>OY755251.1:23491592-24091592 GCA_963576725.1 Azorinus chamasolen | reverse complement strand
AATATCAATTAAAGATTCATAACTTCTTGTGTGTGTGGTTTATGTAACAACAACAGCAGCAAAAAAACAAAAGCAGAAGCTTAATGGGAAAATCTGCCTAACAGAAAAAAACTCATTCGCCTCGTTTTTACTTAGCAATACGATAAATATTTTACTCAGTCTTTTAGATGTTAATTGGTGTAGGTGAAATTATAAAAGAGAACACGTCAATTGGCCCTACTCATTAAAGCGAAACACTACTTTAGAATTCGTTCTCCCGGAGACGTTTACAGTGAACTTGTGTATGTTTATGTTGTATGATCGTGTTTGTATTTGATGATAATTTCTTGACATTCATCGCATATAGATCTACCATGCCTAGAGAAACGGTGTCGAGCGAACGGCGTCTCATCAGGACCTGCATTGTTTGACTCTCATTAGTAATTTTATCCATGCGTAACACAACGACTAGGCAGGATTTATATGTTAACAAATCCCGAAACATATTGGACATTTTCAATGATAAGGATTTCTCTGCTTCCATACTTTTGTGTTTTCTAAACAAAATGGCGGGTGTATTTACTGTTCTCCTGGTGCCCCTGTTCGTGACAGAAGGTACAGTTGGGTCCTCCGTAACCAGCTTTAGTTTACAGAGTTGTAAAATTGGAATGAAGATGACAAATCGTTGGTTTGACTCCTACAGAAATGTAAGACACTTTACAGACTGTGCAAGGGAATGCATCTTTTTAAAAAAATGCAAATCCTGGAATTACAACAAAGTAAGGAAATCTTGCTATTTAAACTATATCAATAGCACTGAAGTAAGCGACGAGCTCTTTGTTGAGGAAGGTGAATCCATATACTGCGACAGAGAGGATTTACCGCAGGTAATGTAACCAGCTTTGATTCTTTCACTGTCGATGGCGAACCTTTCATTATATATACCAGAGCTGTAGCCGAAAGTGCATACTCAAATACAAAAATCGTCATTTCTCCACCAAACCCCGTGTTGGGACTACTCTTTAGCATTGCCTGGATGAGACGATTCTAACGGGCGAGTGGTCATACTATGGGATTTGGTGCAGAAATAATTATAGAACGGGGCCAGAAAGTCCTACTTCCTTGGTCTTCTCTTTATTGTCAACATATTGTTGGACATGGTCAACTCTGTAAGAATAAACATGTTCCCATGAAAAAACAACTGGGGTTCTCTAGCTTTAATTAGCTGAGCGTCGCTGTCGAAATACTGTTAACTCTCTCGCTGCCAAATATTGTAGACTGCAAAATATGTAGTCTGCTGCAATTTTCGTTCGTTTAGTCCCATCCTCCCTTTTCGTTAACCCTTTCTCTGTTCTGTTTACTCAAAGTTGCAATACCTACTGAATATTCATGGACAGACTAATTGATGAAAAATGAAAGGTAGAATATTGTAGCCATTTTAGAAAGTAAAGAAACAAATCATTCAAACTTCATTAGCAAACATAGCCGACCCTGATTAGACGGCTTCTACAGGATTTCAAATGCGTGCAAACACGTTTATATGATGGAAAAGGTTAATAAAAATATTGCCACAGCACAAACGATTTGGTTGCTGATGAGACGCCGACTTAATTTGTGTCTCACCTGGATCCAAACCGTTTGAATAGGTAACTATAAATGATACACTGGAAACGAAAGGATTGACTTATTAAAATGACGTGAAAACGTATACAAACAATATTTTGTCTACATGTAATAGCATTACGTACCGACGTTAATTCCTTTTATCTCCATATACATGAAACCTTATTC
The DNA here is from genome assembly GCA_963576725.1 of Azorinus chamasolen. Lineage (NCBI taxonomy): Eukaryota > Metazoa > Mollusca > Bivalvia > Cardiida > Solecurtidae > Azorinus > Azorinus chamasolen. Next base: position 24,089,822 of record OY755251.1, on the reverse strand, counting down.
GTAGTTGATGTATTCATCAATGTCAAAATAGGATTTTGACAAAACCGAAAATGAAGAAGTAAGGAGAGTATAAACAGATCTGCATAACAGCTTACAAACAAGACAAGCAACAAACCTACATTTAACACATTTGGGTTTCCCTATATTGCAACATGAGTTGGCATAGGTTCCATATTTGGACCCGTGTGGTTCATAGATGGTATCCGGTTCAGGTGTTTAAGTTAGGATATAACGAAGCAGAGCAAATGATAAAGGTGCGTATTCAAACACTAAAATTGCCATTTCCCTACCAAACCCTGCTATGTAGAATCGTCTCTTCGAGGCGATTCTAAAGAATCGCCGCAACATAGGGTTTGATTAAAAATTAAAGGAGCAGTTCTTGAAAATGTTTTGATTTACTCATCTTATCTGGGCTTCTGAAGACGCTTGCCTTAGGTCCATGGAAGTGCACATAGAAGATGAAACTGAAAGGACATTTGCCTTTTACAACCCTTGCCCACTGAAAAAACATTGTTTGCATAATTTTTTATTTTTAAAAGTCATTGAAGGTACATGTTATATGTCCAAATTATTTTCTCCAGGTCTTTGCTGGCACGTGTTCTTCAGCACCATGCACACTGTTTGAAAAATGTTTGCCGTTGAAGCCACATCAATGTGTTGGTGAGTGTTCGTGTTAAATGAGTAAGAGTATCTCCTAAAGTATCTAAACATGAGTGATAAACTGTTTCTATCATGTCTACTAGACTTTCCAAAGAGATCTATTTGAACTCTTCCAATAAACACATGTTATTAGATGCTCTAATAAACAGGCGAGGCAAATTATGTGTGCCATGTATCCCGCCGATTTTATAGTAAACAAAACACTATTTAGACACGTCATTGGAAAGCAATATATTTTAAAATTTGGTTATGATGGTAGCGTTTTGTGTGTGGCTTTTCCTGCTTGACTTTACTACTTTTTCATTTATAGAAAATAAGAAAATAAGCAACCAGTTAATAGATGGACAGAAGTTTCTCTAGTTTCTCTATACTTTTAGACACCATTACCACCACCCCTTACAATAAGTTTTTACAGCAGAAGTAAAAGTCCTCTCAACAAGACGAACATATTAGTATCACTATCGGTCTTTAAGACCGGTGGAAGCTTATTGCAGGATGAAAGTAATGCAGAAAGTTTCTTTGGAGCTTTCTGTATGAGCTTCATCCTGCATTAGCAAGCACCTACCTAAACAGAGCTCAATTCTTCCCTATTAAATTCTGGGTTAGAGTGGTTTAACTGTATATCTAAAGTTAAAACTCAGGCAATTTGATCAATAGTGACTAGCAGTTAGAAACTAAATCTTAAACAAAATTCACTTTTATATCTCAATCTTTCCAACATATATCCAGATTGTTCCCCTTTTAAAAAGCTTAATTGATCTAATTTGAAAATGCGCGCGCTTCATCGCCATAAAGATCAAATACTACAGGGTATAACAACTGGTGCGTTCACCATTTGGTTTCGAAATTAATCTATTATTTTGTGTACATCTACGTCTAAATATGGTACTGTTTCCCCAGATGGGTCGTGATTGGTTGGAGAGTGAAGTAGGCTAGACAATATATCTTATCGGCTGAATATATAGGTACACAGTCGCTGCCTACGACTTATTCTACGACTTATTTAACTAAAGGTAGGTTCCCACTGTCGATCAGATCAACTCGATCATCCCGATCACCCACATTTCCCAACCAAACTCGACCGAAGGCATGTACATGAGTTCATCTCGACCTCTACTCGATCATACACGACCTCCTCCCGATCAGATTGTGTAATTGACTTCATACCGATCGCACTAGATTTCTACACGATTGTCTCCCGATCAACTCGACCCTCTACTCAATCAATACCCGACCGCGTCATGATCGCTCCCCGAGCGAGTACATTTTGGGATGGCGGGGTATTACATACCAGTTTCTGGTTGCTGTGAACTTGACCATGACCTCTGACCTCAGTTATAGAAATATTCAGTCCGGGGCATGTATAATTTGAGGCATGAAAGCCCAATCCGGCGTTTGAGTACATCTTGGAATTATCTGAACACCAGTGGAAAGCTTTTTATTCAAAGTAGATTTGGGCTTTTTAATTTTTGATGCACGCCATTGTTGATTATTGAGTTCAAGTCCTGGTTATTTTCTAAAACATCTGAAAGTAGGGTATCTGTCGAAAGAAAAAGCAGCATTACAAAAAGAGCAAATTGCAGACTCGGTTTTATTGTTGATGAAAAAGTAGTAAAGTTAAGCAGGAAAAGCCACACACAAAACGCCACCATCACCAACACACCGACAGAAAGCAATTTATTTAGCAATGTATACACATACACACACATACAGGAGAAAGTCACATACAAGACGCAATCACCACCAACACATCGATAGACAGCACATCACACACACAAACAAACGCAAACGCATGAAAAGAACACAGAAAACACAAACGAATACACAAACACCAGAGACAAACATGAACAAAATCACAAGCACAAAAACACAAGACAAACAAAATTAAGGTTGACAAAGAGAGAACCGCCTTGGCGAAATCACCACTGGGGGGTTTAAACCGGTTTACGGACGTCCTAACCTCACACTTATCTCAAAGCCACCCTAGCTAAACAAACATTGTAAATAAAGGTATCCCCGCCGGACTTCCCCACAACATAGACGAGAGTAATCACAGTACAAAATGTAAACAATAGCATAACAACTGTGAAAGTCCGTGTCTATTCATGAGTATAAATGTACAAAACTGCTAACGTCTCCTAGCACCGACTAAGCTGTACTCAATTGTCATAACCAAGAGCATTGGATTTCATATTCCTGAAATAATCTAGTATTTCCATAAGGTTTTAATTTTTGTCACATCAGTTAAATATTGCATCATCGACAAGTTTCTTTACGGATAATTTCACATTTGATATCAAGTTATTTTACTTACTTTACTCGTCGTTTAAGATATTCCCCAAATAGGTTAAAACGATTAATAGATAGTAGTTGTCAACGCAATCAGAGTCTGAGAAAATCATTAACGTTGGGACATTTTCACTGTCAACATTTCTACTTTTGCTTTCGAGGGATCACCCATTTTCAGAATATATGTACTTCACAACAGCAGGTGTTAAGTGCTTGTGTGGCGGCCGTAAAAAGTCGCCCCGTACTTCATTCTCAGTGTTGTTATATTTTCTGGTCCTTCGGGATCATTAGTTTTCATGTTATTAGTTTTGGAAAATTGAATACTGCTTAAGCCGGTGCTAGGGGGCGTGAGTAGTGTTGCACTTTTAATTACTACTCATGAACAGACTCAATAAAACCGAGTCTGCAATTTTTTCTTTTTGCATTTCTACTTTTGCTTTCGAGGGATCACCCATTTTCAGAATATATATACTCTAGGGCTCGAATACTCTTACGTATTCGCCAATATAACCTCCCCGTTAAATTCCCGTTTGTGCACTACTTATAACAGACAGTAGAACTGACATCAACCTATTTATCATCGATTTTGTAGCAATATATAATTTGTATTTAAAATGTTAGATGTATGGTATCTTTGCTTTCCGTCGGGACTAGTTGTAGTTGGTTTTGACACATCACCAAAACTATTTTGTAACATTCTCTAGTCAAACCACCTGATCCCGGATTTTTGTTATTTTCCATGTCTTTGAATGCGTTATATTCTGATAAGATGAATTCACGTGCGAGTGTTTTGTTTAATTTAATATTGTTTTTGAATAGTCGATCAAATAGTACTTCAGAATTTATAATTTTCACAACAGCAGGTGCTAAGTGCTTTTATGGCGGCCGTAAAACATCACCCTGTACTTAATTCTCGTTGTTGGTACACTTTCTGATCCTTCGAGATCATGAATATCAGTACTTTTTGTTCTGAAAATTGAATACCGCTTAAGCCGGTGCTAGGGGGCGGGAGCAGTGTTGCACTTTCAATTACTGCTCATGAACAGACTCAATAAAAACCGAGTCTGCAATTTTCTCCTTTTGTGTTGCAAGTTTGGCTTTCGGGGGTTCACCTCCCTTCAGAATTTGTATGTTTGCATTTTAGTTCGCTTTATAGATCACTGAATAATTACCCATTCAATGGCAAAGTGCCTTAAATTCTAACCCATCTAATTCAGCGTCACAGTGCCCTAGACCTAACCCAAGAAATATGAAACTCTTATGTGAGGCGTTTTATGACATTATTTATACTCAGAGGTAAAAGAAACACAGAGCGGTCTTGTATTTAGTTTTGCGTAAGTAGTTCGCGAAATCATAAAAGTACAAGTATGAGTCATGCAGGAAGCACCAGTTAGTTACAAAATACACAGTCGCCCGAACAGCACCATGGAAAGAAAGAACAGCATATATACACGCCTTTCAAAAGACAAAAACAGACACACAAAGACGTAACAAATACACAATAGGGAGAAGATGGAAGTACCGCCTTGTAACGGCCAGTGACAATTGTTACTTGGGGTTTAAACCGGTTAAGGGGCACCAAACCTCACACTTATTCCATCCTAACAAAGACAGTGTAAATAAACGTATCTCGTCTCCGGCTAATCTACATCTCCGTCAAGATAGGGGACATTTACAATAGCAAAATCAAAATCATCCTTTGTCATACATTTTACATTAAATAATTCCATTGTCAATTTTAAGGTCTAGATCAAGAAAAGCTGAATAAGTGTCGGCAGAGTTAGCTTTATCTAATTTCAGTTATTTTTTGGTGAATGGTAGGAATCAATATAAACTATATTGAAAATATCATCCAATTATCGAGAAGTTTCACTGAAGGCTTTTTTGACATCTCCTTGAGATTGCGGTTTCAGACAATGTATTGTATTGTATTGTATTGTATTGACTCGACGTGCATTCTTTCTCATAGCAGTATAAAACAAACAATTCTGCGACCAGTGGTGCACATTTCGCACCTATTGGAATACTACATCAATAATCTGACGGTGTATAGCTTTCCCATTACGTACACATGTGTTATCTAGAAGAAGAAGAAAAGTAGTGCAAAGGTGGTACTCTCTTTGTCACCCTTACTTTTGTTTGTCTTGTGTCTTTGTGCTTGAGCTTTTGTTCATGTTTGTCTCTGGTGCTTGTGTGTTTGTTGGTGTTTTATGTGTTCTTCTCGTGTGTGTGCATGTGCTTGGTTGTGTGCGTGTGTGTGTGTGACATGCTGTCCATCGATGTTTTGGTTGTTGTTGCGTCTTGTATGTGACTTTGTCTGCTTGACTTTACTACCTTTTCATTAGTGATTCGCACACTTCTGAGGAAGTCCAATTGGTGTAATATTTCATTGTCTCGTCAGTAAAGAAATCCTTTCCAGCATTGCACGCCAGAAATTATATTTTACTGGCAAATATTTTCTCGACTAGTTTGTTAAATTTGTCTTTAATTAAATCATGAGGAAGAGTTGAGTACAAAGTAGAACAAGAGTACCGCATACAGTACATAATACGCCCACTTGCAAACTTTCTCTGATCCAACATGCCTTATAAGTGTTGACATTTTCTAATATGTGCTTCAGATCTTGATTTCCATATTAAGGTGATACTATTCTTTACAAAAATGAAGTGAATATCTTATTAAATAAAAAAGTTACAGCTAATCCTCATGTTTTTTTTTTAAATCCAGATTTTTGTAAAGTGCAACGGCCATAACTCTGTAAAGACAAACTGAATGAACCTCAAAATAAACTCAGCTTCAAATTTTGTTGCTTAAAACATTTGTGTTAAGTTTCATTTATATCATTTTAATAGTTTTCGCAGAAAACAACAGACAAACTAAAAGTTGACTGACTAACAAAGCAACGAACACACGAAGTTCAAGGACCATAACTTTAGAATAAAATGACATATCAGAACCCCCGCAATATATGTGAAAATTCACATTAAGGTTTAACCATATAAAAATATTGAAGTAAATATAATTTTAAATGAAAAGGTTATGGCCATCCTCATATTTGCATAGATTTGCATTATTTTTTTAAGTGCAAGGGCTATAACTCCGAAACAACAAATCAATTGATCCTCAGAATCGACTTAGCTTCAGGTCTTGATGCATTAAACATGTGTATGAAGTTTCATTAATATCTGTCTAACAGTTTTGCCAGAAAACAGCGGACAAACTATTTGCATATATTTGCATTTTTTTAAGTAAAAGGGCAATAACTCCGAAACGAAAAATCAAATAAACCTCAAAATCGACTCAGCATTAGATCTTGATGCATTAAACATTTTTGTGACGTTTCATTAATATATCTCAAATAATTTTCCCAGAAAACAGCGGACAATCTATTTGCATTATTTTTTAAGGACAAGGGCCATAACACTGAAACGAAAAATCAAATGATCCTCAGAATCAATTCAGTTTCAGATCTTGATGCATTAAATATTTGTGTGAAGTTTCATTAATATCTCTCAAATAGTTTCCCCAGAAAACAGCGGACAAACTATTTGCATATGTTTTAAGGACAAGGGCCATAACTCTGAAATGAAAAATCAAATGAACCTCAGAATCAACTCAGCTTCAGATCTTGATGCATTGAACATTTGTGTGAAGTTTCATTAATATCTGTCAAATAGTTTTCCCAGAAAACAGCGGACAAACTATTTGCATGTATTTGCATTATTTTTTAAGTAAAAGGGCCATAACTTCGAAACGACAAATCAAATGAACCTCAGAATCGACTCAGCTTCAGATCTTGATGCATTAAATATTTGTGTGAAGTTTCATTAATATCTCTCAAATACCTCTGACCTCAGTTATAGAAATATTCAGTCCGGGGCATGTATAATTTGAGGCATGAAAGCCCAATCCGGCGTTTGAGTACATCTTGGAATTATCTGAACACCAGTGGAAAGCTTTTTATTCAAAGTAGATTTGGGCTTTTTAATTTTTGATGCACGCCATTGTTGATTATTGAGTTCAAGTCCTGGTTATTTTCTAAAACATCTGAAAGTAGGGTATCTGTCGAAAGAAAAAGCAGCATTACAAAAAGAGCAAATTGCAGACTCGGTTTTATTGTTGATGAAAAAGTAGTAAAGTTAAGCAGGAAAAGCCACACACAAAACGCCACCATCACCAACACACCGACAGAAAGCAATTTATTTAGCAATGTATACACATACACACACATACAGGAGAAAGTCACATACAAGACGCAATCACCACCAACACATCGATAGACAGCACATCACACACACAAACAAACGCAAACGCATGAAAAGAACACAGAAAACACAAACGAATACACAAACACCAGAGACAAACATGAACAAAATCACAAGCACAAAAACACAAGACAAACAAAATTAAGGTTGACAAAGAGAGAACCGCCTTGGCGAAATCACCACTGGGGGGTTTAAACCGGTTTACGGACGTCCTAACCTCACACTTATCTCAAAGCCACCCTAGCTAAACAAACATTGTAAATAAAGGTATCCCCGCCGGACTTCCCCACAACATAGACGAGAGTAATCACAGTACAAAATGTAAACAATAGCATAACAACTGTGAAAGTCCGTGTCTATTCATGAGTATAAATGTACAAAACTGCTAACGTCTCCTAGCACCGACTAAGCTGTACTCAATTGTCATAACCAAGAGCATTGGATTTCATATTCCTGAAATAATCTAGTATTTCCATAAGGTTTTAATTTTTGTCACATCAGTTAAATATTGCATCATCGACAAGTTTCTTTACGGATAATTTCACATTTGATATCAAGTTATTTTACTTACTTTACTCGTCGTTTAAGATATTCCCCAAATAGGTTAAAACGATTAATAGATAGTAGTTGTCAACGCAATCAGAGTCTGAGAAAATCATTAACGTTGGGACATTTTCACTGTCAACATTTCTACTTTTGCTTTCGAGGGATCACCCATTTTCAGAATATATGTACTTCACAACAGCAGGTGTTAAGTGCTTGTGTGGCGGCCGTAAAAAGTCGCCCCGTACTTCATTCTCAGTGTTGTTATATTTTCTGGTCCTTCGGGATCATTAGTTTTCATGTTATTAGTTTTGGAAAATTGAATACTGCTTAAGCCGGTGCTAGGGGGCGTGAGTAGTGTTGCACTTTTAATTACTACTCATGAACAGACTCAATAAAACCGAGTCTGCAATTTTTTCTTTTTGCATTTCTACTTTTGCTTTCGAGGGATCACCCATTTTCAGAATATATATACTCTAGGGCTCGAATACTCTTACGTATTCGCCAATATAACCTCCCCGTTAAATTCCCGTTTGTGCACTACTTATAACAGACAGTAGAACTGACATCAACCTATTTATCATCGATTTTGTAGCAATATATAATTTGTATTTAAAATGTTAGATGTATGGTATCTTTGCTTTCCGTCGGGACTAGTTGTAGTTGGTTTTGACACATCACCAAAACTATTTTGTAACATTCTCTAGTCAAACCACCTGATCCCGGATTTTTGTTATTTTCCATGTCTTTGAATGCGTTATATTCTGATAAGATGAATTCACGTGCGAGTGTTTTGTTTAATTTAATATTGTTTTTGAATAGTCGATCAAATAGTACTTCAGAATTTATAATTTTCACAACAGCAGGTGCTAAGTGCTTTTATGGCGGCCGTAAAACATCACCCTGTACTTAATTCTCGTTGTTGGTACACTTTCTGATCCTTCGAGATCATGAATATCAGTACTTTTTGTTCTGAAAATTGAATACCGCTTAAGCCGGTGCTAGGGGGCGGGAGCAGTGTTGCACTTTCAATTACTGCTCATGAACAGACTCAATAAAAACCGAGTCTGCAATTTTCTCCTTTTGTGTTGCAAGTTTGGCTTTCGGGGGTTCACCTCCCTTCAGAATTTGTATGTTTGCATTTTAGTTCGCTTTATAGATCACTGAATAATTACCCATTCAATGGCAAAGTGCCTTAAATTCTAACCCATCTAATTCAGCGTCACAGTGCCCTAGACCTAACCCAAGAAATATGAAACTCTTATGTGAGGCGTTTTATGACATTATTTATACTCAGAGGTAAAAGAAACACAGAGCGGTCTTGTATTTAGTTTTGCGTAAGTAGTTCGCGAAATCATAAAAGTACAAGTATGAGTCATGCAGGAAGCACCAGTTAGTTACAAAATACACAGTCGCCCGAACAGCACCATGGAAAGAAAGAACAGCATATATACACGCCTTTCAAAAGACAAAAACAGACACACAAAGACGTAACAAATACACAATAGGGAGAAGATGGAAGTACCGCCTTGTAACGGCCAGTGACAATTGTTACTTGGGGTTTAAACCGGTTAAGGGGCACCAAACCTCACACTTATTCCATCCTAACAAAGACAGTGTAAATAAACGTATCTCGTCTCCGGCTAATCTACATCTCCGTCAAGATAGGGGACATTTACAATAGCAAAATCAAAATCATCCTTTGTCATACATTTTACATTAAATAATTCCATTGTCAATTTTAAGGTCTAGATCAAGAAAAGCTGAATAAGTGTCGGCAGAGTTAGCTTTATCTAATTTCAGTTATTTTTTGGTGAATGGTAGGAATCAATATAAACTATATTGAAAATATCATCCAATTATCGAGAAGTTTCACTGAAGGCTTTTTTGACATCTCCTTGAGATTGCGGTTTCAGACAATGTATTGTATTGTATTGTATTGTATTGACTCGACGTGCATTCTTTCTCATAGCAGTATAAAACAAACAATTCTGCGACCAGTGGTGCACATTTCGCACCTATTGGAATACTACATCAATAATCTGACGGTGTATAGCTTTCCCATTACGTACACATGTGTTATCTAGAAGAAGAAGAAAAGTAGTGCAAAGGTGGTACTCTCTTTGTCACCCTTACTTTTGTTTGTCTTGTGTCTTTGTGCTTGAGCTTTTGTTCATGTTTGTCTCTGGTGCTTGTGTGTTTGTTGGTGTTTTCTGTGTTCTTCTCGTGTGTGTGCATGTGCTTGGTTGTGTGCGTGTGTGTGTGTGACATGCTGTCCATCGATGTTTTGGTTGTTATTGCGTCTTGTATGTGACTTTGTCTGCTTGACTTTACTACCTTTTCATTAGTGATTCGCACACTTCTGAGGAAGTCCAATTGGTGTAATATTTCATTGTCTCGTCAGTAAAGAAATCCTTTCCAGCATTGCACGCCAGAAATTATATTTTACTGGCAAATATTTTCTCGACTAGTTTGTTAAATTTGTCTTTAATTAAATCATGAGGAAGAGTTGAGTACAAAGTAGAACAAGAGTACCGCATACAGTACATAATACGCCCACTTGCAAACTTTCTCTGATCCAACATGCCTTATAAGTGTTGACATTTTCTAATATGTGCTTCAGATCTTGATTTCCATATTAAGGTGATACTATTCTTTACAAAAATGAAGTGAATATCTTATTAAATAAAAAAGTTACAGCTAATCCTCATGTTTTTTTTTTAAATCCAGATTTTTGTAAAGTGCAACGGCCATAACTCTGTAAAGACAAACTGAATGAACCTCAAAATAAACTCAGCTTCAAATTTTGTTGCTTAAAACATTTGTGTTAAGTTTCATTTATATCATTTTAATAGTTTTCGCAGAAAACAACAGACAAACTAAAAGTTGACTGACTAACAAAGCAACGAACACACGAAGTTCAAGGACCATAACTTTAGAATAAAATGACATATCAGAACCCCCGCAATATATGTGAAAATTCACATTAAGGTTTAACCATATAAAAATATTGAAGTAAATATAATTTTAAATGAAAAGGTTATGGCCATCCTCATATTTGCATAGATTTGCATTATTTTTTTAAGTGCAAGGGCTATAACTCCGAAACAACAAATCAATTGATCCTCAGAATCGACTTAGCTTCAGGTCTTGATGCATTAAACATGTGTATGAAGTTTCATTAATATCTGTCTAACAGTTTTGCCAGAAAACAGCGGACAAACTATTTGCATATATTTGCATTTTTTTAAAGTAAAAGGGCAATAACTCCGAAACGAAAAATCAAATAAACCTCAAAATCGACTCAGCATTAGATCTTGATGCATTAAACATTTTTGTGACGTTTCATTAATATATCTCAAATAATTTTCCCAGAAAACAGCGGACAATCTATTTGCATTATTTTTTAAGGACAAGGGCCATAACACTGAAACGAAAAATCAAATGATCCTCAGAATCAATTCAGTTTCAGATCTTGATGCATTAAATATTTGTGTGAAGTTTCATTAATATCTCTCAAATAGTTTCCCCAGAAAACAGCGGACAAACTATTTGCATATGTTTTAAGGACAAGGGCCATAACTCTGAAATGAAAAATCAAATGAACCTCAGAATCAACTCAGCTTCAGATCTTGATGCATTGAACATTTGTGTGAAGTTTCATTAATATCTGTCAAATAGTTTTCCCAGAAAACAGCGGACAAACTATTTGCATGTATTTGCATTATTTTTTAAGTAAAAGGGCCATAACTTCGAAACGACAAATCAAATGAACCTCAGAATCGACTCAGCTTCAGATCTTGATGCATTAAATATTTGTGTGAAGTTTCATTAATATCTCTCAAATAGTTTTCCCAGAAAACAGCGGAACAATCTATTTGCATATTTTTTAAGGACAAGGGCTATAACTCTGAAATGAAAAATCAAATGAACCTCAGAATCAACTCAGCTTCAGATCTCGATGCATTTAACATTTGTGTGAAGTTTCATTAATATCTGTCAAATAGATTTCCCAGAAAACAGCGGACAAACAAAATGTTGACGGACGAACGAAGAACGAACCAACGAACGAACGAACGAACCAATGGACGGACGGACAGGGCCACGACAATATACGACCACCTTTATTAGGTGGGCGTATAAAAAAGTGTATGTGCTGACAGTGAGTGCAAGAAATATTTTGTTTTTAATGGGTCATGCAGGAAAGGCTACATACAAAACCCACAGCCGCCCGAACATATAGGAATTACAGAAAATGTACATGTCTATCAATATATTCTGAAAATGGGTGATCATTCGAAAGCAAAAGTAGTCTGTTCATTAGTAGTAAGTAAATGTGCTAAAAAATCTCAAAAGTACATGTATGAGTCATGCAGGACCGCATACAAACCACACGACCGCTTAAACAGCACCACAACGACAACAGCAAATGCACATGTATATAAAAGACACAAAGAGACGCACGGACATAACAAACAAACAATAGGGGGAAGATGGAAGTACCGCCTTGGAACGATCAGTGACAAATGTCACTGGGGGTTAAACCGGTTTAAGGGCGCCCAACCTCACACTTATTCCATCTCAGAGTAGCTGTAGAAAAGTAATAAAGGGTACGACAAAAACGAAATAGTACAAATATTCGACGACCTCATTCTGTTTCCGGATTGATGAGGTCGCCTTCATAAAGTACTAAACCTTTCTTGTCGTCGTACATGCAAAGAGGCCAGCGTGAGTGTCAATTGTATGTTGTAGTACTATAGGATCATATCCCTTTTTAATGAATGTTTAACATATTTGATGAACAAAGTGAGAAAATTGGTATGTCCAATAATCTTACGAAGTTTGTAAATCACATCACAATAAAATTCAGGATGTAAAATACCGTGTCGCAGGAGCGCCTTGAGATTACATTTGTATTTGCCAATAAGTGAGAGATTTCGGTAGTAAAATCTAGAGAAAGTTTTTCTTAGTTTATGGTATCTATATCTTTGCTTAAGCAGTTTTTCAGTTAAAATGAGATTTCGACTGTTAAAATCGTCAATAGATGAACAAGCTCTAGCAAAACGAATAAGTTGAGATATATAAACCCCGTAAGATGGAGCACGGGGAACATCCCCGTCATGATGAGGAAAATTTACAATATTAAAATGAAAATCATCTCTTGTGTCATATATTTTAGAAGAAATCATTCCATTATCAATTTTAATGTCTAGATCAAGAAACGCTGCATAATTGTCGGACAGGTTAGCTTTATTCAATTTGAGTTCTTTAGGATAAATTGTAGGAATCGGAGCATCAAAGAAATGGTTATCTAAGTTAAAAATATCATCCAAATATCGACAAGTTTCATTGAAGGCTTTTATAACATCTTCTTGTGATTGAGGATTCAAACGCAACATGAAATCTCTCTCATAGCAGTACAAAAACAAATATGCGACAAGTACCCATAGGAATACCAATTACCTGACGGTATATAGCATTCCCATAACGTACAAATATGTTATCCAAAAGAAAGGTTAGTGATTCGCAAACTTCTGAGCACGTCCGATTAGTGTAATATTTCATTTGCTCGTCAGTAAAGAAAGCTTTTTCAGCATTACATGCCAGGAATGATGTTTTTTCCCGGGCAAATACTTTCTGGATTAAGTTAGTAAGCTTATCCTTAATTAAAATATGAGGAAGAGTTGTGTACAGAGTAGAAAAATCGTACGTGCTTACAGTAGATGCAAGATACCTTTTGTTCTTAAGTTTGTTTAAGACTTCTGAAGAGTTCTAAATAGACCAGAAGAGATTTATTCCAGAATTTTCATAAGGCTTATCACAGTAGAATTTTACACATGCAGTACAACAACTAGAGTTAGCAATAAAACGCGCCTGATACGGATTTTTATGTAGAACGAATTTGTGTGTTTTTCAGTTAAACAAACTGTATCTACCTATCGCAATTTACACAATGATTGAGCTGCAAACAGAGTAACTGTAGAAGGGTAATAACGGGTTCGACATAGTACAAAGAAAACCGACAGAATTTTCATAAAAGTACAAAAATGAGTCATGCAGGAAACACCACATACAGAACAAACAGTCGCCCGAACAACAACACAAGGAAACAGTAAATGTACATAACTATAAAAACAACAAGAGACGCACAAAGACAAAACAAACATACAATAGGGGGAAGATGGAAGTACCGCCTTGGAAAGGTCAGTGACAAAAGTCACTGGGGGGTTAAACCGGTTTTTGGGCGCCCAACCTCACACTTATTCCATCCCCACCCTAAAAGACAAACGGTGTAAATAAACGTATCAGTTTTATTACAATAGAATTTTACATGTTCATTTAACTTAGTTTAATAAGAATTCAAAAATAAAGACATTTGCGTAGTTGTACAAGAGCTAGAATTAGACATGAAGGTGTTTATGTAACAAAAATCTGAAAATGGGTGATCCGTCGAAAGCAAAAGTAGAAATGCAAAAAGAGAAAATTTCAGACTTGAATTTATTGAGTCTGTTCACATGTAGCAACTAAAAGCGTAACACCACCCACGCCCCTAACACTGGCTTAAGCAGTATTCAATAACATCAAAACTAATTATCCCGACGACCTGAAAATATAACAACACTGAGAATGAAGTACGGGTGACTTTTTACGTCCACCGCACAAGCACTTAACCCCTGCTGTTGTGAAGTACATATATTCTGAAAATGGGTGACGCTTCGAAAGCAAAAGTAAAAATGCAAAACGAGAAAATTGCGGTTTTATTGAGTCTGTTCACGAGCAGCAACTAAAGGTGCAACACCACCCATACCCACGATGTTTATGTTGTGTAATATTAATATATGTACTTCACAACAGCAGGTGTTAAGTGTTTGTGTGGCGGCCGTAAAAAGTCGCCCCGTACTTCATTCTCAGTGTTGTTATATTTTCTGGTCCTTCGGGATCATTAGTTTTCATGTTATTAGTTATGAAAATTGAATATTGCTTAAGCCGGTGCTAGGGGGCGTGAGTAGTTTTGCAGTACCGGCGAGTTACCCTCACCTCACAGGTACCCATTTTAACCCCTTGGAGGAGAGGATGTGCGGGTGGGAGACACGGAAAATTGTCTCTGAAATTTCCGGGTGGGACCGGAATTTGAACCCCGGACCTCCGGACTGATAGTCAAGCGCGTTACCACTAGACCACCGCCACCTGCAATCAGTATGTCGGTAGACAAGATCAGGTGATTAAAAATCACAATATATTATAATTTGTTGTTATCTTATTAACGTAATTAGTTAAAGTGTCACACGTGAATACACGTTGCGATGAAAATCTCTCAATATGCAGTATATCCTGCTGGTAACAAATAGTGTGGTAGGATATTTATCTTGTAATCGTGAAAAGTTGCCAGATTCAACTTTTGAGATAATCACCTGAAATATAACGCGACATTTTCTTTAAAACTAACTAATTATTTATGTGAGGTGTTAATAGAAACCTTTCAAGATAACGAAGTGGTTAAGTGGTGTTAGTAGTATCCTATCACAGATAACTATGTTCACCTGCGGAGCATTTATGCACTAAGCGAAAGACAGAAACGATGTTATCACTAAACCGAGTTTCAATCAATGATAGGTGATTTTAAATGTAGCTTCTCTCAGCCACCGTGTTTTTTCTAAAGCATTAAAGGTAACACACAAGTACATGTATATGGAATGCAAAAACTGTTCATGTATATACACAAAAACAAAGAGCAAACCATGGTTTTTCTATTAATAACAATAAGATAAGCTTGTGAAACACGATAAAGTCCTTGAATTCAAGAATAGAAATTAAAAAAAAGAAAACTGCAAAATGGGTTTTATTGAGTCTGTTCATGAGCAATAATTAAAAATGCAACACTGCTCACGCCCCTAGCACCGGTTTAAGCGGTAATCAATTTCCAAAACAAATACCGTCGAAGAATCAGAAAACACTGACAATGAAGTACGGGCGACTTTTTACGTCCGCAACACAAGCACTTAACGGGTACGACAACAAAAAACGAGATAGTACAATGATCATTATTATTATTATTTGACGATTACATTATATCGATATCTTCAAGCAGGAAATTAGTAATACCAAACTATACATTTCAGTTACTACTGACGAAAAGATCATTGTTTCAGACCATGTTAAAAAGTGTGAACAACTGAAAATGGGTGATCCTTCGAAAGCAAAAGTAGAAATGCAAGAGAAAATTGCAGACTCGGTTTTATTGAGTCTGTTCATGAGTAGTAATTAAAAGTGCAACACTTTCAGAAGCTGGTAGTTTTGAAATCATTGTGATAAATAGAGCATTTGCTCCTATTGATCAAATACTCTATTTATCACAGTGGTTTCTAAAAGTTGGGGGAATAGGTTAAGCAAAACTCCACCCAAAATCTAAAATTGATTATAGATATATTTTGAAATCAGCACATAAGATGATAAACTGGAATACAATAACAACTTATGGTGCACAGTCCTACATGCAAACAGAGCAGATCTAGATTAGGCAGTTTTCTATATGAACTGTCTGATCTGGGTCTATCTATTCTGTTTGCAAGAGTTCTTATGTAAAATAAAGGCTTAAGGGATGTCTTGATGTTACGTGTGCACATTCTGATATAACGTATTTGGTATTTATTATTTAAAATGAAGTGCCATAGCTGAAAAAACATAATTTTAAGACTAGAACTATCAGATAAGCAGTACGTAGGAAGCCTGTGCAAACTTAAGTTTTATTTCAACTGCATGATTGCAGACAAATAATTTCAATGGTAATAAGTTATGCTGTATTTAAATGTGTCATGAAGGTCTACAAACAATGTAAATCCAGAGTGCCACATATGTATGGGATATTTAATTGTCTTCTAACTTCAAAATTGTCATAACATTTTAATTATGTTTCATTATTTTTACTGTTTAGGGGGGACAATTTGGTGCATTCTAAGACAAGTAACTGCTACATAGTTTAGTATTGAATTGTTTGTATTCACTTGAGACATATTTTATTTGGCAAAAGCAGAATGTTGGTCAATATTAATTGTCAAAAGGTTGGAAATTTAAATTAGTTGGCTAAAAACGTATTAGTGTTGGCAAACGATATGTCATTTGACGTTGGCCCAACATTGGGCCAAAGTATTAATGTTGGCAAACGATATGTTATTTGACGTTGGCCCATCAATGGGCCAACGTATAAATGTTGGCAAACGATATGTTATTTGACGTTGGCCCAACGTATTAGTGTTGGCAAACGATATGTCATTTGACATTGGCCAAACATTGGGCCAACGTATTAATGTTGGCAAATGGTTGGCAGAGTGTTGGCTTTGGGTATTTAAGTTGGCCGTTAGACGTTGGCCCAACGTCTTGCCAACACGTTGGGTCAACGTTGGCCTAACGAGCAAGAATACGTTGGGCCAACGTAAGTTTCCGACGTTGGGCCAACGGAGTGCAACACGTTGGGCCAACGTTGGCCCAACATATGTTTGCTATCTGGGCACACACACATACGCACGCACGCACGCACGCACACACACAGACACACACAAAACACCAACAAACACACAGGCACAAACATGAACAAAACCACAAGTACAAAGACACAAGACAAATAAAAGTAACGGTGACAAAGAGAGTGCCGCCTTGGAACGGTCAGTAGTAAAATCACCACCGGGGGTTTAAACCAGTTTACGGACGCCCTAACCTCACACTTATCTCAAAGTCACCCTAGCTTAACAAATAATGTAAATAAAGATATCCCCGCCGGACATTCCCACAACATAGAAGACGGTAAACACGTGACAATATGTAAAACAAAGCATAACAACTGTGAAAAATCCGTCAAATATGTACTCAATGACTTTGCTGAAGTCAGAGCACCTGCAGGGAAGCCGTTAAGGGCACGACAAGGAAAATACATGAGTCTGGTAAGCTCATTCCGTTTCTGAGTTTAAGAGTATACCATCATAGAGTACTGCCCTCTGCCTGTCATCGCGCAAGCAAAACAAATACAAAAACCAAGCGAAATTATAATTTACGAGAGCATTGCGTATCAACCACACTCGTAAAACATTTCTCAAAGAAACATGCATTTGATACATGGTTAAGTTATAACCATTAAACATATACACTGTGATCCTTACGTATGAGTTCTGCGACATGTTTTGAATATTTACTGGTAGTAGTTTTGAACAGTTTTGCTTCAAATACTTCGAACGATTTCATCTGCAAAGACATCTCTAATCAGAGATTTTGTCAACATGGCTTAAGAATATGACAAGTATATTAAACAGTCCGGCTTCTATATAGGTGCCAAATATTTCGGAATGCAATTTGGATCTAAATATTGAACAATACGTCATCGATTAACTGTACAGCATTAATCAGTTGAAGATGGATCTACTTTGTTTACAATGGCGTGAAACGGGCGTTTTTATTTTTATTTTCCCTGTTATGCTTCAGCATATTGCGGCATACCCAACATGGACACTGCCGAACGGTACTTTCGTTATACACAGTGTCACACTGTCTCTTGTGGGAATACATTCGCCTGCGGTGGTACCCTCGTTCAGTCCAAGGAAGCAAAGATGCACTCAACTTGTCAGGCTAATGGGAGATGGACAACGGTGGTGACTAAATGTGTCAGTAAGTTTCGACATGATACAGTCACATTTAATCCAGCAACAATACGATCCGAATACATATATTTTCAAAGGCACCTTAGGAATTGAACAACTTGAATCGATTTGAAGGGTTGCCGATTCAATGCACACAATATGATGTTATATAAATATAGATGTCTTTTTTTAAGTTTCCCCGTTTCCATTTTTGGGACCAAATAATTGTAGTCTGCAAACAATGTTGTCTGCTGTAATTTTCCTTCATTGTTTTCTCTAAAACCTAAGTAGTGTGTCAAACAGTTTAGACCCTGATATCATATAAGACGCTTGGCTACTCGGTCTCATCTGAAGCATGCGAGTCGCTGTCCCGATCCGGATTATAACATGGAAATTGATCATGAAACTGACAGCTGAAATAAAAAATATCTACCATATCTACAGCGATAGTTTACTCTTATTCAGTGATAAAATACATATTTGATTTTTGTCATAAGTTACACAAATTGATGAATTAAAATGATTTGTTTTTCTTTTTCATTTGTTATGTTGATTTATACTATAAAAGTTGCCTGATCTTGGTCGTCTGTCTCTGCAACGGCACGAGATTTACATGCAAACTATCACTCGGTACACATCAGCTATTTATACGAAATAGATTCCGAATTCCGACGGAATACGACGAGTAGTTACGAATGGCAAACTATTAGCCTTGGTACACTCTTTAATGCTTAACTTGGCAATTACTTAACCGTTACTCGTGTCTGTTGTAGATATGACGTCTTGCCAGGAAGTGCGTGATTGCAATCCAACATACCATGACGGAGAATACTGGTTAGTGTGGGAACCTGGCTCTGGCTATTGGAACCTGAAATGGGTGAAAATATATTGTGCTAACATGCAAGAGGGCGCCACCCCAAGAGAGTACTTATCACGTAATGTGTATTACTTTGTTTGGTCTAATATATGTCTTGGGAGCATTTGCAAACCATTTCAGGTTTGCAATCTGCATATATAAATTTAGATAGGCTGACTGACTTGAATCTTACATTGATTGATTATTGATTTATAAACTGCGATCAATGCTCGTGAGTATCTTTGTATACCTAGATTGGGCTTGCATTATGTTTAGCCCTCAACTCTATGAATGAATATTCATGTAAGAAATAATGACGTCATGAATATTAACTATACTGATTGCTATAATATATTTGGTCATAGCAGAAACTGTAGGACCATATATATATATTACAGTAAAGCCTCTCTATAACGACCACTAAATTACATCAAGTATTTTGTGTTAAAGGCATGTCGTTGCTTAAAGCAAGGTGAAAGTAAAACAACGCTCCTACAGGAGCGTTCTGTTTTACTTTCACCTTGCTTTAAGCAGCCACCTGCCCTAATATACCAACTAATTAACACAATCTAGTGACCGTTATAGAGAGGGGGTTTACTGTATATCATAGGCAAACAGAACAGAAGGCTTCTACAGGAACCATCTGCATCTGGGTGTACTCTGTTTTCAAAGACATAGAAAGCCGTATTTATTAAGTGAATACTTACCTGCTGAAAAATGGTGTCTGCTTGAATACCGCTTTCTTGCAATATTTTTACTTACTCTCAATTCATTCAAGCTGATTAAGACGCATGCATTCCATGCATTTGCAAACAGATTAAACCCAGACCAGGCTGCTCATGTAGGAGCCCTCTTATCAGGGTATGTTCTGTTTGGTTCTGGAACAATATTGGTTTAGTTCTATAGTTGCTGATGCAACAAAAATAGCATGTGTTAATATGCCCTTATAAAATATCTTATTAATGTTCATAAAAGTCATTATTTCTTACATGAATAATCATTATGTAAAGGCTTAATATCGTTATCTCATTGTCATCTTTATCTCATTATCAAATACTGATTTGCATGGTACAATAATCTTTTAGTGTTGTATATGTTCACTCATTATCTGAGAATATTGCAAATTGTGTAAGGAAGCAGGAAGAAAGTAATGCTTACGATTTATTTTATAGATCTTAATGCTAATTGTCTTTATTTAATGCCCTCAAAGGCGGCCATATAGTAATCGCATTGTCCGTCCTTCCGTCTGTCCGTCCATCTGTCTGTCCTCCGTTCGCCCATCTGTCTGTCTCTGCATTTTCCGTCCTTCCTTCTGTCCGTCGACATGTCCGTCCGTCTGTCCGTCCGTCCAAAATTTCGTGTCCCATCTGTAACTTTTTTTTTTTTTTATCTGTGAATGGATTTCAAAATAACCTGGCACAAATGTTCACCAAACAAAGACAATATGTCGCGTTCAGCTCCCTGGTCCATGGGTCAAATGCCAAGGTCATCCTTCAAGATGAAAGGTCGGGGGCATAAGTGTTTCACAAACACACTCTTGTTTGTATATGTTATTATATTTGACGTTCTTGGAAATACACCCCAATACTAGAACTAGACTCAACCCAGCCAGACTCAATGCAATTAATCTACAAACCTATGCAAGCAGTATAGACCCAGATCAAAGAACTGCTAGAGGAGTCCTTTGATCAGGGTCTGCACTGTTTCATAATGGATTGACTCTAATATGAATTGCCGTTATGTCATTTAACTTATAATAATCAGCTTTTAAATGGGTAACTTAAACACAGACACTAACAGGAAATACCACACAAAAACGCACACCCGCCACTTAAAGCTTGCTGAACCAATTCTAACATTTCAACAACACTGACAAGGGTTAATCAGTTTCGATCCTAATTCATTTGACTTGTCTGTTTTATTCATATGCTAATCATTAAATCATATTTGCAGTTCCAGTGCCTTCAACCACAGAGTATTCCGGCTTTAAAGGATATTTTAGCAAGATCAGAATTAACATGACGGTGAGCAAGTTTTCATTGCACTAAGTTGGTATGATGGCAGGCTAATTGACAAGGGCTGAGAGTAAGTATACATGGCGGTAAGCTGATCGTGTAAGAGAATACATATATATGGTGGCAAGCTGATCGTGAAAGTCAGTAGGTATACAGTAGAACCCCTCTAATGCGACCACATAACAAATAACCATAGCTGTCTTTTTATTCAGGTGGTTGCTTAATGCAGGTCGAAAGTTATGCAAAAAGCTCATATAGGAGTTTTATGCATAACTTTCGTCCTGCATTAAGCTACCACCTGCCTCTGCCACCCAGAATTGTGCCCCTTTTTTTGGTGGTCGCGTTAGAGGGGTTTTACTGTACATGGTGGTAAGCTGATCGTGAAAGAGGGTAGGATTAAACATCGGTAAGCTGAGAGTAAGTGTACATGGCGACAAGCTGAAAGTTGGTAAACATGACGATAAGCTGATCATGAAAGAGAGTATGAGCTGAGGATAAGTATTAGTGACGGTAAGCTGGGAATAGGTATACATGAAAGTAATGTAAGAATTGGTATGCATGGCGGTAGACACTAGGTATATATGGCGGTAATCGGTAAGTACGAGTAGATATACATGGCAGTAAGCTAAGAGTAGATTTTCATGGTTGAGAGTAGATATACATTGTTGAGAGTAGATATACATGGCAGTAATCTGAGAGTAGGTATGTATAGCGGTTAGATAAGAGTAGGTTTACATGGCGGTAAGCTGAGAGCATATATACATGGCGGTAAGCTTAGAGTATGTATACATGGATGTACGCTGAGAGTATGTGTACATGGCGGTAAGCTGAGAGTATGTGTACACGGCCGTAAGCTGAGAGTATATATATATGGCGGTAAGCTGAGAGTATGTGTACACGGCGGTAAGCTGAGAGTATATATACATGGCGGTAAGCTGAGAGTAGGTATACATGTCGGTAAGCTGAGAGTATGTGTACACGGCGGTAAGCTGAGAGTAGGTATATATGGCGGTAACTGGAGAGTATATATACATGGCAGTAAGCTGATAGAAGGTATCCACGGCTGTAAGCTTAGGGTAATTATACATTGCTGTAAGCTGAGAGTTGACAAATAAATAGAAGTCAGGCAGGAAATTTGAAAATGACGCACAGCAGTCCACAGTAACATCAGACGCAAACATGAAATGCGCTCTCGCATGCATCAATAGAAGAGCACGGTCACACACACATATCACACACAAACACTCAAAAGTACAAACGTATGAAAGATGGACGATACAAATTCATTCTCAGTGTTGTTATAGTTTCTGGTCCTTCGTTATCATTAGTGTCAATGCTTTTAGTTATGAAAACTGAATACCGCTTAAGCCGGAGCTAGGGGCATTAATAGTGTTGCACTTTTAATAACTGCCCTTGAACAGACTCAATACAACGAAGTCTGCAATTGTCTCTTTTTACATTGCTACTTTTGCTTTATCCTGCTTTCAGAATGTGTTTGCCTTTAGTATTCAGCAGTCAGTTCCTTATAGCCTACACGCCGTGAATGATGTCGAATGATGTTTCTTTCGCAGCAAAATATTGCCGACTGCAAAATTTGTCGTATTCGTTGTTTGATTTACTCCCCTTGTTTTAAAACCATTAACTCAGTAACAAACGGTTTTTATCCTGGAGAGATAGACAACTAAATAATAAATGGGTTTCTCAAAGGTTGTTTATTCAAAAACCATACTTTCTATGTTTTTTTTGCTCTAGTTCTCCTATTTGCTATTTATCAAAAGCTCTTGAAAGGATTTCAGACAAATTAACTCTTTCGGCGCCAAATTTCAAATTGTCGTTTGCAATCCAATTTTGTTAAATCATTCGGTAAAATAAGAAAATGAATACCGAATTCGAGGGAATAAACCACATATCTTGAACGAGAGATTGAGACAAAATGTGAAGTTTCTGATCAGACGCCGCCTTGAAAAGGTGCATTCTGGGTGCATTTTGGCGCATGATGGTGCATTTTGGCGACATTGGCGGTGAAAGGGTTAAAGTGTTAGTCTCTACTTGCAACACGTTTTGAAAATGCCTTAAATGATATACCTCCTCATAATTTCTGTTGTTCATTTGTAATCAACTATTATGGGAATATAGCTGAACGTAATGAAACTCATATGAAGTCTTTCAATTTTTTAATATGGATGAGGTTTCATTCTTACAATATCCTCTTATTCATTCAATGTTTCTAATATTTCACAGACTCTGAAACTGGACATTGCAGACTTCCTTGCTAGCGACAGGTCAGACTGTATGCCGCAATATGGAGTATTTGCCAGTGACCCCAATCTCTGCCCGTCTTCGGTCTATGCAATGACATTTGACATGAGCAGGACTGGATTTAAGATTCAGCCTTTGGTAAGTGGGTCTATGCGATTGTTTGTTGCGTTCTAGTATGGCAATCTGTTTACCGAGCGGACAATGACCACTGTCGCTAATACATTGTATAATGAAGTAACAATTCACACCACTTATTGGTAATTATATAATGACATCAAACACGAGTAGGACTGTTTGCAGATTAATCCTTCGGTAACTAAGTGTGTATGTAATGGTTGAAATTGTGCTTAAGATAAAAAAAAACACCTTGGATTAAAGTTAGCTTAAACAGCGTTTCTTCTTTTTGAATACCAGGCACAAACACCACTCTTACATAATGGAAGAACGTTCTTGCTTTGCCGATCACAATAGTAAAAAAATGAAAAAGCCGCTCTACCGCTCTACCGAATTTTTATTACAATATCTTGTTTCCACCATTTACATTAAAGTTGACAGAACCAAGGATAAAGGGGCGTTTTAAAGTATTTAATTCATCATTCGTTTTCATACCCTTTGTTGTGTGACCACTTTTTAAACTCGCCTCGAAGATACGATTCTAACGAATGGACGACTCCATATGGATTGGTAGAACTATAAAAGAGTTACTGCTTGAAAAGGTGTACATCACGAGCGTATTTATGCTTCTTCTGCTACAAATATTGGGAGAAGGAGTTCTGAAGAATCCGACGAACGTTACCTTAAAATATTTCGTAGTTGCTAGACAGAGAAAACAGGAGGAACACTCAGAGGAGCAATCTGATCAAGTCTGCACTGTTTGTCATTCAAAATTCTCTGGCAAGCATGCGCATTTCATACTATGTGGACTTTGTCGTTAAACACTGATGAGCTATTCATTTTTATAATTCATAGTTGAAAGGGTTCAGGTAGTTGTCGTGTTTCCATCAAGTGTTGACCAGAATGCCCTCTAGATGAGCCCTGTGTTCTTTATCTACACTGTTGACAGATGGGTTATACGAAGGGTTATATATAATACTCTGTGTATGGTCTCTCGAATTTGGTTCAGTGTGTACACACATGGGCTCGAGGTCAGATTTTGAGAAATTTCTAAAACTGACTGATCAGATGCTTGAGAATTATTTCAAGCAAATTTTGTAACAACATGTACTCGGGTAGTGGCAAACTGTCAGTCGTAAATACTCGGTATTTTCAAACTGTTCGCCGTATACATACATCAATTCTATAATACAGTTCATTTACCAGGATGATTTGTCCCGACGTCGCTCTCATTATATGATGTGCTTGTGTAGAGACCATTTCTTACATACCATCCCATTCATATTTCAAAATACATCATCAGGGTTTCTGAATTACGTTTATATCAATTTTCTCTCAATTTGTAAATTTAGTTTCCTTGTGTTGCTGTTCGGGCGACTGTTTGTTCTGTATGTGGTGTTTCCTGCATGACTAATTTCTGTACTTTTATGCTGAAAGTAAACCGCTAATTTAACGTTTTGTATCCGGAATGATTTCATAGAAATCATCAAGGTGTTCTAATTGAGTTAAGTATAGGGCATGCGACAGATCATACTTTAACATTTACGCTGCTGCTGGTAGTGATTACCCATGCAAACAGTTTGCATTCAGATGCAACGCCTGGTAAATCGGCGTCTCATCAGGATCCAAAAAGTTTTCCACCCAGATTGCATGTTGGTAGACAAACTGATTATCGCTTAAATTTTGAAAATGTAGGGGTGCAAAATTGTGTAAAAATAATTTACCCAGCAGGCTAAAGGTAAAGGTCCCGTCCATTTCAAACTATGAATAATAATAATACAAAAGTCTGAATGAGTGTTGGAAACTGTAATTGCTTATATTAGGGTACATCCATAACGTGAACTTTGGCCAGGTACTACTACACTGGTGTTTTAATTTTTATTTTTACTGATGTTTCGATTTCTATATTGTAAGGATTCTTAATGTCGCAGTGTAGTAATTACTAGTTCTAAATGGTCACAGGGAAACCTACATCTTAGAGCAGCAGTCTCTTTAGTCTGACGACTAAATTGTCCAAAACTTCAAATAACAATATCTAGCACTCTCAGACCTTCATACATATTATTCTTCTTTTCTTCTTGATATGTTGTTAACAAACATCTAATCATATTATTCTTCTTCTTTAATCATCATCTTCTTCTGCTTCTTCTTCTTCTCCTACTTTTTCCTCCTGTCGTTTTTGTGTATAATTTTGTGTTTATATTTCCATATTGCCAAACATTCATTTGCAATGTTAAAATTGTATGGGAATGGCCGTAACTAATGCTGGTAGAACTTGTGGCCCAACGCCTTTCAATATATATTGAAATAGAATATGTTTAAACTAAACTACTACAATGGTAACAGATATCCACATACACATTGTTGTTCTCACATTACGGCATGATCGATATATTTGTTGTTGGTATTTTGCTAAATGATATTCTAATGTTGAATATAGATATAGTAAAATGATATTAATGCAACCGCCAAAACAACCTCGTGTGTCGTAGAGGCAGATGGTAGTTAACGTTATACACGAGCTTTCTGCATTCCCTTTCTTCGCTCATTGACCAACTGTTGTTATTGACATCAACGTTATCCAATGAGTGGTTGCTTGATAGAGGATCTATTGTATATGATGGCAATTGTGATGAAAAAGTATTATCTTGCTAATTGAAATATACAGTAAAACCTCTCTATAACGGCCACTAAATTGTGTTAATTAGTTGGTATTTAGGGCAGGTGGTTGCTTAAAACAAGGTGAAAGTAAAACAGAACGCTCCTATAGGAGCGTTCTGTTTTACTTTCACCTTGCTTTAAGCAGCCCCTTGCCTTTAACACAACATACTGGATGTAATTTAGTGGCCGTTATAGAGAGGTTTTAATGTAGTTGGATATAGCTTTATGATCACAATAATGATAAAAGTCAGTATTATCTTGTTAAATGAACTATAGTATAATATAAGTGTATTTGATCGCAACGATGATAAAATTCATGAAATAAATTTGGCTATAGATATATGATGAGAATAATAATAAAATCCAATTTACTGATTTGTACTGGCAGCCTGTCTGGGAAATGACGAATGATCCTCAACCGATTACTGAATACAAACCAAATACTGGCAACAAAATTGTACAGGTGTACGGCACTATACAAAATAGCTACAGTAGAGTGGAGCCTATCAGTGGCATTTACCTGGCTTTAGACGAGACCGAAGGTAAGAATCTAATCAATTAATATGAATTAATATTAAGTATTAACCCTTTTGGTGCCAAATTTCTATTTGTCGTCTGCAGTCCAATTTTCTTAAATAATATGTAAAATAAGGAAATGAGGTCAATAAAAGCAAATTTAAAAGAAATAGAGCACTGATAAAGAAATAGACTTGAGACAAAAAGTGAAGTCCCTGATCAGACAAAGTCTTTTCAAGGCGGCGTCTGATCTGGGACTGCAGTATTTGTCGTAGTGCATTTTTGCGACATTGGCGGTGAAAGGCGGTGTCAACGGGACATATGCAAACAGTGTGCAGTGTGCAAACAGTGTGCAGTGAGGCTCACTTATAACGAACTCTGAGGAACCTTTTATTCATTGCTATAACCAGACTTTGTGATATCGATAAGACGAACAATTTTGATATACATTTAATGTTTAGAAATTGCGAATTTTGTTATAAACCCAAATCATACAGATCCTGATCCTGACCCTGATCAGATGCCACATTAAAATGTAGTTACTGACCAAGGTCTACATGCATACAGTTGGCATTGTCAGCTGACAGTGGCCTTACTGGAACTACAGGATGTACTAGTGCCACCATCAGCTTTTGCATATTTCGGCGCCGATATCTTAGAATAAATTCCTGTGGCTGCTTCAACACAAAATATAAAGTTACATGTAACAACATAGTATATGACAAACGTTTCTAGTTCTATCACATGAGATAGAATCGTCCAATCATGTACATAGTTATTAATTTATTACAATTTTAACTAGTTTCAGTCATGTGATCTAAGTTGGCAGAACACTGAAACATTAACAAAGACTGTGACAAATCAGACTGATAATTCAGGGTTGAATGTGTTAAGAAAATAATAAGTGTAAAGAATACAAATTCTTGAATTGATTCTTCGAAGTTTTTAAATGGCGCATACATGCCAACGACATCATTTCTTTGAACGACTCTGATGCATATCTAAGGTGTGTAATTATATATTTTTACAAGGATAGTTCCTTTATTTCTCTTTATGTAACATGAGATACTCTTCAGCAGTCAGTTACACTTGTATGGAAAATAAATAAAACCATGAAAACCAACTGAGTTTGAATATGGGCATTTATTTCAAAATGCCATAAAAAATGTTCTCATATGATTTGAATGTCAAATCAATTGTTAATAAGAATTACTTAAAACAATAAACTATTTCCCATACTGGGTGATGATAAACCGCCATATCGCGGTGATGATAAACCGCCCGTGTGATGTATAACCAGCCAAGAACATTAGGAAAAGTCTATGTAAAAATTAAAATGGAAATGTATGTAGAAATTGTTGAAATAAACTTTATGTGAAACTAACGACTGAGAAATACAATTGTACGGATGGACAGTCCAGTAACATACCGCTATCTATTAAAAGCGCATGAGAAGCGGAGGAGGAAGGGAGGAGGTGGAATTAATTTTCTGTCTCTGCATAAGAGTAGCAGCCTCCCTCAATGGTGATAAATATTGCAATGGCGAAGGAAGCTTGCCATTGGCTGACACGGATCATGTGACTAGATAGCATTTTACAATTGGCTGACCGATTCCATACGTTATATGTAAATTAACGTATTAGGCTAATACATCACCCGAGCGGATTATCCCGTATACTATGACATAAATGTTTTTATGTGCCATAACAATTCATTTATGTAACATGAGATACTCTTCAGCAGCCAGTTACACTTGTATGGAAAATAAATAAAACCATGAAAACCAACTGAGTTTGAATATGGGCATTTATTTCAAAATGCCATAAAAAATGTTCTCATATGGTTTGAATGTCAAATCAATTGTTAATAAGAATTACTTAAAACAATAAATTATTTCCCATATCTGGGTGATGATAAACCGCCACAAGTGCAACTGCCATTTATTTCCCAACAACCCCGTTGTTGTGACCACTCTTTAAATTTGTAGGTTTCTGTATAGAAAGGAAGACGTTAGTATTTAACTCCTTGCACGCTGAGTAAATTAATGGTCATCAGCTACTATTCTAAAAGTTGTTCTTATATTTCTCCCCTAAGATACAGAGTGTCAAACTGCTAGGATCATGATACGATGCCGAGTTATTCGGCATATCGTCTGTATCAAAAATGTGTTATAGGTATTCACATATTCAACGCTAGCGTGCAAAGAGTTTACATACCTTCCTTTATCTATGACTGCCATAATGATTTAGATCTCTTGTTTTCACACATGTTTCAATAAAAGTTCAGCTACTGACAGAAGTTAGTGAGTAAATTTTCTGACATTGTGAATATTGTAAACTACTCATTATTACATTGATATTATTTGAGAGTAATTTACTCATATTGTTGTTATTTTACAGTAAGTGTTCTTATATTGTGATTATTTAAGAGTAACTATACTTATATTGTGATTATTTCACAGTAATGACTCTTATATTGTGATTACAGTAATAGTTCTTATACTGATATCATTTATAATGATTATACTCACATTGTGATTATTTCACAGTAATGATTCTTATATTGTAATTATTTTAGAGTAATTGTACTTATATTGTGATTATTTCAGAGATACCAAAAAATGCGGCAACACGCGCAGAGTGTGTTTAAAGTACTGAGAAAACTCGACAGTACATGGTTTGTAACCTGTCGGAGGCTCTACTCAACAAACAACATTCTGTGAAATAAATTGATTTGCCTTGGTTCACAACCATATTAGACAATGTGTATAGAAATCATGCTTAACCCCATCACCAGTGGTCAATGTCATGGTATCTATTAACAATAATAGTAAAGTGGTTTCCGGGCAATAATTTCAGTTAGAATTGACTTATTGTGTCCAAACTGTGTGTGAAGATAACTTGTATGGAAGCAAATGTTTGAAGAATGCATCTTAGAAGGAGATCCGAGATATAGGTCACGAGTATTGTTACTAAAAGTGCGATACGATGTGGCCAAACCTTTTGTACAAATAGCTTACATATAGATAAGAAGAATAGACATTGTTATTGGGAGTCTGCAATCAAGGTTTTCGTTACTATAAACAGTAAACAAACCCGATTTGCAGTTACTGTCTAGTTCGTAGAAAAATCAGGTGTTTTGCGGAATTGCCATCTTTATTATGTATACAGTAAACCCTCTCTAAATCAGACATTTTTCAAATTATTATGTCATTAACAGCATGTGGTTACTTAATGCAGGAAGCAAGTAATACAGAAAGCTTTTTGTGGTAGCTTTAGAAGGGTTCTTCTGTATATTGATATCTTTGTCGATTAGCCAGCAATCTGATCAAATATCAAATATTACGAGTGAGGACTATATATTTACTATATGTGACATGTGACATATGACTTTATAAAGAGAGGTAATATATACATATGTATTTACCATGTGTGGCACATGAGATATTGAGCAATTATTTGATGTATTTCTTGATTTTTCAGGGTAACTTAAAACAATGCTGCAAATTAAGCAATTATGCATGAAGAGCAATTCTTAGACAAATATGTTTTCAAACAAAACAAAAACAAAATGAACTTACAACAATATTCAAACTTGCAGGTTTTTAATCCGCATCTTAAATAGTAATGAACACGGGTCTTGGTTT
The DNA here is from genome assembly GCA_963576725.1 of Azorinus chamasolen. NCBI lineage: Eukaryota > Metazoa > Mollusca > Bivalvia > Cardiida > Solecurtidae > Azorinus > Azorinus chamasolen. The sequence goes on along the minus strand of OY755251.1, from coordinate 24,059,373 downwards.
CGGACGTCCTTCAGACAGCTCACACACGGACGTGTTGTGTTTAACTTGATATTGACTTGTTATTTCGGCGTTCAAACTTGCATACCCGACACACCTCTTTCAGTACAGGTAGGAAGGTGATTTATTGAATAATTTATACTTAAAATGAACCTTTTCAATTCTTAGTCATGTGTCAAAATATGACCTCGTGGTGGACCGTTATATTAAAGCCCCGTTGTCACTTGTAAAATCGAAATTGTTTTGATATGCGTTTTTGATTTGGTTTTGACATACTTGTATCTGAAAAGAAAATATGTTCATTGTTATTTTCACTTAGTGCCCTATAAAACTTCCCAGTCTGAGTTCATTCTCAAGTATCTGATTGGTCAGGTTTTGTTTTGGTTTGGTTTGCTCTGAAGTTTTACGCCGCTAAAACAGTATCTCAGTCATTTCGCGATGTCCAGCTAATTACAGATGGAGGAAGAACCCACATCTTGTCTGTGCACGGAACAAATTGCATTGTTTTGTGCACAAAAGACCATCCGGGTAGAACTACCGACCTACCACAAGTCAGCTCTAAATGCTTCTTCAAATGAAACTCCAAATGCCCAAGCCGGGATTCGATCCACAGCGGTGATTGTCACATAATGAGTTTGCTCGAGAATGAACTGAAACTCAATTAAAACGTTTATAACTTCGAGACCTGATTTTGTCTTGTTAGTGTTGCATAGTGCCCCGAATTAGTTATGGTTATTATTACTGAGTACCATGGCTCCAGTTTCACGATCGAGCTTATGTTTAGACTCAATAAAATGCTCAATTTGTTTGGCATTTACAAGCTGGTAATATTCTAACAATCTTTATTATGCACAATGTTTTGGATCCATTTTCATCTACTCCTTATGGTAATTATGCTAATGGAATATTTTACAAAACTGTATTTGAGCACGGGGTGACTTTTTACGACCGCCACACGAGCAATTAACACCTACTGTTGTCAAATACATAAATTAACTTTTCATTATTTCAAATTTAGACTGAGTTTTATTAAACAAATTCGTCTACAAACTATTAATTTACCAAAACATACACTGATATTTGAAGTGAAAGTCTTTAATTCTTTTTGTATCTAGTATTTGCACAATTATTCATTAACACATTAACCCCTAGTGACGCATTTTTGCGCATCTATAAAAGTCACTTTATGAAACCATTGTGATAAATAGAGCATTTATCTTCCTTTATTATCACAATGGTTTCAAACTACAACATTTTAAAGTTTTCCTTTCCTCTAGTTAATGCTTCTTTTCGGTATATACATTCAAAGAGGTTGGGTCTAAAAATAGCCTAGGAGAGAATGAGTTAAAAGGTACAGTTGAGCCATTATTTGAAGATGTTCGTGAAATTGGGGCCTCGTGTTGTTATGCTTATATACCATTTAGTACCCTTGTGTTGTTATGGTAATTCATTGCTTAATACCCATGTGTTATTATGGTTATATTGTACTTAGTGTCCTTGTCTTTTTACGGTTATTATTACTTAATGTCGTGATTGTGTAATAGTTATTCATATTTTGTGTGCATCAACTCAACACTGACTTCCCAGAGCTGGCGGTCCCTGATCCAGTCCGCAACAGCGACACGCCAAAGTCGTAACATGGAAATAGTAGCTCCTAGTAATCGCTCGGAAAGTGATACGAACTATGACTGGTCTGTCCATGTTGGTTTATAATGTGAATATGTGTTGTTTCGTGTTATGTGTCTACGACATGCTATAACTATGTAGTGGCAGTATATCTGCCTCAAGTAAACGCACATGGGCCCATATTCATAAAGCTCCTTAGAAAAAGTTTAACCTCAGAACAACTTAAGGAGAAATTTTCTATCTACATCTATAGAAAAACTATAGAGTAAATTTGTTAAATACAGTAAAACCCCGCTAATGCGACCACCAAAAAGGGGCATAATTCTGGGTGACAGAGGCAGGTGGTTGCTTAATGCAGGACGAAAGTTATGCAGAACTGCATAACTTTCGTCCTGCATTAAGCAACCACCTGCTTTAAACGGCGCCAGTGGTTGTTTATTAAGTGGTCGCATTAGCGGGGTTTTACTGTATGTACTTTATATAAAGCCGTGTTTCTCTTTAATAACTTTGTCTGTGTTGATTGTATACGAATAAGGAATATTCAAGTAACTAAGGGATTTTATTAATTTTCTCCTTAGGAACTTTATGAGTACGGATCCAGTTTCATATTTAAAAGAAATCTCATTATAAGTGAGACTTAACCCTTTCACCGCCGGAGTCGCATAAATGCACCACGACAAATAGTGCAGCCCCAGATCAGACGCCGCCTTTTCAAGGCGGCGTCTGATCAGGGACTTGACTTTTTGTCTCAATACTCTATTTCTATATATGTGATTTATTCTTTGAAATTTGCATTGATGTATCTCATTTCCTTATTGTATCGAATCATTTAACAAAATTTGGATTGCATGCGACAATTATAAATTTGGCACCGAAAGAGTTAAACCAAACTTACACGCATATTACTCTGGGTTATTTTGTTTTCACCCTGTTCGAGTGGCCTGGTGATGTTATTATTATTAACCCTTAAATGACGCGTTTGCAAACTTTGATCATGTGCAATGTTTAATATACTTCTGATTCGATAACTATCGACCGAGTGCCAAACAATTTGGATCCTGATATGTCTTGAGTTACTCGGCGTCTCATCTGGTCCCAGGCTGTTGGCAAATGTGAGTCATGTTGTGTATAGCGGGTGAAATGAGGAAAAGTGACCCCCGTAGTAGATCCACCGGGTGGGTCGATATATTATGTAGTACATTGACCCCCTGTAATTTTACTATAAAATATAGTAACTCCCTTGTTATAATATAATGACCCCCCCCTTATAATATTGTGACCCACTCATTTTATCGTAGGTAGATCGGTCGAGGGGACTACCGTATATATTTATACCACCACAAACGAAGTTTTTTGGGGGTATACTGGAGTCACCATGTCCGTCCGTCCGTCTGTCTGTCCGTATGTCCGTATGCCCGTCCGGCTTGTCCGGATAATAACTTTCAAAGTATAAAAACCATTGACTTCAAACTTCAAATACAGATAGAACACATTAACCACAAGTGCAGTGCACCAATCCATAACTTTGTCTTCAGTATTTTTAGAGTTATTACCCTCAATTATTTTTGTCAAAATCTAGTTTGTCAGGACATAATTTCAAACGTATAAAAGCTATTGACTTCAAACTTCATATACAGATATATCACATTGACCACAAGCGCAGTGCACAAGGTTTGGAACTCTGTCTTCAGTATTTTTGGAGTTATTGCTCTTTGTTAATTTTCTCAAAACGGGCTTGTCCGGAACATAACTTTCAAAGTGTAAAAGCACAAGGTCCATAACTCTGTCCTCTGTGTTTTTTTGAGTTATTGCCCTTTGTTATTTTTGTCAAAATCTGACTTGTTTTAATAAATGAATTTTGTTTTCGGAGATTTTCTCTGTCATACCTCAACTCAACTTTTTTTCAAAATTGCAGTATAAACAATATCTGAAATTCTGCAGCTGCGATAAAGGTTTTGATTTGTCCCTTCCTGCATGAATGAATGATCTCCCTTTTCGTAATTTAACAAATGAAACTTTAGCGGTCTGGAGCTTTATTTCTATAGCCTCATCTCTGTGTCAAATGTGCTAGTGGGAGAATCAATCACCTTTAGTGATAGTTCTAGTTTATAGTAATATGACCCCGGTCAATTTACTATAAAATATAGTGACTCTCTTGCCAAAATACATCCACCGGGGAGGGGGTGTCGATGTATTATATAGTGCTATGACCCCATGCCATTTTACTATAAAATATAGTGACTCCCTTGCCAAAATACATCCACCACGGGGGTCGATATATTATATAGTACCATAACCCCCAGCCATTTTACTATAAAATAAAGTGACTCCCTTGATAAAATACATCCACCGGGGGGGGGGGGGGGTCCGATATAAATTATAACGTACTATGACCCCAGGCCATTTTGCTATAAAATATAGTGACTCCCTTGCCATACTATAATAAAACCATCTTATGATATTTTGACCCGTTCTGTCTATCGTAGAGGTTCACTTTTTCTCGTATTATAAAGTCTATATAAGCGCGAATCCATCGGGGAGGGGATTGGGTGGTCGGTCCGGACCCCATCGAATTTCTCTAATGCATATTTTGGTCATCATTTCACATAACCAGACCCCCACCCCTCGTGGGCACACGGCGCTGGTTAAACGTTGTTTCAACGTATGCGACGTTGATTCAACGTTTATCAACGCTGAATCAACGTTGTAACAATTTGGTAGACACTCCTCTCTTTCGGAAAAACGATCTGGACTTGGGCATTGTGTCTTAATTTAACTTTGAACTATATCACTCTCATTTACATTTTTGAACATTACACTTAAAAGGATCTCATCATCACGTCAAACCATAATCAAGAACACAAAAGGTTCTGTTGTATTAACACTTATCCCATTAAAGAAGTTTGGTTCCAAATGTTGTTGTTGTTTGTTTGCGTTCCCCGAGGAGAATGGGAAATGTATTGTGTGGTGCTGCGGTTTTGGTTAGAAGGCGCCTGTTAGCCCCAGCACCGCCGACTTCTGCCCTCATGGGTTATATGTCAGGGCCCCACCCTTAGCACTTCTAGGCAGGTATGCCTTTTTGTTGAAGAGAAAGACCTATAATCGGATACCAGTGGACCCCGGACATCGCCCTAGCTCGTATGCGAGGTCAGTTTCTTATACGCAAAGGGTAATTGTACTATGAGTCACTCTGCCATAGTACTATTACCGGGGTCATATTACTATATAATAACTCGACCTCCAGTCGATCTACTATGGGGGTCAGTTTGTTATATGAGGGGTGAGAGTTTTATATGTAAGGGGGTCAAAGTACTAAGACTCCCCCGGTCATAGTACTATAACCGGGAGGTCATAGTTCTATATAATAAACCGACCCCGGTCGATCTACTACGGGGTCACCTTTCCTCATTACACGGGATAAGAATTGATACTTACTGTACTGTGTACTGTGCTGTGCTGGTTAGTTTTACTTATACGTATTATAATTGTGATAGTCTCTACTTGCAACGCGACTTAGAAAATGCCTAAAATACATAAATAGTTTGTTTATATGCTGAAAAGAAGTATATCGCAAGAAAACCAGTCGAATAAACTCCGAAGAAGATAAAACATCTTCATATGTGCATGGATCACTTACATTGATGTCTTGTTGGGTATGAAGATTTATTTTGGAACAAAACATTACCTACTCTAATGTAATTGACTAATGTACTAATGTAATGAGTGACTACGGTGCTTCTTTATTAGCTCACCAGAGCACACAGTGAGCTTTTGTGGTCGCCTGATGTCCGGCGTACGTCGTGCGTCGTGTGTCGTCAGTCGTCAGCAATTTGAACCTTTAAAAATCTTCTCCTCTGAATCTACATGGTCCTCAGCTTTCATCGTTGGCACATTGCGTGTTATGCAGGTCCTCTACAAAAGGTATTTAAATTTTGTCCCTGGATCAAAATTGGCCCCGCCCCAGGGGCGGCCATTTTTCAATAGAAACATATAGCGAAAACTTTGAAAATCTCCTCTGAAAGTTTCTCAGCTTTCATATTGGCACACAGCATCATGTCCAGGTGCTCTATAAAGGTTGTATAAATTATGCCTCTGTGGTCAAAATTGGCCCGCCCCAGGTGTGGCCAGTTTTGTATAGAAACATATAGTGAAACATCTGAAAATGTTCTCCTCTGAAACTGGAAGGTTCTCAGCTTTCATATTTGGCACATAGCATCATGTTTAGGTCCTCTACAAAAGTTATATAAACTAGAATTGTTTTTATACAAAAACTGATGTCTCCTCCAGCACGTGGACAAAATTTCCCAAAGTCCTATAACTCTGTAGAAAATCAATCTAACCAGAAAAGGAATAAACTATGCACAACTACTAGGCATGATGCTGATCAATCCTATGAAGTTTCATGAAAATCCGATAAACGATTTTTGGGGAAACCCCGCGGACAAACTTTTCCATGTAAAAATTTCAAAGTCCCATAACTCTGCAGAAAATAATAAAACCAATACAGAAATAAGAATCCTAAGAAATCCTATGAAATTTAATGAATATCCAATTAACGGTTTTGGAGAAACCATGCAGACAAAATTTCCATGTAAAAAATTCAAAGTCCCATAACGAAAATGGGAGGCAATAACTCCAATATTATTGAAGCAAGAGTTATGATACTTGTGCATAACACTTCCTTCCATCATGCTCTTTCCATACATGAAACGGCATTCCAATAGCATCAGTAGAGTTATTGATCGGACAAGAAAATGTAACAAAGGGCAAGTATTGAAACCAGAGTTATGGCCCTTATACATGACACTTCCTCTCATCATGCTCTGTCAATCTATGAAGTTCCAATCAAATGACATTAGCCATGTAGGAGTTATCGTCCAGACAAGAAAGTGTAAATAATTGACCTTGAATTGTGACCATGACCTTGAATTGTGACCTCGACCGTTGAAGAATGTGCCAAATTATGTTGTCTGCACATCGCCTTGTTACGGAGAACATTTGTGCCACAGCATTTTGAAATCATTCCAAGGGTTTAAGAGATATGGAGCGGGCACGAAGGGTTTGGCTAAAACATTTGACTTTGAGTTGTGACCTTGACCTTTGACCCACGTGCCTGAATCAAACGTCTTGTTGAGTCGAACATTTGTGCCAAAGCATTTTGATATCCTTCAATATTTGTGAGAGATATGGAGCGGACACGAGTGTGACAGACAGACATATATATGCCCCTTGGGTTAAAACTGAATCCGCCCAAGGATGGTGAGTTTTCTATAGGAACTTATAGTCAAACATGTGAAAACCTTCTCCTCTGATTTTCTGGTGAGCGATATCAGGCCATCATGGCCCTCCTGTTTTTAAATGACTTAGCAAGCCGCAACTTGATGATTACAATATGATTACAAATAGCAAATCAGTTTTCTTTTAAAAATAAACTATGCATAGAGCCCAGGACCAACTGTTTGCAAGACCAGTAACATATCCATTAGACCAAAGCCCGGTACATTCATACGTGGTGACTTGCTAAATCATATTGCTTAGCCCTGTACTTGTGTACTATTATGTAAACAACAAAATAAACAACAAGTCTCAATAAAGCTTAGTTTTCCGGCCTGATATTGTTTTAATTACTGTTCTGGTACGTTGTTCTAATTACAACAGAGTACCCTTGTGCTGTTGTTGTTTTAGTGTCCTGATCTTGTTATGGTTAATTTTACTTAAGTGGCCTGATATTTGTTTTAATCAATGTTCTGATACGTTGTTCTGATTATAACAGAATATCCCAACATAATACCCTTGTGCTAGTTTTACTTAAGTACCCTGAGGGTTGTTTTAATAAATGTTGAGTTACGTTGTTCTGATTATAACAGAATATATTGTTTGCTAGTTGTGCCCATTTTCAGCAAACTACTTTATTTATGGCCTATTCCATGGATTCCAAATTGGATTTGGATAACCAAGACGGACCAAAAACTTGCCTTGCTGAATACAGGCTGCAGAAGATTTTGGTGCCAATTGATTCAAACCCCTTTACCCGCTGTGGAAAAAATAATGTCTGCTAAAGGTTTGATCCGCTGCAATTCTAACTACTTCCGACTGGATCACGTTTAACCCTTTACTCCTTAAATATGCCATTCGACGCCTTTGCAAACAGCAGACCCAGATCAGCCGTCCGACCAGAGTCTGCTCTGTTTGCTTATAATATATGATATGATATATATGGTGTGATTCTACGGTTCCTTGTATGGCTAAACTTTCATGTGTCTATGTGCTATTATAACAGATGCTTTAATTGATGTATACATTGTGTCATTTCTTACCCGAAGTTAAGAGGAAATAAAAACCGGGTGTTAAGCATGTTGGATTCGGATGAGACGCCGAGTTACTCACTAAATATCCGGCATCTAGTCCTTGCTAAATCGATTGCAGAGAACGGAAGACGAAATCAAACTGGACCATACCGACACTTGAGCTCATCTGCAACTAGGTTTAGTTACTCGCGAACAAAAGATGCCTCAGTCCAATTCAATTGTGTTATAGAACATGCAAAACAGTCGTGCGTTCAGTAAAGGAAAACATCCACAATTTTAGGCACAGATTACCACCAGTCTGCATGTTATGTTTTATATACAGTAAAACTTCCTAAACCGGAATTCTAGTAAAGAAGAATTTAGATACTTTTAGGCAGGTGGCTGCTGAATGCATGGTGAACGTCATGTAGAAAGTTCCTCTTCTGTATGACTTTTACCCTGCATTAAGCTGCCACCTGTCTCCTAGACCGATATTTATACCAAATTTAACATCCGATTTAGAAAGGTTTTACTGTATACCACAAAGTACAAATATGAGTCATGAGCTCGTGGATATCCTTTATATATTTTTCATTGCATTCAGTTGAATATAACTTATTTATTGCCTAATATTTTCTCTAAACCAAAAAAGTGAATACAATGATAGAAGTACATGGGCAATATCTAAAATATAAACAAAAGGCAATATTTTCTCTAAACCAAAAAAGTAAATACAATGATAGAAGTAGATGGGCAATATCTAAAATATAAACAAAATTATGTTGTTGTTTTTTTGTATAAACAGTTGTCAGAAACGCTTCTGCACTTCATTTCAGTTACTAGATAGGTTTTCCAAGCAATGCGACACCAAGATATATGAGCCAGTAGATTAATTGATATGCCAATAAAGGTCCAAAATGAAATTTGCATGTGAATGTAATGTCACGGTACAACCTGTTTTTCGGCAGTTTACGGTTTATCATAACCTAAACAATAATAACAAAACAAGAATGTGTTTTTCACATCAGAATCAACGAAGCATCGCCAAAGTTCATGAGTAAAATCAATAAACCAAGGGAAATAACTGTTACCAATTGTCGGTGGTTTTACAAATTGTATACTGCACAAGAAAGTTTCGTGACACTCAAATATTGTTTTTATAAACTAACTTCAAAGAATTTTAACGAAAATTAGAAAGTTGGCACCGAAAGGGTTAAACAGTTTAAACCGTTAATTAACGTATTTACAAGTGTTTAATTGTGTCAGTTCTTTAACATCACAATTTGGACAAAGGAAAGGATCCCCTCTCCTTAAAACCCTCATTTTGCAGCAAACCCCAAGATGAACCTAACCTTGGCAAGTGTCACACTGTCCCCATTTTACAATTAATATATCTTTATGGACGTGGAGAAAACCTTCTGCAAACAATACACTTGCTGGATTCACCCACTTCTGACTCGTCTTCATAACTGGAAAAGTTCTAACTATAAGATACTTTACTTTCTTGGGTACATTAGACCTTGATATTGAAGGGTTTGGTTCTACTGCGTTGTCTTCTTTCTTTGTACATTTATCACTTGACTTTTCTTTTTGTTATATTTGTTCTCATGATTGATGGTTTTTCCAAGTATTGTATCTTCAGTAATATATTCCCCTAACTATCTTGCTTAATGCATTTCTTGTTTTGTGTTTTTTAACATTTTCAAGAACTTTACTGCCTCTCTTCATTAAGAAATATTCAGCTGTTAGATCAGTGGAAACAGGGTCACCTACAGCAGGATCAAGTGGTACTAGGTCTTTGTCAAAGGATGTAGCTGTACAACTTGGCTATCACTGACCACTGTATTGTCAAAAGGATAAATTCCACTCTTGCAGAAGGCTTTCTTGATGTTAGTTGGTGTTAATGTATTGTCATAAACATCGCGTGCCAAGCTGCAGACATTGTAACGGCTAATAATACCAGATTCACGAGTGAATGTATGACATGAGTTGTATGAGGTCTGAAATGGCCAAAATGCACAGACATCCAATGGTTGAAGAAGATGAGAGCAATGAGGCGGGAACACAAATAAGTGGTTGCGTTGAGATTTAGCCCACTGGATTAGAGGTACTGTGGTATGTCTTCTATGTTGTGGGAAAGTCCGGCGGGGATACCTTTATTTACACTTTTTGTTAAGCTAGGGTGACTTCGAGATAAGAGTGAGGTTAGGACGTCCGTAATCCTGTTTAACCCCCCCCCCCACCTGATTTTGCCACTGATCGTTCCAAGGCGATACTCTCTTTGTCACCCTTTTGCTTTGCTTTTGCTCATGTTTGGAATGTTTATCTCTAGTATTTGTGTGTTTGTTAATAATTTCTGTGCTCGTCTCGTGTATTTGCGTGTGTTTGGGTGTGTAGTTATGTGTGTGTGTGTGCCATGCTATATATCGATATTTTTGTGGTGGTTGCGTCTTGTATGTGGCTTTACCTTCTTGAATTACTACTTTTTTCATTCTTATGTCTATCATAAATTACTAGGATGGCCTCGTCATCTCTTGCAGGTAAGTACTTAATCAAATGGGGTTTTGTGTACGTCTCAAACACTTCACTGTTTGACCAACCAGATTCAGTAACACAACCGTCAGCACCTGCACTAACACCTGGTTTAGTGGTGTTTTGCTACTGACCGTGCCAAGGCGGTACTCTCTTTGTCACCCTTCCTTTTGTTTGCATTGCGTCTTTGTGCTTGTGATTTTGTTCATGTGTGGAACGTTTGTATCTGGTTCTTGTGTGTCTTTTGGTGTTTTCTGTGTTCATTTCGTGTGTGTGTGTGTGTGTGTGTGTGTGTGTGCGTTTGTGTGTGTGGTTGTGTGTATGTGTGTGTGTGTCATGCTGTCTATCGGTGTTTTGGTGGTGGTTGCGTCTTGTATGTGGCTTTGCCTGCTTGACTTTACTACTTTTCCATTCTAACAAATTGCTATATTGTTTCTCCCCAGGGAAAACAAAGTAAAGGGTACCTGAAATATCACATTGCCAACACCATTAGCACAGCCGATTAAGGTTGTTTTCCCTTTTCCAGATGTAACAGTCTGTGATTTAGAAAATTGACACCAATGACCTCAGTGGGCTTATTTTTAGTGAGTGTGCCTGTCTCGTCGTTTTTGTACACCCTGCAAGTCATATTTTATAAATATGTACTCTAGTTCATCAAATTAATTATCTATGACATATCTTGTTGCTGACATAGCCCTAGCAACATGTATTGATCGGGAAGTTTTCCCTTTGAGTTCAGGTCATCTGCTTAAACATTTTCATGTGTAACAGCGATGCTGTTAGGTATATAAGCACTATAAAATATCCTTGCCAGGGAGCTAGCTCTTTGACGACGTGGTTTAAGTGCTCGGAAATGTTGCAAAGTTAAGCAACAGTCTGTGCGGCTCCTGGCTGGATGGGTGACCGCCAGGGATTGCCGATGGTGCACGTTACACGTGTATTAGGTCAATAAACGAGGAAGATGATGAAATTTATATGCGTACAGATCCTCTTAATAAAACTGCCTCACATATAAAAAGTTATATGTACACAGCATGTTCTTCATTCTCATATTGATAAAGAATCTGGACATAAAAAAAACATGTTCAGAAACTTCAATTCATAAACAAATGCATCGGTTTTATTGATATTCAAAGTATGTTTCGTGATAAGAATGTAATCGATATTATTCCCAAATATTTAATAAATTCTGAATCACCTATCATATCTGTTATAAATATAATAATCTATAATAAACCTATAAGTAACGCTATATTCAACGACAATAAAATTGTCTCAGATTTAAATATTAATGCCAATATCCCTACTAATTGAGACCGTAGCATTTCAAGCGGTTGCTATAAACCAGTTGGCCATGTAATTTTGAGATCATAAAAGATCTATCCGAAAACGAGAAAAAAAACTCTTTTCTTTAATTAAAAATGCCAGGAAAGACTCGCAGGGAATAGCACCTTTACTTGACAAGACTGAAAACAGACTTCTGACAAAGACAACCGAAAAAGCAAATGCACTAAACAGGCAGTTTCAATCTGTTTTTACTGACTCCCAACCTTTCGAAACATGCAGGCCAAACTCTAGCAAATATACCAAGTTTTCAGACATAACGTTTGGGGTCAATGGTACAGACAAGCTTCTGTCAGCACTGAAACCAGACAAAGCAGCTGGCCCTGATACCATCAAACCCATTGTCCTCAAACATCTCCATCATACAATTTTCCCCATCGTGCAGGTAATTTTCCAGAGGAGTTATGATAGTGGTGAAGTACCAGATGACTGGAAGAGAGCCATGGTCTGCCCATTGTACAAGAAGGGAGACAAAAGTGACCCTGCAAATTACAGGCCTATCTCACTGACTTGTATAATGTGCAAGATCATGGAGCACAGTGTGGTCTCACAGCTCTCACGCCACTTCAGCACGCATGACATCTTGTATGACCTGCAACATGGGTTTCGTGAACACAGCTCCTGTGAGACACAGCTGATCCAACTCATTGAGGATCTAACAAGTAAGCTCTCACAGGGGCTGCAAACAGACCTGGTCCTGCTTAATTTCAGCAAGGCATTTGATGTCGTAAACCACCAGAAGCTGCTTCACAAACTCATGGAACATGGCATTACAGGAAAGACTCTCGACTGGATAGAGGCTTTCCTTAGCAATAGGACACAGACTGTGGTCCTAGATGGGGCATCATCGTCTGCTGTACCAGTGACGTCTGGCGTGCCGCAGGGATCTGTTCTCGGCCCCATCCTCTTCCTGCTATACATCAATGATTTGCCGGAAAATCTTGTGTCACAGGTAAGACTCTTCGCTGACGACACAGCAGTTTACTTGACCATTTCAAGTGAGGAGGATGGTGCTGCACTACAGGCTGACATTGACCGTCTCCAGGAGTGGGAACATCGTTGAGACATGAGGTTCAATCCAAGCAAGTGCCAGGTTATGCATATCACAAGGTCTATCCTTCCCATCGAGCCCCTCTACACACTCCATGGACAATTCCTGGAGGCTGTCAGTGATGCCAAGTACCTTGGTGTGACACTGAGCTCTGACCTCACTTGGAAAACCCACATTTAGAAAGTCACCCAAACAGCAAACAGAACCCTTGGCTTCCTGCGGCGCAACATACAGCCTACGCACTCAGGAATAAAAGAGATGGCGTATAAGGCATTGGTCAGACCCCAGCTTGAGTATGCCTCAACAGTGTGGAGCCCATACACGAAACAGCAAATCAGTCAAACCGAAATGGTACAGCGAAGGGCTGTCCGCTGGGTAAGTAATAATTACTCCACATATGATAGCGTCTCTAGGATGCAAGAGCAGCTAGGCTGGAGGTCCCTACAAAACAGGAGAGCTGATGCCCGCCTTGTCATGTTCTACAAGGTAGTACATGGCCTTGTAGCCATACCGCCACGCCATTATCTTCAAAACCCTCTAAGAGCTACACGTCACATGCACCCCCTTTCATACAGACAGATTTTTACCCCTGTAGACTACTACAAATATTCCTTTTTCCCAGCAACCATCATCTTGTGGAATGGCCTCCCTTCTCATATTGTCTTGCTGTCAGATCTTGAACAATTCAAGCTGGCAGTAAGCAATATCATCCATTATTTCTAAGTGGGAACAGTGTTTTTATCATCTTTAAACTGTATCATACTTCTTTTAACAAATAACATAAATAGCACTCTACTATCTTTCCCCTACTTTAACTTTTACTTACTAACTGCACTGACGCGCAGCTGCACATAATACTTGCAAAAGGGTGTTGCAGTATATATATGTTGACCAGGTTTCATTTTGCCACAGTACGTCATATCCGGTTTACGTGTATTCGCCGCACATTCCATAGTATGCTTGATGAATGAATGAGTTGTATAACTGGTTTGGTGAGCGAGTGGTCACTTTGCACGAGCACCTAATTATAGAACCTTCCCATCCACCCTTCTTCCCGCTTAAACAGCTTCGTCACTAGATAATTATACTTACCCGGCACTCTTCGTCATATAGTCAAGGTGTAAGCACCTTGACAGTATATTTCTATAAGGATATTTAGCATTGCTGCTCACAGCTACTTTATTCTATTTATATTATAAATTCATTTAGCGTGCCATAGCCTGGTAAGTTACTTATATTTATCTAGAAAACCATTCTAATTCCATTGTTAATTATTTGGTATATTTAGACCGCGAGTAACGGGAATATCGGAACTCTGAATTGTTTGACACCTTTAGTCTGTGATACTTATAAGTGTTTATATTGTTTCAGGCTGTTTTGTTCTGTATATAAATTAATTGGAACCGGCAGACGTTTTCTAGTTATTCGTTATCAACCCCTGGTTACATATAGATAGATAGATAGATAGATACACGTCTCAGGACCCTCCTTACTAAAGGACCTAAATATAGAATACCTTCCCGTATTGATTTTGACGCTTGTCGTACTCATATTGCGGAAGCTTTTCGAGAATTTTGTATCAAATGGTAGCGACGAGAATATGCTGATTTTAGTGCCCTTTCGCATTGGAAGGAACGTATTTTTGACATTATTGATGCACGTATTGCTTTTCACAAATCAAATTATCAGCTGTTACCACCTCGACCTAGGGTTAGACCTTAAATTCGATCTAGACCTTAAGATCCTCAGACAGTATGATACCTAGGTATGGGTGTTCCTGGACCTGTTTCAGAAATTGGCTTTTCGTGGAATAGAAGTGAACAGTCTTTTTTTTTGGAACTCATGTTGAAACATTTACTCACATTAATGTTGCTATTATGCCTTTCTGATTCTATGTCTGTGCTGTATTGTGTATGTGCTTGAAATGTCGGTTTTAAAGGCTCAGTCAAGCTTATGTTATCTGTTAATTACACCGACTTGTAAATAAACATTACTTGACTTGACCTGACCGAATCAAACGCCGAATTTTCAGGCCTAGTACCGGATTTGTAATTGAATTATTTATACCATTTAATTTCTTTATACTTAGCTTCGTATTATTTCTAATACATGAATAAATATACTTTCGAATATTTTGTAATTAGACATACTTATGGGTTCAAATCTATTTAAATATTTAATTAAGTAATATGGATTTGTAATGTGCAATACGAACATTTTTCCGCAAATAAAAGAGTCTGACTTTCAGTAAAATCTGTATTTACAACAGATGCTTTGATTGGCTAAATAGATTTATAGCGCTAGCTTTGATAGCATGCTACTAAACCACCGTTTCGTTGCATTAAAGATATTTTATATACAGCTATTTAAAAATTTAATTATGTAATATTTTTGACAAGGTTTCACATGCAATTATGCTACAAATTGCGTTTTTGTACGATTTTAACGCTTTGGCGCGCTCAAAAATTGGCCAATCATAACGCAGTTCTTTTGCGGGGTATTATCTTTGACAGCTTGTCGGACATTTTGGAATAAAATCGTGGTATCTCGAAAACCGAAAAAGAAAGAGAAAATTTCGACATCAAAATGTCTGAAGTGCCCGTAGATCTTAACTCTAAGGGCAGATCTCATCTGTTCAAAAACAAAGGAAAAGATGCGGATGTAAGATTTTGTTATAATGCCGCGATATTTAATCTTTTATGTCACAGGGAAAACGTCCTGGTCACATGTGAGACATCCACAGTAGTATTTCTTCTGATTTCAGTCGATACATTTGTAATGGATCATGTCATAAAAATTATGTTTTGTCAATTTTGCTAACAGTATTTAAACCTCTTTATGTCTGTGGTAGTGGTAGCTGAGTTGATGTTGAAATTTATTTTATAGTTTGTAAAGTACCAAGTGTAGTAAAATCCCGAATACAGACACAATCTTTTAACACAAAAGCATATAGTTATACAGAGCAACAGATAAAGATACATTCTCAAATACCGAAATCGGTTTTTTTCTCCACTAAATCCTAAGCTGTGACCACTCTTTTAGAATCGTCTCCTCGAGATGATTCTAAAGAGTAGGGCTTTTTATGCCCCCAACGGCGGCCATATAGTAATCTATTGTCTGTCCGTCCTTCCATGATCCATACGTCTGTCTCAAATTCCGTGTCCCTTCTATAACTTTTTATCTGAATGGATTTCAAATTAACCTTGCACAAATGTTCGCCACACAAAGACGATATGTCGCGTTCAACTCCCTGGTCCATGGTTCAAAGGTCAAGGTCATCCTTTAGGGTCAAAGGTCGAGGCCATAAGTGTTTCACAAACACAATCTTGTTTTCCATCTATAATAGGGGCCGCAGGGGTGGCGAAATCTAATTTTGGATGACTTGTCCGTTTTTGTTAAAAGCTATTTCCTACTTGTCCGTATGATTAATTAAAAACAAAAACCTAAAAATTTCACTTGTCCGTTATGGCTTTGGGACAACACGGACAATACGGACGTTTGATTTCGCCACCCCTGGGCCGTTTACAGGCCCCTTCCCCTCAGAAAATTTCTTTAAAGTCATGCACTTTTCCTCAAACACTTGACTTTACATTGGATTTTTTTTCCCCCTACATAAAAAGTAATGTACTATTTTTTCCCCCAAAGTAAAGGCCAGACCCCTTCCCCACTTGATGAAAAGCCCTGAAGAGTGATCACTAGATAGGGTTTGGTGGAGAAATAAAGAAGTTATTCTTGAAAATGTTCTAATTCTTATCTGGACCTCTGGTTATATAACTTATAGTTTCTTACTCTTGTGTTGGCCTATTGATAACTGCAATTGTATTCTAAACAAACTCTATTCTTACAGATTGTCTATCACGTTTTCTTTCAGGAAATGAGAAGAAGGAGAACTGAAGTTTCTGTAGAACTAAGAAAGGTAATATTTTGAAACGCAACAGGTTTTTCTTATAGTTCAGACTAGTGGTGTAACAATCAGACATGTGATAAGACCCGATCCCAGCGGTAGTCTACCGATATCAAAAGGTTCTTTCTAAGCTCCCGGCGGGAGACCAAAAACTCCCGATATGCGACAATCCCAACCATACCCCTATTAAGATAAGGGATTTTTAATTGCCACTCTCTCGAGGCAATAATTGGGGGACCATTGAGCCCATAGCTACTGGCCTAGATAACATGTTATCCTATTAGGTCAAACTCAATGTAATTAACCAATTAGCATAACCTCGTGGCGGGCGTGATTTAGCGTGAAATCAACAGACCGCCATGTTGTGTGTATTGGAAACGACACATGTCAAGTTTTTCGCATGTTTGGAAGAGGATTACTGATGATTTATCGATGGTTCATGAAGCAAGGGTCAGGGACAAGGGGCTGCTCATCAGTTCTGGTGAAATAAACACCAATCAATGAGTTTGGCTAATTGGAAAGGTAGGTAAACTATAAAAGATGATAAAAACTGTCTGCAAACTCTTTTAAAAAACCGTCTGCTAACTGAAATACTGTTGGTCGATCGTAAAACCCAGCTCACTCACTGTTAAAAAGAGATAATGCTTGTATAAACTGTTTGGATAGCAATAAGAATGATTTTGAATAAAATATGGATGCTGCCTTTTGATCGTCAGTCAGTCAAAATTGTCTGTTTGCATGTTTTCACCATGTCTAAATGACCGACACAGTCTTGTAAAACCCCTATCAAGAAGAAAAAGTATGAGGCTTATCTAAACCATTACAACACTAGATTTTATGTGTAATTTGTGTCTTCTCTGTTATTCAAATGCTGTCTGGCCAGTCTTCTCTGTTTGATTATAAGTAGAGTACAATATAGACCAATACTACAAAATTGCTCTACCTTGGCAAACAAAGTAGACCTAGCTTAACCCTTTACTGTATGAATATTAATTATTTATTGCACATTTGATACCAGTTGTAAAATCTTTTTATATTCTTTGTAAAACAATAACATACAAGGGACTGTAGTTATGAATATGATACATGTAATGCAAACAGAGCAGACCCAGATTAGACGGCATCTAAAGGGGGAGTTGTCTGATCTGAGTCTAGTATGTTTGCAAATAGTGTAGACCCAGATGAGAGAGCAGCAGAGCTCCTATAGGAGCTCTCTCATCTGGGTCTACACTGTTTTCAAATACAACTATAGTGGTGACTGGCAGGCTATGGGTAAATTTTGCATCTGTGCAAACAAAGTAGACCTTGGTAATGTTTCATTTTTGCACACTTGCATAGCACAATGTAGACCTACATGTAGGTAAGAAGACCTAGATAAGAAAGCTTGATGGTAATGTTTCAGTTTTGGTACCTTTGCTTATGCAGTTTATTGTTGTATTTGTCAGGTATGAATGCAAGTACAACACAGCATGGACTTCAACATACCCCTGGGTTGCAAAAGGAAAGGCCGATGGATCAGTGATTTGCACAGTCTGCAACCGTTCATTTTCCATTACACAAGGGGGCAAAAATGACATTGAGAAGCAACATAAGAGTTCTTCACACTCTACAAATGCAAAGCAGACAGCCTCTACTCCAAAGCTGACTTCAGTGCTCAAGCCATTCATTTGTACTGTATTAAATTTTGTGATAAACACATAAAGATACATAACAGATGCATGTTTCTCGTTTCTTTTATCCAGTTTGTAATAATTTTAAACCACTTCTTGCCTTGTAAAATCAAAGTGAGATTTATTTTTACTGGTGGAATCCAATTGCTTACTAAATCTACTCCATGTACATTTATTCAATTTTTTTATTTCCTTTTGAATATACATTGACTTAATTAACTATTACAATACAACATGGCATAATATAAGGAACTGTAGACCTTAAATTTATGGAATTAAATATGCAAACAGAGCAGACCCTGATCAGACGCTCCATTAGTAGCTGTCTAATCTGGAATAACTCTGTTTGCATATGCTGTAAAATGAGTATCTATGGAGTAAAGAGTTAAAACATGGAATTCCGTCAATGAAAAAAAATCTCCCACTTTGAGACCAAATCTCCCACTTTGGGACAGCCAATCTCCCACTTTCAGTGAATTACAAAATCACATGTATGAACAATACATCAAACTATCGAACTATAGTGATAGTTCTCTATCCCAATTACACTATCGATAGTTATTTCCATTTGACGATAGACTATTGTGATAGTTGCTCCGACTGTCGATAGTTTCGATAGTTCTTTCATAATGATATAATTGGCATTGTGTTTTCAAGATGGCGTCAACCATAGCGGAGATCGAGTTTGTTAAAAACAAAAGCAGTAAAACACAAGTGGCAAAGCCCAATCTATTTTAAATCATTTCCACAAACATTTTTAGTATGAAAGTATCGCAATAGTACTTTCAGCAATAGCAATAGTATTGCAATAGTCAAAACTGGTCCCAATAGTCAGCCCTAGTTCAGACAATACCTTAAGTGTGAGCTCAAGTTTAAGTGATTACCTATTCCAACAAAACACTTACAAACATTTCAATATGAAGCCAGATCATTTTAGAAAGGTAACTGTGGGTGATGGTCGTTTCGTCGACCTTGTTTTATATAGTACTAAGACCCAAATTTGTTTCGTTGACCTAATTATTACATAGGGATTATGTTTTCACAGGTATGCCGCGGCTGTGTAGTTGATGTTAGCTTTTTAGATAGGCGCGTGTCTGCAATTGTAGCAAACTGCCAATTTTGTCATAGTTCAGACCCAGATCAAGATCACGAATGTTTACGATATATTTGATAAAAAGTGTTAGATTCTATGTGTAGAAATATTTATAAACAGGTGTTTTATCAATATAATATAAGCATTTGATGTTAGCCTTTCCAATCTATGCGTGCTGGAAATTATCTCTCAAACTGCCGATTTCATAGTTTAGACCCAGGTCTAAATCACATTATATTCGATAAAAAGTGGTCTGTTAAAAATGTGTTGTTGTTTTACATAGATATGTTGAACGGTCACTAGGGAAACATATGCTGCAGGAAATAGTGCAGAATTAGATCATATATTTTTAAGCCGTTTAAAATAATTTTTATACTGATCTCACAAGAAATGAACAACAAATAATATTCAAAATCAAAATTATTACAGTCATGTGATATTTGTTGTTCATTGATTGTGCGATCATTAAAATGTCATGAACTTTTTTTTATATAATAAAAAAAATATTACATTAAATTAAATGCAAATTAAAGTCCGAACATTCCTAAATTTAAGCAATCTATTTTTTGTACATAATTGGTAAAGGTAAAGGTGAGGTTTATAGTCTGGAACTATATACAAGGTACACATTCTCCCGACTTCACAATTTACATCCTGATCACTGGGTTATAAGTCGGGCATTAACATTTGGCGCCCAAGGCAGCCATTGCACATTGGCTTATTTCCCTCACAGGTACCCATTTATACACCTGGGTGGAGAGGAACAAACGTGGGATGCATTTTTTTCTCAGAAAAATTCTGATAGTCCAATGGCAGGGTTCGAACCAGGAACCCTTCTTACCACTGGACCACCACTCCCATTTAATATGTAATTTAATATTTCTAGGACAAAAAAATGTATCAAATAGACTTTATTTAAACTTTTTATAGATGTAAATGCATTGAATAATTCAAATTTATTATCTAAAACCTGGTAGCCATTTCAAGATCTGTGACTAAATAAATTGATTATGGTAATTACTAAATTATACGCCCGTTTGAAAAAATGGGACGTATTATGGAATGGCGCTGTCTGTCCGTCTGTATTATCTCTAACTCAAGTTCTGCTTGGTGGATCCTTCTCAAATTCAACCACAATGTTTATCTGGACATGCTACAGTATCATGTCCAGTCCCGGTACGTATATCCATGGTCAAAGTCACACAGTTGGACTTGGAATGTGCGTTTAGCATTTGCGTTTAGCAAATATGTTAAATATCTGTCTGTCTGTAAAATCTCTAACTCAAGTTCTGCTAGGTCGATCCTTCTCAAATTTCACCACAATGTTTATCTGGACATGCTACAGTAGCACGGGTGTGTCCTCAGACTCCTGGTACATATAGTCAAGGTCGCGCAATTGGACTTAGAATTTGCGTTAAGCAAATACTTTAACCTCAGTTTATGTTAAAGCCGCAACGGGTGTATATTGTGCCCACTGGCGCTCTTGTTACTTAATACATTGGCATGTTTTTTAATTATCATTCTTAAAAAAATCAGATTGCTGTGTTTCTGTGAGAGCGCGTTTTCTGCTTTTTGGCACACTTTTTTCGGCCTTGACGCAATAAAATTCGAACTGCATTTTTCCTGACTCAGGAATTTGTTTTCGAAACCTAGAATATACACTACCTTTATCTCCTATATTACATGGTTTCCTTCTGCCACTCAACACTCAACTGGAAATAATTTCACCTGCCATCATGCAGTTAGTTACCAATTAAGTGTTTGCATAGTTTGCCTTTTAACAGAATTGCAGATTAATGTAATGACATTATGAATATATTTATTATCCGAATTTCATAGTGTAACATTAACCCTTTACTCCATGAATATTCTTGTAAAGAAATGATGACACCATGAATATTAATTTGATTTTATTTTTTATGGCATAAGAACACCGAAACTTTTTTTGCCATGGCAAAAACTAGATTCAGATCTAGTATGATCTACTATGTCTTCATTGTCTAGTAATGTCTACTCTGTTGGCAAAGGCATAGAAAGGCGTATTTATGGAGTAAAGGGTTAATACAGGATATTTTTACCTTGGCAGAAATTGTAAAATCAGATCTATTTAATTCTGTGTTTATTCAAAATTTCAGTACCTACTGAATATTCATGAACAAAATAGTTACAACGAAATATGGAAGGTAGAAAATTGTAGCCATTTTAGAAAGTAAACAAACTACCAGTAATCTTTCATATTTCATCAGCAATCAGAGCTTCTCTAGGGGCCCTCTCATAAGGGTATACACTGTTTGCAAAGGACATTAGTGACTCGTGTCTCGCGCTGTAAGGGCAAACAGCAGACCCTGATCCTACAGGAACCACTTGATCTGGGTCTACTGTTTGCAAAGGCGTGAAAAGACGTTTATATTAGGAAAAGGGTTAACATGTTTATTAACAGCTTTAATCCAAATGAGTTGATAAATAATTGGGCATCTGTTAGGATCCGATTGTTTCTACATTGATCGTTGTTTTTGAAGTCAATTGGAAAAACAATTTTAAAGTCTGGCACTCTGCAGATGGCAGTGACTTACCTAGCCAAAAGTTTATGGCCTCATGAGTATTCATGTAAAAACTTGCTTATGAAATAATTAGTTGGTTTTTTTTAGCTCACCCTGAGCACTTTTGTGCTCAGGGTGAGCTTTAAACAGAATAGTCCCAGTCTCCCTGATCAGATGGCTCGTACAGGACCTGTCTGATCTGTGTCTACTCTATTTAGAACTTGGCGTTAAATGGTATCTATCTGGTAAATGAATAATTATTTTAGTAATAACAGTTTGATGTTTTGTTGTTTTACAAGATAAACAGGATGTCCTGCATTTGGTATGGACTGATTCTTAAACACATTTTGTTTTGACTCTTTTTTTGCAAAATTTATATTGTATTTCTTGAAAGACATATAATTATTGTAACCTTACAGAACAAGCGAGATCAACACATTTTGAAAAGAAGGAATGTACCCCAGACTGCAGATAGCACAGACAGCGATGATAGCGAAAAGCCAACAACACAGTCACTCCAAACCATTGTACAAAATGCTTATAGCACAGAACCTGCAGTGCAGCTAAGTGCAGTTCAAGCTGCAAGGTTAGAATAGTTGATACTTAACCCATTTCCTCATACTGACACCCTTTAACCCTTTCCCTGTTCTTTTGTTTGTTACAAATTTCATTACCTACTGACTATTCATGGATAAAACAGTTATAATGAAATATAGAAGGTGATGCATTGCAGCTATTTTAGAAAGTAAAGAAACAGATCTGTCAAATTCTATCAGCAAACAGAGCAGACCCTGATCAGACGGTTCCTCTAGGAGCCGTCTGATCTGGGTCTACTCTGTTTGCAAATGCGTGAAAACACGTTTGTATGAGGGAAAGGGTTAACACCTGTAAAAGTTACTTTTTGAAACCATTGTGATATGAAAACATGTTTAGTTATATCATTTAAAGGGTTAAATGACATGCATATGTATTTATTTTTGTAAATGTATTCTGTTTTTATAATTATAGAGGCGAAAAGGCTGATCTTAAATTAATTGTTGATCTATTCTTTTTGATTCACTACCCTTCTCTAAAAGTTTGAGAAAAAACTATCATGATAGTATTGCAATAGTTTCTGAACTATTGAAATAGTATCGTGTTGGTAGTTTGACTTTCGCAACACTATAACAGCTGACTCTATAGGAGCCATCTGATCTGGGTCTACTCACTACCCCCCAAAAAAGGGATAGAAAGGCGTAATTATGGAGTAATACTGGCTATGGACAAATGCATGATTTTGTTAACAAGCAGTTTTGATCCAGATATGTCTGTTCAAAATAAAAAATGTTTTGCGCTCTTTTGTCATTCTTCAACATTTTTTATGACCAAAAATTTGCTATAGATTAACCCTTTCCCTCATGTAAATGCCTTTTCACGTCTTTGAAAACAGTAGATCCAGATCAGATGGCTGCTTTAGGAGCTGTCTGATTAGGGTCTGCTCTGTTTGTTTATGGAATAAAGTTTCTATCCTGTATAGATATGCCATTATAAAAATCCAGGTAATAAATATTCATAATGTTATTTTTTCTGACATGTATATTCAATAGGGTAATTGATGAATTAATTCCATCTTGCTTTCTATTCCAGAAAATTACTCTCCAGTGATAGAAATCCTCCCATTGATGACTTGATAGCGTCAGGTATATTACCTATCCTGGTGGATTGTCTTACTAAAGAGGACGAGTAAGTTGCTTTACATGTTTTTATGAAAGGGTTTGTTCCTACTTTTCCCACATTTCTAGGTTCACACTTATTAGGGTAATTGGTTCAAATTAGCCAGTACAGTAACACCTCTCTATAACGGCCACTAAATTGTGTTAATTAGTTGGTATTTAGGACAGGTGGCTGCTTAAAGCAAGGTGAAAGTAAAACAGAACGCTCCTATAGGAGCGTTCTGTTTTACTTTCACCCTGCTTTAAGCAGCCACCTGCCTTCAACATAAAGTACTTGATGTAATTTAGTGGCCGTTATAGAGAGGTTTTACTGTACTGCAAAGTGAAACCTTATATATCTATATGAAAATTTAAAGGTGTCTTCCCAAAGTTGATGTTCAAATTTAAAAAAAATATTAAATGCAGAATATAAGGGCTGTTCCAGTAAAACAGGCCTTGGGGGGTAGGAACACCGATGAATTAAAATTTTGTGGGTGGGGGATGATAAAGAGTTAAATTTGTGTTGGTAGGGGCGATATTTTCAATTGTAATTGTGTTGTATTGGGGGTTATTACATATTCCAATTGTAAGGGGGGGGGGCGCATTAAATACGGTAATTCAATCAGCATTCTGACAGAAACTTTGGGCACAAGATGCTATGTTTGGTGGGTGGGGGTGTAAAATGTACTGACAACGAAGTATCGTCCAGATTCACTTATACATTCAGGACCTACCAGACATTTGTTTGGTCTGACAGTTGTGCAGGAAATAAAACGGTTGAGCAGGAAATGCCACACAAAAATAAAACAGCCCGGCTAAAGCACAATACTAAACCCTTGTTTACACACAGATGGTTACCCAGAGATTAGATCAGCCAAAATTTTAAAGACATAGGCGCACTGATTTTGAAAATGTTTCATCAATTCTATATCTAAATGAGACTGTCTGATCAAGACTGTTTTCATTGCATTTCTGACAAATTGTATCAGTTGTCTCATTGACAGAAAATTCTTCCATATCTTGCACACAGCCAAAATTTTGGTCCTACTGAGGCTCCTGGAGTTTTGGAAACACTGGAACTTTGCAATAAATAATTTTGTCATCGAATTACATATACATGTAACAGAATAACAATATATGCTGTCAATATGATTTGCATGCAGAAAACAATTTAGTTGCAAATGCTATATGCATAAAACGGCATATTCATATTCATAGTAAAACTGGTCAAAGTTTGAGAGGTAAAAAAAAACTAGAAAGTACTCTTAAACCAGAAATTTCAGTTTTCTTGGTGGTGGGTCTAAGTTAGATATAAATCTAGTGGCTGTGGGTATCTGACTTATTTTAATTCTCTCGTTCAGGGGGTTAAACAAAATAAAATTGTGTTGGTGGTACCCCTATTTTTGGCCGGCGTTCCTGCCCCCCCAGGCCTTTTTTCCTGGAACAGCCCTAAGAAATAGTAATCAGAATGTTGCATATATTACCAAATACAATACACATTATACAATTAATAAGCCTATATAAATTGTTACATTGTAATTACAATATTCTTGTATTAAATATGTGTTAGGAAAGATTGTATGACAAAAATTGTTGTAAGCTCATATATAATGAAGAATGTATGATAATTCATGTCGAGCAAAGTTAACCTGAATTGTTGCATGTTAGAATCGTGATAATTAGTGATAATTTTGACTCTGTTAATTAATAGTAATGGCATTCTATATGTCATATAAATTTAAGATAAGTTGGTTGGTATAATCTTTCTTTACTTGATCTGTAGTAACACATGGCATATATATA
Source organism: Azorinus chamasolen (assembly GCA_963576725.1). Lineage (NCBI taxonomy): Eukaryota > Metazoa > Mollusca > Bivalvia > Cardiida > Solecurtidae > Azorinus > Azorinus chamasolen. Next base: position 24,033,835 of record OY755251.1, on the reverse strand, counting down.
ATCAACGGCGAGTTTCGCATACTTGAATTTTTTGCCAAGATAAAAATTCATACTCGCACATATAATAAATTAATAATCATTGCAGCTTAGATTGCTTGTATATGAAACATGGTTCGCACAGAATTTGAAAAACCCTGGAAGTTGATGTCTGTCTTGAAAAACCCTTGAAAATGGTATTTTGTCTTGAAAAACCCTTAAATTGTCTTGAAAACCCTTGAAAAACCCTTAGAAATGATTTTTGTGAGTGATTTTGAGATCTTTGTTAGGAATGATTGTCTGCAAGAAGTAAACAAAAAAAACACCATGAGATTCTGAAGAAAAGTTGAAATCCGAGTAAAAATTGTTCCACACTGCGGATTGAGTTTACTCTCTCTCTCTCTGTCATCTAGATGCTTGTTGTCAATGATAAACTGCATCAGTATCAAGCGTTCAGTGAGTACATTAAGAATAAACATTATAGTATACGCATGCGGTCTCGTCTGCAGTTTGTTTTGCGCTAAAAAGGAAAAAATAAAAATGGGAAGGTGTGTATTTAATCAAAAGTAGTTAACTGACTCAGTTCAAAACTTAGATCAAAGATTTCGAAGGATCCAAAAATGCTGCGCTGTGTGTGAATGCAACAAAGTGGAATTTGTGGAAAATGGGCGAGCATGCCTTAGCCTACATATCGTTGTACTATCCTTGCAATCTGCCCCTATTACTAATATGTATGTTATAAGACACTTCGTCTGACATCATTGTCTATGGTTCCTGTTGATTTGAACATTACCCCACCCACCTTTTCCACCAAGTAAGATGTTGGAATCTATGAAGAATTATGGTGAGAGAGTAAACTCAGTTTAGCAATTAAAGCAGTTTACTATTGTTAGAAAATGCAAACCCATTTCATGATGGGTGCAGTTTGTATCCCATTAAGTCTAGATAAGAGATTCGTATAGCTTTGATTTTGATGGCCTTAAATTTGAACTGGAAGGCCTTAAAAACCCTTGAAAAACTCTTGAATTTTTTCCCAGAAAGTTTGTATGAACCATGTGAAAGATAGCGATGAAGCTAGGTATTGAAACAGTAGTGTTGGGAATTGGTTGGGATTTTACTATAGATGCCCGGTTCGAGCTAAGTTACTAATTATCAATTGTATAATCCGTTCAGCAACTATATTCAAATATATGAACTAATATAGTAATTTGTACGGTCTATAAATTGCTGTTCTAATAAGGAAAATATATGTAGATAGGGTAGACATCGATTTTAGGTGCCAAAATTGGTTCAAATATATGTTAATTTTTGTGTCACCTGCCGAGAGGCAGTGTGTCACTTAGGGATCACTTTTCCATCGTTGGCCATGTTTGGATAAGTTTAAACTGGACTTACATGATAGCAAATATAGACAACTCTGATCAAACGCCTCGTTCAGGAGCTGTTTAATCTGGTTTTGCACTCTTTGCCTTATTCTGTCTGGCTTAATTGTTTGATTTAATTAGGATAATTTAGGATGAGTCATATGGGTACCGTTGAGTGGCTAATAGGATAAGCATTAATTAAACTAAACCTTCAGGCTCAGTTTGGTCTCCTTCTTCACTATTTGTCTGTATTCGTCTGGCTATAAAGTGTTTAAGGTGATTATGACACATTTAATTTTGAGTTTTAAGTAATGTTTGTCTCCTTTTGATTGTATTGAAAGGAAGGAGAATATGATTGGGCATATAAAATTTAGGAATTCATATTAATGTTGTTTCCTTGATGGAATTGAATAGAATTAATACTCATAGGTAAATTAACTCTTTGCACGCTAAGTAATGTTTTCGTCTGCAACAGTTGTCGTCTGCTTCAATTCTTACAATAACTTTTCTCTAATTTCTTTGCAAAAATATGATCAAGATTACAAACAGTTTGGATCCTGATGAGACGTCGCATTATGCGGTGTCTCATCTGGATCCAATTTGGACCAAACTGTTTGTATCTAGGTAATCACAGTTTAGCCGCTAGCATGCAAAGAGTTAAGATTGAATTTGGTCGAAAAAGATGAGTATTGGATTGAACATCGAAAAAGATTAGTATTTGATTGAACATCAGGCAATTTATCTGCAAATCTGAATTTGTCATCTAGGTTTTGAAGCAGATCTGAAGGTTAGAGGAGTGTTCAAGACATGGTACAGTAGAACCTGTCTAGCGAGCGCTTAATAAATGACATTAGTTGTCTTTAAAACCAGGTGGTTTTTAATGCAATGCAAAAGAAAGGTAAAAATCTCCCATATGTTTTGTCTCATTAAACCAACATCAGTCTTGAAACCTCAGAATAAGGCCTCTTTTGAACAGTTGCTATAGAGAGGTTTTACTGTATCATGCTTTTTTCCCAACTCACCTTATCAGAGCTACAGATAATGGTGTCTATTCTTGAAAATGTTTAAATTAACGCATCTTATCTGGATTTCTGCTTATCACATTTGTACTCATTAGTATCTTCTCTCAGAGACGATTCCAGTGAGTAGCAAGAAGAGATTTAGCTAAATCAATACACCTTGTATCTACAGCTCTGGCTTTGAAGAACAAATGATGAACAGTGACAGAGCTACAGATAACGATGCTTACCCAAATACTAAAATCATCATTTCTCCACCAAACCCTATACTGTGACCACTCTTTAGAATCGTCTCTTGGAGACGATTCTAAAGAGTGGTCACAGTATAGTGTTTGGTGGAGAAATAAAGGAGCTATGTTTGAAAATGTTTAAATTTACACATCTTATCTGGAGCTCTGCAGTGATTCAAATTACATTTGTACATTGTCTGGCTTTATGTAAAGGCCTAGTTTCATGTAATAGTGTGATGTTCATGTCTATTTGAGATACATATTCATTATTATTAGAAATTTATCCAGTGATCCAACCAGGCCTTCCCTCCAGTTTGAAGCAGCGTGGGCATTGACAAATATAGCATCTGGTACCTCTGCACAAACCAGAGCAGTTGTTGATGCAGGTAAATGTTTTCGCAAAGACAAAAAAGAAATTCAGTAACCCTTTACACCATAATCCCCATATTATTATTCCTTTTGACACAGAGTAGACCTAGAACAGATAGCTTCTGTAAGAACCATCTGATAAGGGTCTGCTCTGTTTGATTGTATGTTTCATAACTTCATATCTGAATATTTACTTTTCCTTGGTTTATATAACTTATGCAAGAATTGAATTAATGCTCATAAAGGATGGAGACTTGCACAAATATTGTTGAAGTAATGGGTTAAGATGGCACAAAATATTTTGTAACTGTTCTATTTCAACCCTACAGGGTTTTTATCGGAGAAAAATCTCACATGTCACCAAATCATTTGAATCTGATATGATATTTCCATCATACTAGGCCTTTATCGGAGGTGTAGTAGGATAGACGCATTTGGATAGAGATTAAAAACATGCACTAGTAGTGACATTTATTTATTTAGTTAGTTTTTAGCGTTGTACAGAGCAAGGAATGAAAGTGGGTATTAAATTCTAAATTTTCTTTTATTCATCATACCCAATGTTGTGACCACTCTTTTGAAGAGTAGTCACAACATAGGGTTTGGTGGAGAAATAAAGGAGCTATTGAAAATGTTTTGATTTGCGCATTTTATTTGGGACACTGGTTTAAAATGTTTTAATTTACGCATTTTATTTGGGACACTGGTTATATATTGGGAGAACATTGATTTTCAGAATAATGTTTTTACGTTTCAATTTGTTTCCAGGAGCAGTGCCACACTTTTTACGATTGTTAACATCCCCTCAACAGAATGTGCAGGAACAGGCTGTGTGGGCCCTTGGGAATATTATTGGTGAGAGACATTTGTACACAGCTTTAACCCTGAATGGAATAAACAACACTTAATCCTGATCATACTGAGATAATTAATGGCAGTTCAAACTCCCTATCTGAAGCAAACAAGATTTTAAGATTACATATTAACCATTTCTTTCATATAGATGCACTTTCAAATATTTGCAAACAAAGTAGACCCAGCTCCTGTAGGACCTGTCTGATCAGGGTCTGCTCTGTTTGCTTATGATGTGATCTACAGATCTGATTCCATAGTTTTTGTATTTCATATGTTAATCCATTGTGGCAAGGCCTTTCCGTCCGTGTTACATTTTTAGCCCAATTTTTATGAAAAGTAGAGCTGTTGTCATGATCCTCGTTGTCGGCGGCATTGGTTAGCCTTTTTGTTAAGGTCCATTTTGCAATAGTTATGCCTCTTTTTCAACTTAGAATTTTCATTGTTGGTTAAGTTTTATGTTAAAGTCCATGTCTCGGAAGCTGTCCAAGATATTTTGTTCGAATTATGTATGCATGTTAACTATTACAAGGGGAACTGATTTCACTAGGGCAGTTTACCCTAAAATTAATTTTGCTATAGTTATCTCCCCTTTCCGACTTAGACTTCCATTACACTATCCAGCACTAAACAAAGTGGAGCACCCTGTCCATGGACAGCTCTTGTTTGACTCATTACTTCGACCTTTGAACTTTGACCTCAGTTTCAAAACTTTAACGAGAAACTTTAACTTTGACTATTGTTTTAAAACTATTCAAGCAAATCTTATGACACTTGTTCACCATCATAAGGGCTTCAATCCAACCAAAAAGCCATAACTCTTGCTTTTTCACAAAATTATACCCCTTTCGGAACTAAATGTCTCAACAGAAGAATGTTGGCACCCACAGATAGTGTTCTTGTGATTTATATCAATCTTTTACAAATTTGTATTTTGTTGTATATGTAATTTCCTGGTTTGATGGATTGACTGTATTGTTCCTCTGACTGGACACAGCTGATTCACAGCCTGCATGTATTTTTTACAGGTGATGGGCCGCAGTGCAGGGACTATGTTATCAGTTTAGGGGCTGTTAAACCTCTGTTAGAATTTATAAATCCAAACATACCCTTGGCCTTCCTTCGTAATGTTGCCTGGGTCATTGTCAATCTGTGCCGTAACAAGGAGCCTCCACCGCCGGTAGACACCATACAGGAAATATTGCCGGCCTTGTGTGTACTTATCCACCATACAGATATAAATGTAAGTAATCAGGGGTTTTAATCAGTTTTACAAAATTTCTTAAAATTTCTCTTATTGATGCTTAAACCTTTTCCTGTTGCATATTCATGTAAGAATTAAACACATCATGAATATTTATACCCCCGCAAACTTGTTTGAGGGGATATACTTGAATCACCCTGTCCGGCGGTCAGTCGGAGGAGGGTCTGTCGTTCGGTTGGTCCATCCGTCCCCATTTGAACATGGGTAGTTTGTGTTGCAAACTCCTCTTTCAGTATTAAAGTTACTGAATTTATATTTGGCATAAATAATAACCATGAATGGTAGATGTGCAATATGCAATTTTCATGTGTTTACTACTGGCCATTACAGAATTATCTCACCTTGAATTTTGAGATATCTTTTACTTTTTTTCACGAAACATGGGAAGTTGGTGTGGCAAAAACCTACTTCAATCTGAAAGTTATTCAGTTAATATTTGGTATACATAATAACCACGAATTGTAGATGTGCAAGATTTTCATTTGTTTAGCGCTGGGCATTGCAGAATTATCTCCACTTGAACTTTGAGCATTTTTGTCATTTTTGCATGAAATATGGGGAGTTGGTGTCGCAAACTCCTCCTTCAGTTTTTAAGTAATTGAATTTATATTTTGTATACATAATAACCACGAATGGTAGATATGCACGAAGCAATTTTCAACTGTTTAACCCTGGGCATTGCAGAATTATCTCTCCCTGAGCTTTGAGTATTTTTGTCATTTGATCCTGTTACATGGGTAGTTGAGTGTCATGGCTTAAAATTCATGTGTGTATTTGCCATTATAACAAAATCTGACTGATATTCATACTGTCATGACTTGTATAAATATGAGGTAAAGGGCTGAAATAAGGATGTTATAGTAGAAAGGTTATAGTCTCAACAAAGGAAGTCTACAATCTGGAGGTAGCGTAGCCTTTTACCTGATGAATATTCATGTATTACAGTAAGAAATAATAATGACTATGAATACTGATAAGCTTAATTTCTTGTAATGGCATAATGAATAAAGACATTTTTGGCCATGACAGAAAATATAGTCGTCTATATTATCATAAGCAAACATAGCAGACCCTGATCAGATGGCACCTTATCTGGGTCTACTCTGTTTGCAAAGACATCAAAAAATGTCTCAGTCAGGTGAAGGGTTAAACCTGAAGGAAAATTAAACACCCTGCATTACATTAGTTCTGCATGAAGCCATCATCTTCCTTAAACATTTACGATAGTTTATCAAGCTGGTGCTGTTGATAAGATCTGCTGTATGAAATCTTGCTGTACTTGAGTCATATGGCAACTGGGGAAGGCAGATTTGTAATTCGTCTGTAATTCAAAGAAAAGAATGAGCTTTTGACGTATTTTAAGTCTGGAAACTTTAACATTGGCTATTATTTCGTTACTTCCTATAGGAGCTGTCTGATGAAGGTCTGCACTGTTTGCTTACGAAATAATTAAAGTTAGGCATTCAACAGTTTCTGCCGTAGCAAAAAAATAAATTCATGTGTTCATGTGCCAATATAAAAATTGATTTAATTAATATTCATGATGTCATTACTGTACCCCCACAAACAAGGTTTTAGGGGCAAACCGGAATCAGGACTGTTGGTCAGTCAGCTGCTGTGTGGAGGGTATTCATCCCGTTAAGTGATAGTTTAGTTTCTTTCATGAATATTGGTAAAGTAAAGGTTTAAACAAATGACCTGTAATCCAAAAGGTAGTGTATATTTATGCTTGAGGATGTTTTAGTCTGAGGAGTAAAACAGGAATGTCTGACCAGTGTCTGATGTATGTTCACACATATTGCCACTCAAATTTCTGTCAAATTTATTAGATACAGACAGTGGGCAAATTATAGGTTTTCATGCACAAGGTGACCATGAATTATCAGTGTTATTCAGCATGAGGTCATATTTGTTCTTTCTTATGTTACAGATTCTTGTTGACACAGTTTGGGCACTGTCATACTTGACTGATGGTGGGAATGAACAAATTCAAATGGTGATAGACTCTGGGGTTGTCCCATTGCTGGTACCTCTTCTAAGTCACCCAGATGTCAAAGTTCAGGTACTAAATACTTGTTAATCCTTGAATTTATTTCTATGAACCAGTCATACTATTGAAAAGGAACCTTAACCCTTTACACCATAGATTACGCCTTTTAATGCCTTTGCAAACAGAGTAGACTAGATCAGACAACTTGTGTATGAGGTGTCTGATCAGAGTCTGATCTGGTTGCTTATTGAATAATGTAGATAGCATTTTACAGTTGCTACCATGGCCAACATTTTGTGTTCACACCCCATTATAAAAAGTCATCTAATTAACATTCACATTGTCAGTTTGTTACATGAATATTGATGATGTAAGCAGTTATGGAACTTTTATTCCTCAGAGGTTTGCATACAGTGTACACCCAGGGTCCCAGATCATTAGCCCTTTCCCTCATATGAACGTGTTTTCACGCATTTGCAAACAGAGTAGACCCAGATCAGATGGTCCTAGAGGAGCCGTCTGGTCAGGGTCTACTCTGTTTGCTAACAGAATTTGATAGATCTGTTTCTTTACTTCCTAAAATGTCTACAATGCTCCACCTTCCAGATTTCTTTATAACTATTTTCTTAATGAATATTCAGTAGGTATTGAAATTTGGCCTAAATACAGAACAGGGAAAGGGTTAGTCTTGTGGCCTGGCTCTAAATGATATTCATGTTTTAATTTCTGACATGAATATTCATGGACAAGGTTGCCACATGTCAGGGATAAGTCAGGGAAATTGAAAAAAATTCAAGGGCAGGGAAATTTAAGAACTGTCAGGGAAATCTGAAAATATAGGCAAATGTCAGAATTGTCAGGGAATTTTGAAAAAACATGAGAATGAAGGTCATATATTTTAAATTTTCGTAATGCATTACAGAAATTGACGGAAACCCCAAATTTCGCTATGTAATGTGTCAGTGAAATTTGAAATTATGTCAGGGAATTGTCAGGGAATTTCGTTTCCTCTGGTTTGTTGCAACCCTGATGGAGTATAGAGTTAGCAGTAAAACCAATAGAAGGACATTTTGAATAGACTATAAGCCCTGATTTCTTTAAGGTTTGTCACACAGTGTAGTAGTTGAATACTTTCCTCCATTAACCTATTATATGATCATCCAACCTTTTTGCACTGGGCATCTAAAAGAACCAGAGAAACTCTGTCGATAAAAAGAGTAGATCATCGCACCCATGTTTCTCTGTATCCTCTCCCTGGGGCGTCCAGTTGGCCCATAGTGAACAGAAACACGTTAATCAGCACAAACTAAAATAACACCTTTTTGCAAACAAAGTAGACCCAGATCAGACAGCTCCAACAGGTCTGCTCTGGTTGCTTATATGCTACAGATATGATTCTCTACTGTTTGTCATGGCAATAAATTTCCAATTTTATAGTTATAATGCAATAATTAAAATCATTCATTTTCATAATGGCCAGAGATTTGCATGAATATTCATGATGTAAGTGGTTATATAGAAACCACAAAAGAAACTCATACTCAAACCAGTTGAATAATGCTGAAGTTAAAGCCTAGTATAGATGCTCTACATTTAAATACATGTGTGAAATGAGTTTAACCCATTCCCTCATATTGACGACTTTTGACGACTCCGTAAAAGTCACTTTGTGAAACTATTGTGATAAATAGAGCATTTGCTCCTATTTTCTCTAGTTAATGCTCCTTTTCGGTAGATTTATTCAAAGGTTGTATCTAGAAATAGCCTATGAGGTAATGGGTTAACGTCATTTGCAAACAGACTTTTAACAGTGTAGACCCATATTATAGGAGCCTTCTGACCAGGGTGTGCACAGTGTGTCATTCAAAAATTCACTTGCAATTCTAAACCTCTCATTCTGTAGTTTAACCATGGTTACAGATAAGGCGCGTATCTGCGTAAATACGCAATTAAATTTAGTTGAAAAGCAATTATTTTGAAAATCATACATACTGAAAATCAATTATAAAAGTGGTTTATGCAAAAGCGTCCAAGTAGATGCGTATTAGTATGCGATACTCATACATTTCTTAGGCATAAATAACTATTGTTTACCGTGACACCAGACTTGTTTTACTGCAACACCGGTTAGACTGGGTATTCATTTTGTACATACAGTTTATATTACGGGTTCGGTCACAGATCCCAGTATATTATATAGAATGTTATGCAGCATCCTTTTCATTAGGTTTGTTTCAAATAGTAAACCAGTCATATCGTCTGCTATATTCGTAAACATGATATCACGAGGACGGAAAAAGAGAATGGAACAAAACATTCTTTAATTATATTAGGTCTTCCTTGGTGAACCAGAAATAATTCGTAAAATGAGCTTGTGAAGAAGGTTATCAGGTTGTCAGTGGTGATAATCGTTGATCTAAGAAATATGTTTTTAAGTATCCTTGGCTTAAAACACAATACTCCTGCACTATTACGAAGTGTTGAAAATGTTGGCAAATGAAGATACTTCGAACATTTGGGTGTCGAGTATCAGTTAAAGGTCTTTCTGTGAAATACACCAATCTCAGTTGTAGGTATAGTCATATAACATATATAACATATTAAATCCAAAATTGTTGGATTAAAAAAAAAAATCATTTCAAATTGACGGAATAATGATTTTCTTGATACCCAATTGAAATTCTGATTACCCAATTCCTTGAAAATGTAAGGAGTAAATACCCAATTAACACAAATCCTTATCTGTAACCCTGGTATTAATGTTTGAAAATTCAACATTCAAAGGGTTTATGAATAAGTTCTAAGAGCTCTTCATTGCAGATGCATTTGTAATAAAGTATTCAGTTCTTCATTAACCCTTTGAATGAGGGGAATTATTGAACTGGCATTTGCAAACAGTGTAGGTATTCACTGATTGTTCGACTTTGCTGAAAGTAGGTATGATGGGGTATTAGGGTACCCCAAACTCAATCATAGGTGTTTCTAAAGAGTTGGTTACCATGGTAACAGAGTGGTAGCCTGTGATTATTCGAAATTTAGATATTATTAGGTTTTGCTGAAAATTTGTAAGTAGGGGTATATGGGTACCACAAACTTAATGGCAGGTGTTTCAAAAGTGAAGGTTGCCATGGTAATCCTGTGATTGGTGAAAGTTTAGATATTCTGCTCATCAGTACCTTTTGTCCTATGTTTTGGGGACATTCTGTAACAGATTCTGTTAAAATTTTAATTTTGTCTTCTTTTGCTTTGATACATACTGGTTTAATCTCTTTTCAGACTGCAGCCCTGCGCGCTGTGGGGAACATTGTTACTGGAACCGACGACCAGACTCAGGTTGTCCTTAGTTGTGATGCTTTATCCCATTTCCCAACTTTGCTCACGCACACCAAAGAAAAAATTAATAAGGTAACTGCCTTGCTTCTAAGCTCTAAGTTTTCTCTAGGCTCCAAGTTATCGTAACCCATTTTTTCATGAATATGCAAAAAATACTGACATCATGATTATTAATTAATGATTTTTTGTTCACCTGGCACAAAGTGCAAGGTGAGATATTGTGAAGGGGCTGTCTCCAGCGTCGTGTGTATGTGTGTACGTGCGTCGTCAACAATTTACTTAAACATCTTCTGTAGTTAATTTAATCATTAGCTAGGTTATTAAAAAATTGTCAGCAGGAAGCTCATTTGGGAGTTTTCTGCATGACTTTCACATTGCATTAAGTTGCGACCTGTCTTACAGACCGGCATTGATCCTAATTTAACCTGTTCTGTATTTAGGCCAAATTTCGATACCTACTGAATATTCATTAAGAAAATAGTTATAAAGAAATATGGTAGGTGGAACATTGTAGACATTTAAGAAAGTAAATAAACAGATCTATCAGATTCCTCTAGGAGCTGTCTGATCTGGGTCTACTCTGTTTGCAAATGCATGAAAACATGTTTATATATATGGGGGGGGGGGGGGGGGGAGGGTTAAACATGCAGTTTAGAGGGGTTTGGTTTTACTGCTTTTTAAAAATATCTCCTCCAAACCCTATGTTGTAACTACTCTTGATTAGTCTCAAAGAGATGATTTCAAAATAGGATTTGCCCTTGAAAATGTTTAATTTCAGGATTTTATCTATGCCTGCATTCTTTTCAAAACTTAGTGAATGGGATAATGCTTAAAATTGATGCAGATCGGAGTTACTGTGGAGAACATGCAAGAGAAAAGCTAGAGATAACCTTCCCAAGCTAGGGCTCAACATAGATCTCTCAGACATGTAGAAGTTTTGGTCAGGAATCGGAGAGAATTTGTGTTCCTGAATTTTGATCTTCTTGTATTTTCTTTGGGTTAAATCTTATCACAGCGCTGAAAATAGCGAGAAATATTCAGAATATGGGAGACCTTATCTCCGAAATCATCCTCTATGTTGAGCCTTTCAAGCCTTTAGTTTTACTTAACCCATTACTCCAGATTTACGCTTTTCTACGCCTTTGCAGAATAGACCCAGATCAGATAGCTCCTGTAGTAGTCATCTGATCAGTCTGCTCTGTTTGCTTATGACATAATGTAGATCTGATTCTACACTGTTTTGGTTTAATATTCATGTGTTCATGTGATTATAAAAAATAAAGCTAATTGATATGAATGACATCATTATTTCTTACATGGATATGCATGGAGTAAATGGTTAAAGTATATTATCAGCTCACCCATTTTGTAGTTCAGTCTGTTTGACACTGATTTATGTCTCGGACATGAATAGTATGAAAACCAGTCTACTGTTAGCCAGACCTATGAATAAAGGTGTGTCTTCAAATACTAAAATCATTGTTTTCCTCCAAACCCTACAATTCTAAAGAGTGGTCCCAACATGGGGTTTAGTGGAGAAATAAAGAAGCTATCCTTAAAATTTGAAATTCATTTATCTTATTTTATTTATTCCTCTGACAAGCACTGATGCAGACCTCAATATTTACAGAAGGTTTAGAGTGTTAATGGTTAATTTCAAAGTTCTGCACAAATGACATGATGAAAAAGAGACCAGGGGCTTGTGTTTGTTTATCCATGTGAATGCCAGTTATGTTTGTGTAATGTGAGAGTAAGACGGAAGCAAGTGTGTGAGTATGTTGTCTTGTTCATTATATGTTGTCCACATTGTGTGGTCTGAAATAGTCATGGTATAATAGACCATATGATAGAGACTTGAAGTGCATTTGAGACTCTGTTGAGTCAGTGATGAAAACTAGGAAAACTGCACAATGTAGGATAAGCCCTTGTCTCTGTGCTGGCTCTTGTTTTTTAATCAACAATTGAGCCGCAGTTCTGATTTATCATAAGTTAATTGTATAAAGCTTTTACATGCTAGTGGCAAATTCATAATAACCTATGCAAACAGATGAGGCACTTAGTAACCTAGTGTCTCAGGGTCCAAAGTGTTTGACACTGTATCTTAAGGAGACGACAGTTTTGGAGATGTCTATAAGTAAGCATGCAGCTGCATGAAGTTAACCCTTCGCTTGCTATTCGTGTCAATATACCTAACTGTAAATAGTGATGACCCAGATGAGACGGCTCCTGCAGGTCTCATCAGGGTCTGCACTATTTACAAATTGATTGTGCAACCAGTGCACTCCACGGCAGTGATTGTACAGCGAAATACTTGTACACAGTGAAGATCTATGTAATTATACAACAGGACATGGGTAAAGAAGGAGAAATGTATTTTAAAATTCAGCAAGCGAAGGGTTAAGTAGCAGCTTGTCATTTATATGAGTTTTATGCACTTGTAGTTTTCACAGAACAATAGATAAAGATGAATCATCAGAATGTATATTCATATACTACAAAAATAATTTCTCTATCAATCCCGTTGTTGTGACCACTCTTTACAATCATCTCAATGCGTAGGGTTTGGTTGAGAAGTAAAGGAGCTTTTCTTGAAAATACTTTAATTTTTGTTCTCCAGCAAACAAAGTTTGAGGGTATACTGGAATCACCCTGGTGGTCAGTCGGTTGGTTCATCCGTCCATCTGCATTGTAACATGGGTACTTTGTGTCGCGAACTCCTCCTGCTATTTGAAAGTTATAGAATTAATGTATGCCATATTTATAATAACCTTGAATAGTAGGTGTGCAAGATGTAATTTTCATGTGTTTACTGCCAGGCATTGCAGAATTATCTCCCCTTGAACTTTTGAATTGTTTTGTCATATCTAATTAAAATATTTTTGGTATTTCTCGGGCAAACCCTATCTTGCTTGTATTCTCAAGAATGTCACTTAAGAGGCATTTCTAATAAGTCCCACTGTGCTCCAGATAATTGTTGCATGTATGTGTTTATATACGCACATATTGTTTTCAGTGATGTAAGTCAAAATGTAAAGCTAAAAATGGGAACTGAATTTTAACCGGGTTTCCCACAGAAAATCCAGTTATTGAAATGGTGATGTACGGTGAGTGGATGGGCGGGCAGCTGCCAATCTTGTAAGCGCAACTCCTCTGAAACTGTTCAACAGATTGTCTTTAAACTTTGCATGTAGCAAAGACACAATAATATGTAGATGTGCATATTGTTGGCATTTTTCCTTCTGCAATTTTTCTTGGAGTAATGCCCCTTTGAACTTTGAAATCACTAGGCCTTTTGACCCTATCCTTGTAAGTGCAACTCCTCTTAAACTGTTCAACAGAATTTCATAAAACCTTGTATGTAGCAAGAACACAATATGTAGATGTGCATATTGCAGAGGAATTATCCTTCTGCAATTTTTCTGGGAGTTATGCCCCTTTGACTTTAGAAATCATGAGGTCTTTTGACGATTGGGCGGAGACGAGAAGGGTGAAATACAGTCTTACAGTTAGAATACGCATGCAGTGCATTTTCAGTATGCATGGTTAGAGTTTCAAATGTATTTTTGTGTGAAAATGTGCGTAAAAACACAGGTATCCATCTTATCTGGATCACTATTCCCATCAAGATGGGGTTTTGCAGAGAAATATGGAAAGTATGTTACAGTGGTCTTCTTAGCCTTTTACTTCATAGTTATGCCTTTTAATGCCTTTGCAAACAGAGTAGACCCAGTGTAGGAGCCGTCTGATCAAGTTCTACTCTGTTTGCTTATTAAATCATTATCATATAGATTTGATTCTTTTTGTTGCCATGGCCAGGATTTCGTGTGTTCATGTGTCAATATTTACATTCGCCCTGCAACGTCCTTATATAACCTTATTCTAAAAAGAAAGTTGCATTTTCCCATGAACGTTCATTAAAAAAAAATCCGTTGAAATATAAGAAATACAATGGAATATAAATATAAGAAATAAATGACGTGCTCCCGGTGTTCATAGGTTATGCAACGCATAGCTTTACGAGCAAAGATTCACGTGAAGCCCTTCGGGCTTCACTAACTTTGCTCGTAAAGCTATGCGTTGCATAACCTCATGAACACCGGGAGCACGTCATTCATTTCTTAATTGTGAAAATGATTCTCATCAATATTCATGATTTCATTGTTGCTTATATGAGTATTCATGGGATAAAGGGTTAAATATTTCTGTATGAACATGGTTATGTTAGAAGGTAATTAAATCCTATGTGGTAAACTTTTTTTTTACAGGAAGCAGTATGGTTTCTATCAAATATTACAGCTGGCAATATGGGCCAAGTACAGGCAGTAATAGATGCTGGACTGATCCCATTGATAATTCATCATTTAGCAAAGGTATGATGTTAAACATTACTGTTAAACTCTTTGCATGCTATCGACCAATATGTGATCCAACTTTTCAAACAGTTTAGGTCCAAATTAGACCAATTCAACGTTTCCCTCAGATAAATGTGTTTTCACACATTTACAAACAAAGTAGACCCAGATCATACGGCCCCTTTAGGAGCCGTCTGATCAGGGACTACTCTGTTTGCTAATGGAATTTGATTGATCCGTTTCTTTACTGTCTAAAATGCTACAATGTTCCACCTTCCATATTTCATTATAACTATTTTGTCTATATGAATATTAAGTAGGATTTGGAATAAACATAGAACAGGGAAAAGGTTAACTAGCTCATTCAGACTGATTAATTTAGCTCAATTTTTGTCAAAAATATTACTTAGTGTGCCACAAAGTAAATTTGTATGCTTTTGGTCTTTAGGAAAGACACATTATATAAATATCACATTCTATGGAGAGCAACAGCACGTATTGTCAACCCAAGGTTGGTAATGTTCACAAAGGCGTTAGCCGAGGTATACATTACCATACCGAGGGTTGACAATACGTGCTGTCGCACTCCATGGGATGTGATATTTATTTTATTATACCGAACAGCACAATGAATTTCGTCAGCGAAAAGATTTATTCAATGACAACAATAAACAGTTTGAAACAAAAGTTAAACTCGGTGCTTAAAAATCGTGAACAGCTTCACAGTTCTATTCATTACACTTTTGGTACTCGCTGCATCCTTTTCACTCTACAATCTTGACAGGTCCTCCTCCGATATACTCGCAAAATGTGAGATTACTCAAATAATTAAACAAAAACAAAATCCAACTGTCAAAATAACGCTTTACAGTCAAATTGCAAATGTCGGATGACGTCATTTGCTTGACGTTACGCATACAATTTAATAAGAGCTCACTGATCTAGACGTACTGTTGCAGGCACGAGATAATGTTGCATGGAACAGTACAATTTGTTTCATGGCAGGTGTATGGAAAATTTGTATATAGGAAAGCCACTTGAGGTATAATAATGTGTTCTTGGTGTACTGATATCTTATGTAGAGATGAAGATTGGAACATAGCATAATTGGGAGGGTTTGAGGTCAAGTTCACAGAACTTTAGAATAAAAAAGCTCCTTCTGCTTTAATAACCAAACTTGGTGTACAGATCACTTGTATGGAGGTAAAAGTTCAGACTGCTTTACAACAAAACAGAAACTGTGTCATGGCTATAAATATCAGTTTAGAAAAGCAGAATTGTAGCAGAAGTTGATATGCAAAAAACTTGCATTGCATATACCAGAATGGGTATACAGAAAACTTGCATTAAAGCTTTGGTTTGTAGATGAGGGTCTTGTACCCCAATTCAAGGTCATACATGGACAGAAAATAAGTCTAGTTTGTGTGGTATTGCTGTATTTCTTGTCTGATATTATCTGGATGCAATGACACTGTAGACTGTAGAGGGCCACAAGATCTCATCAACTTGAAAAATAATTTTGCATTTACGTCGACCGTGATGGACAGTAATGGGTCATTTTATACACTAAATGTCATTCACTCATTTTGGCATTGTTCAACAGTTTGAATAATTATGACATCAGTGATTGTTGACCCACAATACACTGGAATTTACCTGTATCGCGATCATTAGGCGTACATTACTGGCATCGGATCAAAAGGTCAAACTCAATCAGACTGAGAAGTGTGCTTTGATATAAACACCAATAATTTCATGCAAATAGACACTTTAGGGACGGAAAATGACTTCAGCTTACTGAAAATGTGTTTAGTTTGAACTTGTCTTCAAAACTTATATTTATATGAAGTACCAATAAAGTTGGGACTTTACAAAAACTTAGTAACGAGAAATTCATATTAAACGAGGTTGCCATAACGAGAGTGGACTGTAATTGATTTGATAAAAAATATGTGTCCATTATTGATGAAAATGTTATATCAACCCTTAAGATACAGGAAATAACCAGTTTTAGAACTAGTTTTTAAAACATTTGGATTTATAAATAGAGCATCTGCAAATGCTCTATTTATCACAATGGTTTCAAAATGTAACTTTTACAGAGGCGTCAATATGAGGGAAAGGGTTAATAAAGTAATGTAATATTTTCGTTACAGGGAGATTTTCAAACTCAGAAAGAGGCGGCCTGGGCAATCAGTAATTTGACGATCAGCGGTAAAAAGGAGCAGGTGGAATTTGTGGTACATGCTGGGGTTATACCACCATTCTGTGCCCTCCTCGGGGTCAAGGACACACAGGTGGTGAACGTAGTTCTAGATGGTATTAATAATATTTTGAAAATGGCCGGTGAGGAAGCAGACAGTATAGGACAAATGATTGAAGAATGCGGAGGTGGGTGTGACACTTGATGTTTTTAGCTCACCAGAGCACAAAGTGCTCAGGGTGAGCTTTTGTGATTGCCTGATGTCCGGTGTGCATCGTCAGTCATCAACAATTTGAACCTTTAAAAATCTTCTCCTCTGAATCTACAGGGTTCTCAGCTTTAATCTTTGGCACATAGCATCATCTTTAGGTCCTCTACAAAAGATATATAAATTATACCTCTGGGGTCAAAATTGGCCCCGCCAAGGGGTGCCTTATATAGTGAAAACTTTGAAAATCTTCTCCTGTGAAACTGGAAGGTTCTCAGCTTTCATATTTGGCACATAGCATCATGTTCAGGTCCTCTACAAAATTATTATAAATTTTGTCCCTTAGGTCAAAATTGGCCAGGGCTGGGCAGTTTTCAATAGAAACATGTAGTGAAATCTTTGAAAATCTTCTCCTCTGAAACTGGAAGTTCTCAGCTTTCATATTTGGCGCATAGCATCATGTTCAGGTCCTCTACAAAAGTTATATAAATTATGCCCCTAGGGTCAAAATTGCCCGCCCCAGGGGTGAGCAGTTTCCAATAGAAACATATAGTGAAAACTTTGAAAATCTTCTCCTCTGAAACTGGAAGGTTCTCAGCTTTCATATTTGGCACATAGCATCATGTTCAGGTCCTCTACAAAAGTTATATAATTTATGGCCCTTGGGTCAAAATTAGCCCTGCCCCAGGGCTGGGCAGTTTTCAATAGAAACAATAGTGAAAACTTTGAAAATCATCTTCTCTGAAACAGGAAGGTTTTTAGCTTTCATATTTGGCTCATAGCATCATGTTCAGGTCCTCTACAATTTTTTTGTAAATTATGCCCGGGGGTCAAAATTGGCCCCGTCCCAGGGCTGGGCAGTTTTCAAAAGAAACATATAGTGAAAACTGAAAATCTTCTCCTGAAACTGGGAGGTAACATTCTTAACTTTCATATTTGGCACATAGCATCTTGTTCAGGTCCTCTACAAAAGTTAAAATTATTATATAAATTATAGCCTTGGGGTCAAAATTGGCCCTGCCCCAGGGGAGGCCAGTTTTCTTTAGAAACATATAGTGAAAACTTTGAGTATCTTCTCCTCTGATTGTCTGGTGAATGATATCATGGCCCTCTCGTCAGCGTCGGCATTGGTTAACCTTTTTGTTCAGGTCCATTTCTCAGAAACCATCAGAGATATTTAGTTCATATTTGGTATGTATGTTTACTATCACAAGGGGAACCCATTTCACAAGGGTAGGTAACCCTTAAATTATTTTTACCATAGTTATGCACCTTTTTCGACTTAGAATTTTCATTGTTGGTTAATTTTTATGTTCAGGTCCATGTCTCAGAAACTGTCCAAGATATTTGGTTCAACTTTGGTATACATGTTAACTATTACAAGGGGGACCCATTTCACAAGGGCAGGTAACCCTAAAATTAATGTTCCTATAGTTATCTCCCCTTTCTGACTTAGACTTCCACTACACTATCCAGCACTAAAGAAAGTGGAGCGCGCTGTCTGCGGACAGCTCTTGTTAAAATGATGCCATGGTAACTGAATGGTGGGTTCTGATTGGTCGAAATTTAGATGTTATTCGAATTTGCTGAAGATTGTTATGACGTGGTATTTTGGTACCCAGAAATACCTGAATTCAATTGTAGGTGGTTTGAAAGAGTTGGTTACCATGGTAACTGAGTGGTGGCCTCTAATTGGTCAATTTTTTGATATTATTAGATTTTGATGAATATTCAGGTAAGAAATAATGACATCATGAATATTGATTAGCCTGATTTTCATAATGTCACATGGCAAAGGAGTAGAAAGTCAAGACGTATAAATGGAGTAAAGGGTAAAATCTTGTCCTGCTGAGCATGGTCTGACTGGCCTTTGCAAACAGCAAAAATCCAAATGAGATGGGGCCCAGTAACTTGGAATAAATGAGGTCCAAGCTGTATGGTACTCAGACAATAGTTGCTTTGAAGCTTAAAAGAAATCCAAAGTAAGTTAAAATGGATCTGAGTTTAAGGAGAGATCAGTTTTTCAGTATGAAAAGGATAATAGAGTTAATGGTTTTGCTTACTAGTTGGCAGGTCATGACAATAAATTGTGTTTATGGTAATACAGCTTAATGTTGTTGTCTTTTTTTCCGCAGGTCTTGATAAAATTGAGAACTTACAGAACCATGAAAACGAAGAGATTTACAAGTTAGCCTACGAAATAATAGATCACTACTTCTCAGCAGATGTAAGTATCGCCTGGCAGATAATAAATCTAATATTCACTAGAGTTAACATGGATGTTTTAAAGCAGATGCTTTTTTAACACTTTCCCTCATATATAAACATATTCTCGTGCATTTGCAAACAGAGTAGACCCAGATCAGATGGCTCCTATAGGAGCCGTCTGATCGGCATTTGCTCTGTTTGCTAATGGAATTTGATACATCAATTTCTTTACTTTCTAAAATGGCTACAATGTTCAACATTCCATATTTCATTATAGCTATTATGTTCATGAATATTCAGTAGGTATTGAATTTGAAATAAAATAAACATAAAACAGGGAAAGGGTTAATGTAGACAAAAGTACGACAGAAAACCACTTTGAGGTTTCTGTTTTGCTCTCATCATACATTAACCCATTGGCTGATAGAGACACCTTTTCATGTCCCTGCATACAGAGTATACCCAGATTCGAAAGCTCCTGTATGAGCTGTCTGTATGAGCTATCTGATCAGGCTCTACTCTGTTTGATGATGAAATGATATAGATCTGGTTCTACAGTGTAAGAAATAATGACATCATGGATATTAGTTACAAGATTTTTTATTAAGGCATATGCACACAAGAATTTTGACTATTGCATACACTGTATGTGTGTACATTGTGTGCACATGCCATTATAAATTCTTGTAAATAATATTTATGATGTCACTATTTCTTAGATAAATGTTTTTATAAAGGAAATTAAAGTAGAAATAAGCTTTTGCTAAACTTTTTTAAACACTTGAAAATGAAAAAATTGTTTTTGTGTAACAACCGATGTTTCCAAATATTACCTCTGGTCACCTGGCCTTTATATAAAAATTAAATGTTGTGTCTGGAAGAAAAAGATATTTACTTAGTAGAGAAATATTTGAGTGAAATTAATGCCAAAAGCTAATCTAAGATGCATTATTTTTGTTCTTCAAAATTCTACCTTTTCAGTAGATTCATTGAAAGAGGTTTGATCTAAAAATAGCCTGTGGAGGAAAGGGTTAAGGAGAGTAAATACAATGGTAAACTGTAGAGAATGGGATCTGTAGTATGAAGTAAAATGAATATACCCTGATCTGGGCCTATTCTGTTTGTAATAGTTTTACGAATGATCGTATTATCAAGTTAAAGATTAACCCTTTCCCTGTTCTATATTTAGGCCAAATTTCAATACCTACTGAATATTCATGGACAAAATCATTAATGGTTAAATGAAATATGGAAGGTGGAACAGTGTAGCCATTTTAGAAAAGTAAAGGAACAGATATTTCAAATTCCATTAGCAAACAGAGCAGACCCTGATCAGACGGCTCCTATATGAGCCGTCTGATCTAGGTCTACTCTGTTTGCAAACGTGTGAAAACACGTTTATATGAGGGGAAGAGTTAAGGTGATTATGACATAAATCTACATGCCCATGTTTTTGTCTTATCCTCATATGAAGTTATGAAGACTGTCCAACGTTTTGCCCTTTTCTTTCAGATTGAAGAAGACCCATCATTGATACCAGAAATTAGCTCAGAGGGTTATCAATTTGATCCAACATCATCAATCCCTTCGGAGGGTTTTAAGTTCTGACTAGATGCTGATGAAGAGACAGTTACTTCACAAACTGATGGTTTTACTATCGCTGGTTCCACAAACCCAATGTGTCAATTTCAAGGTGATAATTTTAGGAGTGGTCACTTTGGTCTAACTATGGAAGATAGAACCTCAAGTAATGTGTCCATTTGTGGGTCAGACCAGTCTGTGTCCAATGTAGTCAATCAAGGTAGTGGTGACGTTACTAGTGAAACTGGAGCTTCTAATACTGACTTCCTCAAAGCAGATGAAAACTTAAATAACAACAATAATAGTGAGCGGTCGAAAGAGCCATCATCTCGAGATCTATGGGGAGAAGTACCCGGAGCTCCCAGGGGAAACAACTCTGGAGAGACTCGCCCAGCAAGTGCCACAGATCACACATACTCTCATGCAGAGTTTACAAATGATCAAGAATTGTTGTCTTGGTACTGTCTACAGATGTTTTAAGACCATTATGGAATCCACCCATTGTTTATTTAATTTTGTTTTAAACAAAGCAATGAAATTTTGAGAGGATACTACATTTTTTAAACACTGTTGGTAAATTTCTGCGTACTGTCAACTAACTCTTTACTCCATAAATATTTTTAAAATGGTATTGGAACTCTAGAATATTTTGTCCTGTCAGGAAATGTAGAATCAGATCTATATTATTCCTTTAGCAAACAGAGCTGTCTGATCTTGGTCTACCCTGTTTGCAATGGTTTTATGGAGTAAAGAGTTAAAAAAAGATTACAAGAAATGAATTGGTAGTTACGGTTTCTTAGTGTCATTCAGAGCAGGAGAGAAGAGGCATACTGATCTATCAAAAACTCTTTACAAATTTCTCAGACAAACCCTATATCTGAACTCCGAAGTGATTCTAATGTTTACCAGCAAGCTAGTATTTGTTGGAGACAAATGTCCAGATTTACCAATAGGCCTCTTTATAGAGCCCTGGTGTCAATCAAAATGTTAAGCTGGATAAGTGCATCTGTTTCCCCTTAGATATAGCTTTCTAGAATATATTTATATTTTGATATGTTTGAACATCTGTATTCTGTCAGTTTGCTGCAGGTTTGGCAGTATTATAAAGGTCAATTTTGATAAAACAGGAATAATCAAGAGGTCTACAAGAGGTTGTTTGATGTTTATTTTTCTTTGCAATATATTTCACTCATAGGAATGTTGATTTCAGAGTTCAAGTTGATAGATCTCCATGAGGAGAAGTGCAGTGCAAAAGAATCATCACTCTCTTTGGCATCATGTAGGAGTTCTTGCCCTTTGTTATTTTGTTTTATATATTTAAAAAAAAAAGCCCTTTTGGAACTAGCATTTATTTGGGGAGCATCCATTGGTTCTACCAATTCTCTTGTCCTGAGGAGACACCGAATACAATCTATTTTCAAAGGTGATCACAGATTTGCCCATCCAGATGAGACACCGCATAATGCCGTTTTTCCTCAGGATCCAAACTGTTTGACAATTTTTGCAGACAAAAAAATATGCAACAAAGAATTAATGTGCAAAGAGTATTCATCTGCTGCAGTTGCTTAACTCTATACGCCATGAATATTATGTAAGAAATGGTGACGTCGGACATATTAATTAAATTAACTTTTCCAGAAACCGTAGAATCATATCTTTATTATATCATAAGCAAATAGAGCAGACCCTGATCAGACAGCTCCTCTAGGAGCTGTCTGATCTGGGTCATCTCTGTTTGCAAATGTGTAGAAAGTTGTATTTATGAAGTAACCAGTTAATTTGATAATAAAGCAATGCTGAAACTACAAGTTGAGGCCTGCATGTCACTAGATAAAGCTGTCCTTACTTTTGCATGCAGTGTAAACCAAGACATGTTCATGTGTCAGAGACGCAGCATCTGATCAGGATATTTTTTGTCAATGTGGATGAATAACCCATTCCCTCAATATGATGACTGTACAATTCACTTTGCTCCTATAGGAGCAAATGCGGTATTTATCACAATGGTTTCAAACTACAAAATTCTAAAATTGTCCTTTTCTCTAGTTAATGCTCCTTTTCAGTAGATTTATTCAAAGAGGTTGTATCTAAAAATAGCCTATGAGGGAACGGGTTAAACATCTACGTAAAGCAGATGTGCTGGGACATCAATTTTTTTAAAGGCATGAGGCAACAATTTTTTTCATATTTGTAACGAAAAGTGATACTAGATACAATTTTGGTCTCGGATCTAGGGAATTGTCAATCCTAGTCCTAGCAGTAAGAGAATTTGAATATATTTTATACCCTATGGAAGAAATTTGGTGGGAGTGTACATGCATATAGGAGTCACCATGTCTGTTGGTCAGTTTATTTTTCTTGTTTACACAATTTCTCAGTAACTAATGTAAGGATTCTCCAAGACTTCATTGGGAGGCTTCATTATCAAGGAGATGTGAATATCATAATATTGGTCGGATGATTTTTCACAGTTATGACCCTCTTGATTATTTAAAATATTACATACTTTGGCAAGCTCTTGTGGGGGAGATATTTATGGCATTAAGTGAGAATTCTAGTTCTATTACTGTTTAACTGTTTTCAGGAAAAAGCTTTGCACAAGAAAACGTAATACTGTCTTGAAAATTTGCTAGCTTCTTTAATTACAGTAGAAGTATGCTTTCTGTGTTACACTATATACTAGAAATGATGTGTTGCATATAGTTATATCTGTGCCTTCTGTCTTATTTTAACACTTTTATACTTTGTTTAAAGCACTTTAAGGGCCAGTTTTGTCAGTCATATTTCATATCTCATTATAATAAGTATTGGTTTATTATTCAAAGTTGATGTTTTAGTATATTGTATTTAAACATTTAGATAACACTTGCAATGTTTAAGTTTAAAAACAACAATTTACTCTCAAAAAAAGCTTGGCATAAGTCTACAGATGACTGAAATCAAAGAGTGACGAGGCTTTTTAAGCTAATGATTTTAGTAGTTTTACACATTACAAAAATTCTGTATTTTCTCAACAGACAAAGAAAGTATTTACATGCAAAAGTCTTTTATATCAGCTCCAAGTCCATTGTTGTGATAAGTAATCAGTTATAGGTTTGGAGATAAAAAAAAAAGGGTTTGTTTGCCCATGTATCTTATCCTTTTACTTGACTATTCCACCTTTTTACACCTTTGCAAACAGTAGTAGATCCAGATTAATTAGACTAATTAGGGTCTTCTCTGTCTGCTTGTATGTTACACATCTTATCTCTATTGTTTGCATTAGCAACAAATTTCCTGATTTTAAAATTTCTATTTATAATGGGCAAAGTCTGGATGAATATTCATCAAGTAAAAGCTTATTTGGAGAGCTGGTTTCTACTTTTCTCTAACTTAGAAGCAAACAATATAAAACTTAGTACCATTCTGTCAGTAACATTCCCTAAGCCGTGGAAAATTCACCTGTACATAGTTTTAACTTGTGTTGTTGTGTACATTATGGGAAGCAGTATTTATTTTACTCCTTGT
The DNA here is from genome assembly GCA_963576725.1 of Azorinus chamasolen. Lineage (NCBI taxonomy): Eukaryota > Metazoa > Mollusca > Bivalvia > Cardiida > Solecurtidae > Azorinus > Azorinus chamasolen. The sequence goes on along the minus strand of OY755251.1, from coordinate 24,009,379 downwards.
TGTCAGTTTCCCCTACTAAGGCATTAAAAGATGTATCTGTGAGGTAAATGGTTAAAGGCAGGTGATAGCTTTATTCAGGAGTAAATTAATAAATACCCAAACGAGCTTTCTGCTTATTTCCATGCGTCTAGGATCCTTGAAAAGACTCCTTTGTTTCAATGATAAGCACTTTAATTGAGAAAAAAAGGATATTTACATAATTGCAAACGGGTATATTACCTAGAACAGATAGGTCCTGTTGGAGCTGAAATATTTCCTTTTTCATAAGCCACAATACAAATTCAGCTAATTAGTATTTATAAACTTACATAAATATTCATTAAGTAAATTAAAACAGGGTTTACAGTACTGTACATGTATAAGCAATAAACTGCATATTTTTAGGGGGCTTAACCAGATGCTTTTACTGAAGAATTGTTTCCAAATTAGCTCTATTGGAGGAAGCTTCTTAAGTGTCATAGCAATGTGGACATTGTCAGGAGGAAAAGAGGTTACTCATACATTTGCAAACAGTATAGACAGATCAGCTGTTGTTTGGAATACAATGTCTGATCTGGGAATAATCACTTAATAATGCAACACAAAGGTTCCTAAGTGAGCATTTTGCATTGATTTCCATCCTGCATTAAGCTTTCACATGCCTTATTATATACTCAGAATTAACTTGTGTGTTTTTAGAAGAAGAAAAATGGAAGTATTGCAATTGCCTAATGTCGTTGTACAAAAGTTTGGATAGTATGTCAATTTAACCCATTCCCTCATATTGATGCCTCTGTAAAAGCCACTTTTTGAAACCTATGTATCACAGTGGGTTCAATACTACACAATTCTAACATTTTCCCTTTCTCTAGTAGATGCTCCTTTTCGGTAGATTTATTTAAAGAGGTGGGTCTAAAATTAGCCTATGAGGGAATAGGTACAACTATCCCTGTCAAACCTCATACTGTTGTCACTATGACAATGGCCACTACTCTCATGCATATTTAGAGTTTTGACCCTTTAACTCGTTCAACATGAGAGACACATTGCACTGTCATTTGCAAACAGTGTAAACCCAAATCAGAGGGCTCATAGAGAAACCCTCTGAGCTGGGTCCACTCTGTTTGTCATTCAGAATCCTCTACCAACTTTATGTCTTTCATACTGAGTGGAATCAAACACGGAGTCAAACACGATTGGTTATTCCACTCTGACAATTCAGGGTTGAAATACCGTAAAGCCTCTCTATTACAACCACTAAATTGTGTTAATTAGTGGGTATTTAGAGCAGGTGACTGCTTAAAACAAGGTGAAAGTAAAACAACGCTCCCATAGGAGCGTTCTGTTTTACTTTCACCTTGTTTAAGCAGCCACCTGCCTTTAACACAAAATAATTGATGTAATTTAGTGGTTGTTATAAAGAGATTTTACTGTATTTATGCAGTTGTAGATGAGCATTTGTATACACATGTGATGCTCTTGTACACTGGCTTACTAGAAAAAGATCATTTCATCCATTACAGTTATGGAACAGGTGCTACATGCAAAACTGGCCGTTTGTCTTGGTCTATGCTAAATTACAAACTGGAGTTTTGTTCCAGTGCCCTTTCTCTCTGAAACACGCCATATGTAGACCTCTTTCTTGCAAGTGATTATTTGCCCAAACCGTCAGCTGATCAACTAAAATGCTTGTACTACTGTATTTTGTTCAAATTGTATTTGAAATTGTATATTCCTATTTGTATTGATATTTCAAACAATTTAGTATAATTATACTACTTGTACAAGTGTATGTTTCTGTTTTCATGTAGATAATACATTAATAACAGTCTGTGTATTTTTTGTACTTTAACCCTTTACCTTATAGAGACACCTTGTAATGCATTTGCAAACAGAGTAGATCAGATCTGATGGCTTCTGCAGGACCTGTCTGATCATGGTCTTCCCTGTTTGCTCATTAAATAATTATAAATCTGATTCTACAGCTTCTGTCATGGCCAAAATTCCCTGTATTCATATGAATATTTATAAGGTAACGGGTTGAAACAGGGGTGAAGTTACAATGTAGCGAAATACAGTAAAATCTCGATTATTCGAAATTTTAGTATAACAGAATTTAGGCCCTTGTAGGCAGGTGTCTGCTTAATGCATGGTGAAAGTCATGCAGAAAGCTCCTAGAGGAGCTTTCTGCATGACTTTCACCATGCATTAAGCTGCCACCTGTCTTAAAGATCGATAATAATACTTATTTTAGTGTTCGAATAATCGAGACTTTACTGTAATTTGATTTTCGTAGATCTGCAAGTAGGTGTAGGTTAACCTAGCCCTTATCATGTTAGTACTGACTGCAAACAGCTTTGATCCAGATGATGTGCCAAGCACCAACTCTGTGTCTCATCAGAACCCAAGCTGTTTGACACTTTGCTAATAGTTTCTCATAAGCTTAAACTAATAGGAAGTGAGCAAAAATTGTAGCAGACATTTTAACTGTCATTTTTAAGCATTCTAAAGGTTAATGAGTAGTATTTTATCTTTGATTTCTCAGCAGTTTGCCAGTGCAAAATATTTCTATTTTTTTTATCTTGGTTGTAAATGAGATACACAAAAGAGCAAAGGCATACAAAAAAGAGCAAAGACATGGCCTCATAGAACTCAACACATGGTGGTGCTGTAAAATCTAATTTCTCAACTCATTCTTTCATTTTATTTCAAGAACCAGCTTTCTTTGATCTTTTACTCCACGTATATTCATTTAAGAAATGATAATATCGTAAATATTTATTATAAAAATTTTCTTAATGGCATGTGAACGCAGGAAAGTTTAGTCATGGCAGAAACTCTGGAATCAGATCTATATCATTCCATAAGCAGACAGAACAGACCCTGATCAGATGACTCCTTCAAGGGCCATCTGATCTGGGTCTTCTCTGTTTGCAAATGCATTCAAAGGTGTATCAATGAAGTAAAAGGTTAACCTTTCACTCCATATATGCACAATTTTTATGGCTTTCCAGAGTAAACCCAGATCAGACAACTTAAGGAATAATTTGGATCTAATTCTACCTTTGTTGCTAGAGCCAAAAATTCTCTTGTACATATTCCGTTAAATGATGTCGCTTTTGTATTTGTTTAAATAATACTCTCATTCTTCAAAATGCAACATTATCAATTTTTTGGTCAAATTAAGCCACATGGTGAGAGAGGAGTGTAGCAGAAGACAAATTTTGGCAGACAACAATTTTCTCAGCATGCTATATGGTTAACCCTTTTCTCCATGAATATGTGTGTATTTAAAAAAATAATGACATTATGATTATTTATATAGCTGAATTTTTATAATGGTTATAACAAATAATTGTTTGGCAATGACAGAAACTGTAGAATCGGATCTCTACCACACTATAAGCGAACAGAACAGACCCTGATCAGATGGCTCCTACTGGAGTTGTTTGATCTGAGTCTACTCTGAAAAGCGTCAGAAGGTGTCTCTCTATCAAGTAAATGGTTGATTTTGACCTCAAAACTGTTTTGAAACATTGATTCCAGATGAAATGTTTATTGACTTGCTTGTGTCAGCTTGATTCAAACTGTTTGCCACAAACAGCAGGAACAAGATGGAACAGAGGGTAATTTTAACAGCAGAATAAGGTTAAATCTTGACAAGTAATTGTGGTCTACAATAATTTTCGAGGTTCAATTTATGTTTCTTTTAAAAAATATAGTCACTTGGTTAAAAAATATAGTGTAAGTGACAAACAGTTTGGACACTGATGTGACACAAGGTAAATTTAGGCGTTTAACAACTTGGTGTTTCATTTGGATCCAGACCAGACTGTTTGCATACAGTAAAACCTCTCTATAACGGCCACTAAATTGTGTTAATTAGATGATATTTAGGGCAGGTGGCTGCTTTATAAAGCAAGTTTGAAGTAAAACAATGCTCCTATAGGAGCGTTCCTTTTTATACCCCCCTTTTGAAAAAATGGGGGTATATTGCTTTGCACCGGTCGGTCGGTCGGTCTGTCGGTCGGTAGGTCGGTCGGTCGGTCGGTAGATCGATGGTTTCCGAACGATAACTAATAAACGACTTGGCCTAGAATCTTCAAACTTGCTGTGGTGGTTGGTCATGACAAGTAGAAGACCCCTATTGTTTTTGAGGTCACTAGGTCAAAGGTCAAGGTCACCATGACCTAAAATGGTGAAATAGTTTCCGATCAATAACTGCTCAAGGGTTTGGCTTGGGATCTTCAAACTTGCTGTGGTGGTTGGTCATGACCACTAGATGACCCCTATTGATTTTGAGGTCACTAGGTCAAAGGTCAAGGTCACCATGACCTTAAATGGTTAAATGGTTTCCGATCAATAACTGCTCAAGGGTTTAGCTTAGAATCTTCAAACTTGCTGTGGTGGTTGGTCATGACCACTGGATGACCCCTATTGATTTTGAGGTCACTAGGTCAAAGGTCAAGGTCACCATGACCTTAACTGGTAAAATGGTTTCTGATCAATAACTGCTCAAGGGTTTGGCTTAGGATCTTCAAATTTGCTTAGGTGGTTGGTCATGACAACTAGATGAGTCCTATTGTTTTTTAGGTCACTAGGTCAAAGGTCAAGGTCACCATGACCTTAAAGGGTGAAATGGTTTGCAATCAATAACTGCTCAAGGGTTTGGCCTAGGATCTTCAAATTTGCTGTGGTGGTTAGTAATGACCACTAGATGACCCCTATTGTTTTTTAGGTCACTATGTCAAAGGTCAAGGTCACCATGCTCTTAACTGGTCAAATGGTTTCCGATCAATAACTTCTGAAGGGTTTGGCTTAGAATCTTCAAACTTGCTGCGGTAGTTGGTTATGACAACTGGATGACCCCTACTGTATTTGAGGTCACTAGGTCAAAGGTCAAGGTCACCATGACCTTAACTTGTAAAATGGTTTCTGATCAATAACTGCTCAAGGGTTTGGCTTAGGATCTTCAAATTTGCTTAGGTGGTTAGTCATGACAACTAGATGAGCCCTGTTGTTTTTAGGTCACTAGGCCAAAGGTCAAGGTCACCATGACCTTAAAGGGTGAAATGGTTTGCGATCAATAACTGCTCAAGGGTTTGGCTTAGGATCTTCAAACTTGCTGTGGTGGTTGGTCATGACCAATAGATAAGCCCTATTATTTTTGAGGTCACTAGGTCAAAGGTCAAGGTCACTATGACCTTAACTAGTGAAATGGTTTGCGATCAATAACTGCTCAAAGGTTTGACTTAGGATCTTCAAACTTGCTGTGGTGGTTGGTCATGACAACTAGATGACCCCTATTGATTTTGAGGTCACTAGGTCAAAGGTCAAGGTCATCATGACCTTAACTGATGAAATGGTTTCCAATTAATAACTGCTCAATGGTTTGGTACGGGATCTTCAAACTTGCTGTGGTAGTTGGTCATGACCACTAGATGATCCCTATAGTTGTTGAGGTCACTAGGTCAAAGGTCAAGGTCACCATGACCTTAATATGTGAAATGTTTTCAGATCAATAAATGATCAGTGGTTTAGCTTAGGATCTTCAAACTTGCTGTGGTGATTAGTCATGACCGCTAGATGATCTCTATAGTTGAGGTCACTAGATCAAAGGTCAGGGGGTATGGGGGGTATACATGTTTTACAAACATCTCTTGTTAATTTCACCTTGCTTTAAGCAGCCACCTGCATTTAACACAAAGTACTTGATGTTATTTAGTGGCCGTTATAGAGAGGTCTTACTGTTGGTTATCATTTTATGTCACTAGTAACTGCCTGCCTATCACACACTGGCAAGATAGAACATGGATGATAAGTGCTCTAGATATTGCATAATACTGTTTATCTCATTCCCTCATAGGCTATTTTAAGATCCAACCTCTGAATAAATCTACTGAAAAGGAGCATTAACTAGAGAAAAGGAATATTTTAGAATTATGTAGTTTTCATAAAGTGGCTTTTACAGAGGCGTCAAAAGGCGTCGGTATAAGGGGATGGGTTATGGGCAGAAAATCATGTCAAAGTTGCAGAAGAAAGAACCCAATTTAAACGAAATATTTACCCTTGAACTGTTTATAGTATGTGTCAGAAATAAGTGTCCCGTGTTCAGTGCTAGAACAGTAGATCCTGCCTACAGCTACCACATAATGAATAAACATGGTGATCTATATAAGCATTGGTAGATTGACCCTTTACTCCATAGATACACCTTCCTACGCTGTAGCAAACATTTGCAGAATAGACTTGAATCACACAGCTCCTGCAGGAGCTGTCTGATCAGGGTTTGCTCTGTTTGCTTAATATGAAATAATATAGATCCGATTCTACAGTTTCTGTTATGATTAAAGTTCCTTTATTTGTAGCATTATACAAATTCATCTAATTGATATTCATGATGTGATTATTTATTGCATGAATATTCATGGAGTAAATAGCTAATGCAGGATGAAAATAATGAGGCAAGTTCCTAGAGAAGCTTTCTGTATAACTTCAATCCTGCATTAAGCAATTCCAAATATTTTGGGTGGTGGCTGTAGCCAGGTTTTGTTTACTGTATAGTGTTAATTGTGTGTTTTTCTTTCTGTACAAAAAGCTGCAAGTGTAAATAAGATGTAAATAGCTTAATGTAGAATTAATCGTCACATCTCAAAGGCCTTTTTAACATGAACAGTGTAGATAGTATTAACTATCACTCGTTATTCTTGTTGTTATGGATATCAGTTGAAAATACTGTTATATGTTTAATAAATTTATAGTTGTTTTAAGGACTGACATTTATTATGAGTTCTTAAAATGTAAAATATATTGTTTTGAATTGAATACCCACACTGCCATTAGCACAGAATGAATATTTGAATTGAAGTTCATGTTAGGAAGGCCATGCTTTTACATATTTATTTCTCTGTGTTTCATAGTATTTGACATAGAGAAGTGATTTTTAATTGACGGCTTATTTCAGCCAGTGTTATGCAAACAAAGAGAATTTGTTTATCATTTACTCTGCAATGAACCAGAAAAATATTTTACTGCATTTTAGAAATTCTTCAACCCTTTACTCCATAGATACACATTTTCGCACCTTTGCAAACATATCAGACTCAGACTGGATGGTTCCTGTAGGAGCCAACTGATCAAACTCTGCTCTGTTTGCTTACAGAATAATACAGATCTGATTGTACAGTTTCTGCCATGATCAAACTTCTCTCTGTTCATTTGCAACTTTAACCCTTTACTCCATAAATGCACCTTTCTACACCTTTGCAAACAGAGTAGACCCAGATCAGACGGCTCCTGTAGGGTCTGTTCTGTATGCTTTAATATGATATAGATATGACTCTTCAGTTTTCGTCAAAGCAAAAAAATCCTGTGTTATTGTGCCATTATAAAAATTAATGTAATTAATATTCATGATGTTTTTATTTTTTACATGAATATTCATGGACTAAAGGGTTAAGTAATATTCATGATGTCATTATTTCTTTTATGGCTATTCATTGAGTAAAGGGTAAACTGGGATTGCCACATGGCTCTTTAACATATTTGAAATAATTTGTCATGGGTGTAGTTAATCACCTTCGTTAATCCTTTTCTTCTTGAATATTTATTCAAGAATTCATGATGTCATATTTATTAGCTGAATTTTTATAGTGGTTTATGAACACAGTATGTTTATGCCATGGCAGAAACTAGAATCGGATATATATTATTCCATTGGCAAACTGAGCAGACCCTGATCAGATGACTTCTACAGGAGCTGTATGATCCTGGTCTACTTTGTTTGCAAAGGTATTGAAATGTATATCCATGAGGTAAAGGTTTAACCTTTTCTTTTACAAAAAATAAATTATAAAATTATTTTTCTTCCATTGCTGCTCAAAACTAAGTGTCAAACAATTTGTGTCAGGATGAGATGCAGAGTTGCTTGTTCCACACTGTTTGCAAACATTATCACAGAGTGGCCATTAGGCTTTGGTTATGAAAGTTTTGTGTTAAGGCATTGATGTTATTCAGAGATTATTAAAGGGTAAGGAGGTCGTTTAACCCTTTCCTCCGCAAATACGCCTTTCTACGCATCTGTAAAAATCGGTGTTTGAAACCATTGTGATAAACAGAGAATTTGCTCCTATAGGAGCAAATGCTCTATTTATCACAATGGTTTCAAACTACAAAATTCTAAAATTGTCCTTTTCTCTAGTTAATGCTCCTTTTCGGTCGATTTATTCAAAGTGGTTTGATCTAAAAATAGCCTATGGGGGAATGGGTTAAAGCATGGATGTCAATTAGCATTTGAAATCATTATTGCAGAACCTTATTTGTTTCACTAATGGTTTGAAACAATTTCTTGGCCATTTACCTTATGAATATTCATGTAAGAAATAATGATGTTATGAATATTAATTATGATTTTTATATGATATATGGCATATGAGCACTTGATATTTTTAACAATGGTAGAAACTGTAGAATCACACCCATATGATACCCTATAAAGCAAACATAACAGACCCTGATCTGATGGCTCCTGCAGGTCTTGGTCTACTCTGTTTGTAGAGGATTTAAAAGGCATATTTATGGAGTAAAGGGTTAACCCTTTACCTCATAGAGAGACGCCATTGCAATCAGAGTTTACCCAGATCAGACAGCTTTTATGTGTACTGTCTGAGCAGTGTTGACTATGTTTGCTTATCTGTTGCAGATTCTCTGCTTGCCATAGCAATGAAATCTTTATTTTGTAATAACCCTTTGCTCCATGAATATACATACATGAAATAATGACTTCATGTATATTAATAGGCTGAATTTTAATACTGACATATGAATACAGAATTGTTTTGCCATGACAGAATCTATAAATTCACATCTATATTCTCCATAAACAAGCTGAGCAGACCCTGATAAAACAGCTCCTACACTAGTTGTCTGATCTGGGTCTACTCTTTTTGCAAAGGTATTTAATGGTGTACCTATGGAGTAAAGGGTTAACATTGATAAATTAATAAATTATAATTAGTGTTGATAATGGGCATTCTTGTATGAATATTTATCAAGTACAGGATTAATTTAGGGTAAAATACTGACTGTGTCAAATCAGAGCTTGCAGTGTTTGTCAATCATGATATCTGGTATATTGGTTATGCTATTGCTTCAAACAGTACAGGCTCTGATCCGATTCAGAAAGGCAAACGGCTTGAATCCTGATCACAGGTGGAATTAACCCTTGTACTATCACGATCAAAGCTTTTGGCTAGTCATTATTTGAATAAGATGATACATCTCCTAAATCATCCTGATAGAGGAACTTTATTTTTTCTCTCTCTCTGTTTTTGTTGCTTCATTTGCAAGGAAAGTTACGAAAGAAATTGATAAAGTACACGCACATAACAAAAGCATGTTATGTTTTTTTCTCATGTTGAATATGAATTGCATAGCAAATAGAACTGAAGTTGGTTGCTCATTTTAAAGGTTTCAACAATTAGTCGAAACAGGTTTAATTCATATATGATGCAGGGTTTTTCGGCATTTTATCAGGATCTAATCTGTTTGAAACTTTGATTTGGAATTTTGTTTGTTGGAAAGGTGGTCTACAAAGAAACTCAGCTGTTGTTGCCTCCATTTTTGTTAAATGTTATTTGCTTAATAGAATTATTGTATATTATATTGCTATGTTCATTAGATAAAAACACAAAGCAAGAGCAGATACATGCTGAAATGTTCCCATGGTGATGCTACTTAACCCTTTATTTCATGAAAATTCATGATAGAAATAAACATCATGAATATCGTTAATTTTTATAAAGGCATATGAACACCTGAATGTTCATCCAACAGAAACTGTAGAATCAGATCTTTGTTGTTTCATGAGCAAACAGAGCAGACCTTATGCAATGGCTTCTGCAGGAGCTGTCTGATCAGGGTCTACTGTGTTTGCAAAAGTGTAAGAAAAATGTATATATGGAATAGAGGGTTAATTTTGTAAATAAACCCTGTACACATGTAATTTGGTGGTGTTGTCCCGGAACGTGGATTGCTGTATTTGTCTTGCGTGTTTTTTACGAAGCCAATGTTGGTTTTAACCCTTGTTCAATGTGCCGGCAAAATGTCAATAGAAAGTAGAGTAGACAAACAATGTAGTGCTTTCGTCTGTTTCATTTTATATAACGCAAACTGCTTATTATAAATCTACCGTAATTGGATGATGATGAGACGCAGAGTTACTCAGTGTCCCATCTGGATCTAGTTTGTTGGCAAAGCTGATCACAGATCGCCAATAACTTGCTTAATAACATTTACCTCGTGAATATTCATGCAAGTAATTATGACGTCAAGAATACTTATTGGCTGATTTTTTAAATGATAAAAAATTTTATGAATACAGAATTTTTGGCCATTGTAGAAACTGTAGAATCAGATTTCTATAATTTTATAAAATATCTATAATAACAGAGCAGGATCTAATCAGTAGTCAATCTATTGATTTGATGGAGAAATTAGAATTTGCATTTGCAACTGGAACTCAGAACTCATATATTTAAATGAATCTCAACTATTAGTTTAAACTTTATACCATGAATATTCATGTATTAAGAAATACTTACCTTATGAATATTTTTCAACTGATGTTTTGTAGAGTGTCATGAACACTGGCCATTTCGGACATTACAGCAACTGTAATGTCAGATCAAATCTATCCCATAAACAAAGGGGGAATACCTAGATCATGCTTCCCCTACAGGAGTCTTCTGATCTGGGTCTACCCTGTTTTACAAGGTGTATCTGGAGTAAGAGTTTAAAAGCTGAAATGATATTTTAACCCTTTCAACCTAGGACATGCATGCATTAGCATTTACAAACAATGTAGACCCATATCCGAGGGATCCTGGAGGAAGCCTTTTATCAGGGTCTGCACTGTTTGTCACTCAAACTCCTCTAGCAAGTTTAAGCCTTTCCTACTGATTGGACTTCATAGTTACACTATGATGGGCTATTGGACTTCATAGTTAGACTATGATGGGCTATTGGACTTCATAGTTACACTATGATGGGCTATTCCAATCTAGTAATTCAGCTTGAAAGGGTTAAAAAAAAATGCAGCTATATTGTATCTTCACGTTTGGACAAGGGTTATACCACTGATTTTAAAGTCTTTCATTTTTGTTTAGTTCTGACCATTTCTGGAGTCAGTACTTTATTGGACAATTGAAATTTAAATGTTTGAAATTGTCAAAAAGAGTTGAAAACATATGTGCATGGATTTTAAACATGCAAATGCAAAATGAATAAAGCAAATATGATTATTGTATTTGATATGGAATGAAATAAAAACTTGTTCAGTTGTAGTTGTACAACGGTTTCAAGTATCATTCTTTCACAGCGTTCTCTTTGTTTGTCCTCCCCATTTGATCCACAGGTTACACAAATATTTTGTCTAGCCTCTGTACGTTATGGTAATATGAGTTAACTTGGTAATAGGTACTTTGCTGGCTGTGAAGTCTGCTTTTATGGTGACGTGGTAGAGTACTTTACTAGTAATCTTTGATCCCCGCTCCTGACAGGTAAATTGCCCTCAGAAATAACCTGTTTACGGTTACATGTGTCATAATGTGTGCAACTTGAATGGGAAACAGTTCAGATCGAGATGAGATGCAAATAACTTGGCATCTCATCAGGATCCAAGCCGTTTGATATGTCAGTTTCTCAGACGTTAATTCTCTTAAGTAAGGGTTGTTCCATTTAAATGTGTATGGGGGTCAGGAAGGCAGTCTTTAATTCGGAGATCGGAGCCGACCAACTTATTTTGAGAATTAAAGGCCCGTCTTCAAATGAATTTGTCGTATAGTGGAGATTTCGTTAATAGCATGTCTCAACACGGACAAACACCTGTGCTTTCAGCCTATGGTAAACTTTGTTGTTTAATATGCTTAATGTTTAATGTTTTTCGTCTTGATATGCGTCCTGTTATGTTTTGTCTTGTGGTTATACCGTTTCTTGTTTGATGGTGTTTGGTGCGGTGTCTTTTCGTATGTGGCTCTCCCTGTTTGACTATTTTTTCCATATTGATACTAAAAAGCTGATCCTTTCGAATTTCCGGTGCAATAGGCTTGCCTCAAGGTCTTGGAAAGTATTACACTTTTTCAGTAAAAGCACAGTCCAGTATGCAGTTTTTTTGGTTGAATGCGGATCAATTAAAGGTTTAGGTATAACGTATATTTGCTTTGTAAAGTTTGGCCCAATTAAGAGTAAAAATCCTATACATTACGGTGTATAAATGAAAGTTTTGTTGATTATCGACTTGAAACCAGTCACTAGGTCCCAATAGTTCGTCTATTGGAACGTATGCACATAATAATTAGTTTCATGTAAATCACACGCAATTCAAGAAATTTTCCGCCCGATATTTACAGAATGTCTATTTATCAAAATTTAGAGAAACCCAGCTATATGTTAAGACATTCTTTTAGTTTTGATGTAGTGATTAACTAAATTTGTGTACGTTGTATTAAATGTGAAAAATGGAGCACATTGCTCAAGACCTTAATTTGATATATCTTGATGTCGTGTAATTAGAATTCGACATTGCTTAGTGGCATTTTAAACCATTTTATTTTTAAAAGACCTTCTTTTAGTTTTTAAGTATTGATTAATTTAATTTAAGTACGTTATTGTATAAGATATGAAAAATGGGGCACATTGGGACCATAATTGGAGATATCTTAATGTCGCGTAATTAGAATTTGACCATGCTTAGTGCCACGTATGGCATTTTAAACCATTTTCTTTTTCACAGTTAAACTACAGATTTGTTGCAAATAGGTGTGTTATATTAAGCTTATCTTATCAGAGTTTATTAATATATGAATGAGATTTTTCAATTAAAATGATACTATTCTTTTCTAAGATTTTATAATGACTGATCCGTCAATAATCAATTAAAATACATCTAATTTATAAACACGTGCTAATTAACTATCAAACTACAATTTAAACTATTTCGGTATTCACAGTATTGAAAAGCTTCGGACAAACTCATTATCTAGTTGTTTTAAGGTAATTCCGGCAATGGCCGTTTGTTTACTTTCTTTCAATTTGACCTTCATATTAAAATTGATTAAATCTATATTTTTAACAATTTTTCAGCAATTATTTCAATACAGTTATTAAGTAAAGGTCCTAGCGTAGTTCATAAATGTTAAACAACGTGTTTTAAGAATTAAATAAAAACTTTAATTTTTACCTGAAAATATGCAAAAAAGATTTTTTTTAAAAAAAAATATTATCAAAAGTTTCCTTCCAAATATCTTCTTTAGTCCTGTTGATGTATCAATAAGTCCAGGACCGTACCCAGAACATTCTGGCTGGGGGGTGCCCAGTTCGGGAATGATGTCCCCTCCCGGTAGCCGATTTTTTTTTTTGGTATGCCGCATTGAATGGTGCATTTTCCTGCTATCTGAATCACTCTATCAAGATATAATTTGATGTTATAATATAGGATATCGGCTCCTTACACCTGGGTTTCAGTGTATAGACCTAAAGCATGATGAATGACCACAAATGTTTCAAATGTATGGACTTCATATAAATTATCCTAACACAAAAGTTGTGATCAAGGCTAAAGTTTTTTTGCCATTGAAGTGACAGACGGACATATCATGATGTGGTCATGATTTTTTTCCATTGACAGACAGACGTGATCTTAGTTAAAATAAATTTGCCATTGACAGACAGACATGTGATCATGACTAAAGATTTTTGCCATTGACAGACAGGCAGAAAGACAGATGATAATGATTAAAGTGTTTTGCCATTGACAGACAGACAGACATATCTTATCATGATTAAAGTTTTTTTGCCATGGACAGACTCGGCATTATTCATCTCAGAACTAGCATGTCTTTATTTAAGGACATGCATGTTGATCTACCAAGATTGGCAAGAACACAATTAAAAGTAATACAGAAAACAGGGTGTTGTTTTGAAAATCATCTTCATTTATAAATTAATATAAGAAACATAAGTATATCAGTTGTCTATATAGATATATTTGCTTTTAAAAGAAACATAATTCCTTCATTCATTGATCACAAATGAAAATCCTTTTGAATTTTCAAAATTGATTGATTTTATGCAATATGACTAAAAACCATTATTTTCAAGATTGGATAAAGGAAAAACCCGATTTTCTGTAAGTATAAATAACTGAGATGCAAATACATAGTGTTTTTTTTCTTTTGAACATAGCGAAATTATATATACATGTAAACATGTATATATATAAAGCAAACTATCCAAGTAAATATACACTCAACTAACCATAGCATCACATTAGTTCTTTCTTCTAAATGTGAAAACAACCCTGATCAAAACCACAAGCATAAAATGTTACAATTTAACAAGAGGGTCATGATGGCCCTAAATCGCTCACCTGGATATAACAGATTTATGTATACAATGAAACAGATATTCCATTTTATCTTATTTTACAATAGCAGTTTCCGGGCTTTTTTGATGATTTTATAGTCCTTATTCGGCTATATTCCCATTGGTAAAAGGTGTGTTTTTCATCCATTTTATTGAAGGAAAATTCCCAATCTTAAGTTAAAAATAAAACCAAGAAAAAAACGTTTATTCAGTACAATCGGTCTGGGGAGGAATCATTCGTACTTTTTTTGTCATTCGGAATGTTCTTTTGAGTTATTCTTTCATTACTATTTATTGATCAATGTCAGTAAAACGCTTATTGGTCGAAGTGCATACTGCTAGCTAGGCTATAGCGTCTTGATACGTCATCCCTCGTCTTAATTTTGCGACATTGTCTCCTCGCTTGAGTAATATACGTGCCACGTGTGGTATTTTTTAGCAATTTGCATTTTGACACGACTGGTTCCTGAACAATTTATTTGCTAAACTCCAGTATAGCGAAAACCGGAACCAACTTGTGATTACGTAATTCCGGGTGTTCTCCGTGGGAGATATCCCCTGATTGGTCCATACCAAAACAGACCAAGCGTGGCTCACAGCATGACAACATGCTAAAGGCGGCCTTTCTGTGTAGCGAACTAACAGATAATCTCCCCAAGGGAGGAAAAGATTGGTCACTAAAAAAACTTGCCTTGGTAAAGATTTAGTTGAAAATTAAAAAGGGCCCATTAAACATATTCCTTATGATTCTAAATACCCTACAAATAATTGCCAAATATACTGTGGGGCGATATTAACAATATGACAAATTATAAAGTAACAAATATATTTCAACTTAGCATGGCAGGATACAACAGGGAAAATAAAATTAACTAGAAAATTGTTTCCAAGACACTGATGCACCCCTCCCCTAACAATAGTGTCTCTATATCAAGCACTTTTGACTATGTGTTATATAGTGAAGAAAATTTCAGAGTCCCATAACTCTGGTAAATTGGTCAGAGCAATAATTACATTCTTAAGAAAATCTTCACATCAAGGTTGACAGCTTATCATGGGTGAAAATTTGAAGTAAAACCTCTCATTGGTATATGGGTTGTTAGACACATACTATTGTTTCACTTTATAGTATATAGTGAAGACGATTTCAGGGTTTCATATCGGGTACAATTGGTCTGAGCAAAAATAAGCCTTCCTATGCTTTTGCAAACGGAAAAGACCCTGAAGTTCATAGAATAGTTTATCCATGCCTATACTTTGTCTTTTTGTGTGATTGTATTGTATTTTCTTACATTTTCCTGAGGAGACTGCGAGTGTGAGTCTGTGCAGGGCCAATTTGTTAGTATGTGCTGCAAACAATACAGACCCCGATCAGTTACCACAACTGGTCAGGGTCTTCGCTATTTGCAGCATCATACATGTAACAAGTATATCAATAAATGATATAATTAAAAATAAATTATAGTCATACATGTAAATTACAGTTAGTGCTGTAGACACTACAGTCCCTGATCAGTAACCGGCGTCATAGAAATAAATGATATGAAATAAATTATATACATTACTATAAGATACTATAAGACACTATAAGATACTATAAGCCTGACACGTAAATCAATAAATGATGAAATGTATATGAATTAAGAGATAAGAAAGTGTTTTGTCTCATTTTGTTTGCCTTTCTCCTTTTTTCCTTTTAATGATTTTTTTCAGCGGCTATCTGTCTATTTTCATTCTTGTTCTAGTTTTCGAAGTACAAAATCCAGATACAGTCATCTAATGTGATGAAAATCCTGGGGTCGTTCTTAGGACCTGGTAGTTATTTCAAAACACCATGCTTATGATAATTAGCTACTTCGCAAGCCGAAATCCATGTAGTCGGTCCATATTAACCTAACCACAGCAAATGTAATGCATTCTGTTATACAGACCTTTTCTATAAACTTCTCAGAGTTCAGTCAAAACGCCATATAATACAAAAAATCAAATTTACGCTTATATTTAGTATGGAAGTCTGTCGAAAGTTCTGTTCTTAAAATAGATGCTAATGGGAAATTCCCCAGTAAATAAAAATAGACGTATACGATGATAATAACCGATGTCTCCGAAAGAAGTTGGCATATTCAACCCTTTCCCTCATATATACCCTATAGAAGCCGTCTGATCAGGGTCTGCTCTGTTTGCTAATGGAATATATGTTCATATACTTTGTAAAATGGCTACAATGTTCCAACTTACTAGGGAAAATCGGCGTTTGTAAACAACCCTATCGATTTTACGCATGCGCAATTAACTGGTGGGCAAAAACACCAGTAACAACCTAAGTATCCCTATGTATAGGCTAAGCAATAGTTAGCCTACACATCATTTAACGGCTGTGTTGGTTAGGACTTGTTGGTTTCTCTTCATTTACTATATCCTTTGACTATAATGACAATTTTGTTTTAGTTTCGAAGGGAAGATACAGCAAGAAGCTTGAATTAATCGGCCTAAAGGAGTGCCCTATAAATTACCAGCTGAACTTTGAAAAAAGAACGATCCATTAATCTGGTCTTTCTTTAAAATGGGAGACATTCTTATTTATTTGTTGGACATGCCTGATATGTCGAATAATTAAGATCAACAGTATATAAAATTTCGACTCTCGTTTTATGTTAATAAAATCTAGATATTAAGATATACAGTCTCATGGCGTTCATTTGGGTGTTGTAAAATCTCTTTCTGGCATCGGTACAGTACCGTAGCAGATCTAGTAAAAGTATTTTAGAATAGATCTAGATCATATAAATCTAATTAGAATAAAGGAGCATTTACTAGAGAAAAGGAATTTGTTTAGATGTTTTTTAGTTTTGAAACCATTGTGATAATAGAGCATTTGCTCCTATGGAGCAAATTAATGCTCTATTTATCACAATAGTTTCAAGAAATAACTATTACAGAGGCGCCAACAAGCGTCAATATGAGGGAATGGGTTAAGTCTTACCATCCTGTCAAAATAAGTCTGATCTATTATATTTTAACCTACTTCCGATTTGTTCCAGCGTGGTAGAAACTAGTGACTGATTGTCAAACAGTTTGGTTCCAAATGAGACGCCGAGTTACTCAGCATATCATCTGGATCCAAACTGTTTGACACTCGGTCAGATGCAAGCCAAGTCGTGCTTAGCATAATAGAATTAACGATTTCACCATTATCGTTGAATGAGAACACTGTAGGTCTAGATTGGACCCCGGATGATTCTGACCATTACTTGGTCAGTACCAAACATATGCCAGAAATGTCTGATTTATAAAAACCCTAATTTCCTTAACCCTTTCCCTGTTCTGTTTATTCCAAATTTCAATACCTACTGAATATTCATGTACAAAATAGTTACAATGAAATATGAAAAGTGGAAATTAGTAGCCATTTAAGAAAGTAAAGAAAGAAATAAATCAAAAAGAAAGAAAGAGTAGCCACTATATATATATATTTGCATAAGTGTGTTTGTCAAAATACCTAGGGTAGTTAGGGTATCACTGGTAAATCTCTGAAATACATTCAAAAGTATAGATTTGTCCCCTTTTACAATACAGTAAAACCCCTCTTAACCCGACTTCTAGTAGATAAGAATTTAGATACTTTTTAGGCAGGTGGCTGCTTAATGCAGGGTGAAAGTCATGCCGAGGAGCTTTCTGCATTATTTTCATCCTGCATTAAGCTGCCACCTGTCTCCAAGACCGATATTTATACTGAATTTAACGTCTGGTTTAGAGGGGTTTTACCGTACATGTATTTCTTTCATACCAGATCTTAGCAACAACGTCGCACGACCATTGATAAAATACATCAGGAAACATTGTAATGTCGCAATGGAATCGAATTTCTGCATTTGAATTTTGATCTACCCCAGAAATGGTACCATTGATGTTCGATATTTCATAGTAGTTCACAAAATGTTGAAAGTGTATCGAAATATCAATCGTGGCTGTTATAATCAAATAATTCTTTTCGGTTATGTGTCCATTTCATGTACCTCCAACAATTCTATAATGTTCTGCAAAAATCTAACAATTATGTTACTAGGTCTACCTAACTATTACAACGCTGAAATGGGCTGTTCCAAAATTCAAACAAGTCAAGCTAAAATGAGCTTATGGTTAATATTTAGGGACTTTTCCAAACACGACAAACACTGCAGATCCTGATTAGAGGGCGCCTCTATGAGCCTTCTTACCTGGGTCTCCACTGTTTGCAAAGGGCATAAGTGACTAGGCAAAAAGGGCATTTAACTCAGAATCCGACAACAATATATCGGACTTCTGTAAATACCACAGGAAGGGTATGGGACTTTCAGAATCCGACGACCTTATGTCGGACTTCTGTTGTGAAAAGACACCATGCAGTTTGAACAAAGGCATTTGGATTGACAGTAGGTCATTGGTAAAATCTATTCATTTTATACTTGGAGATTTCATGAAAAATGGGTCTGTATAATTTGCATATTATTTGATAGCCGTGGTCAACAGGGGGGTGCTAGGGGAGACAACCAGAACAGCCAGAGGAGATAGGTGGCAGCAGGTTGTTGGAATGTCAACGGGTGGAGTCGAAATGAGGACTCGGACAACTATTCAGTGAGGGCAAACTGTGTTGATTCTTTAAATTTAGATATTATCGGCATAGTTGAGTCACATCTCAGTGGTGACCAATGTATACACATGAATGGGTACAAATGGTTCGGCAGAAATCGTAGTGAGCAACATGTGCGAGCTCGTAATGGGTCTGGTGGTGTAGGCTTCCTGGTGAAAGAAGACCTGCTTACAGTGTTTAAAGTATCTGTGCTTGACAATTCTACAGATGATATATTATGGGTGAAACTTGACCACAAGCAGAGTAATGTTTCTATTATAGGTTGTGTGTGCTATCTAGCCCCAGAAAACTCATCGAGACAAGTTGACCCCTATGTATTCTTTGATAATCTATTCACTGGTTTATATAGCTATCAATGTCTCGGCAGTGTATTCATATGCGGAGACTTCAATAGCCGATGTGGAGACGAGCATGATTTTATTGCAGGGGTTGATGAAGTGATCGAAAGACAAGTTATAGATTTCAAGGCAAACAGATATGGTCACATTTTCATTGACTTTCTGGTGAATAGTAGTATGTGCATATTAAATGGTCGGAACTCTGTGTCGAATAGTTTTACTTCGATATCTAATAAGGGTTGTTCGGTTGTTGACTATTGCATAGTAAGTCATGAAGATTTAGACATGTCTCAGAATTTTCAGGTCTTGAAGGCCACAGACATTATTAATCAGTCTAAGCAGGATGGGCAAATCATCATTCCACCTTCCATACCCGACCATTCGTGTCTATTATGGGACATCATGTACGAGTGTACTGAAAGTGCAGTTATTAATAGTTGGGATATAAGTGGCCCAGTTAACTACAGGTTTGATTGCTCTGTTTTACCAGATTCGTTTTTAGGCGAGGAACAGACCGTCTCAGATATAGGCTCGGTTATACAGACTCTGGAGACGGGTTTCCGGCTGCAGAGCGATATAGACGAGGCGTATACTGATTTTAGTTCTCTTGTTAAAGATGAAATGTCCCATAAACTGTCAAAGCGTAAGGTTCATGCTAAACACGGTATATCCGGCAAGAGACGGCGTACAGGGAAGGCTTGGTGGAATGATGAGTTGACTGTCTTATGGAATAATATGTGTGAACATGAAAGTGACTGGTTAGCCTCTACATGTCCATCTTCGAAATCACGTTTTAAGGAACAATTTGTAAAAAGCCGTAGACAGTTTGGTAGATCAGTACAGCAAGCTAAGCGACGCCATTGGTGTCAGATTCAGGATGACCTCCTGACCAATCTTAACTATGACCCCCATACATTTTGGAGGGAAATAGGTAAGATTGGTGTTGGGCAAGGTAGGGCTAATTCAATACCGTGTGAGGTTATCTTGAATGATGGATCTGCTACATCAGACAAAGCTCTTGTATTAGATAAATGGAAGGAGGATTTCAGCGCTTTATATAATAGGGCTCCAGTCTCTTTCAGTGAACAAGCTGTAAGTGCAGGTAATTCTAGGTTGCCTATATTTCGATATCTTAATGATAACTTTACTGTTTTAGAAGTAAGAAAGGCTGTATTAAATGCCGGAAAGGGTAAAGCTACTGGTACAGATGGCATACCATTTGAGGTATTACAGAATGATGTTTCAATCATGTTTCTTCATTCTCTTTTTAATGTCTGCTTTAGAACAGGAGTAATCCCGTCAGAATGGGGCAAGGGTATAATTCACCCTATTTTAAAGTCGAGCTCAACAGATGCTAGAGACCCATTATCATACAGGGGAATAACTCTTGCTAACACCATGTACAAAATGTATGTATGTCTATTAAATGACCGCCTAAGTAAATGGGCTGAGGAAAATGACAAAGTGGTTGATGAACAGAATGGATTCAGACAGAAACGCAGCACAATAGATCATTTGGCCTCTTTAACAAGCCTCATTGATACAAGAAAAAGGCTTAGAAAATCTACTTTTTGTGCATTTATAGACCTAAAGAAGGCATATGACTCTGTAAATAGGGAACTTCTTTGGTGTAAATTGGAGGGACTTGGAATCACGGGCAATTTTCTTGATGCAGTCAAGTCTCTGTACTCGTCTGTATCATCATGTGTCCGTGTGAATCAGAGTTTCACTGAGTGGTTCCAGGTGTCATCCGGTTTGCGCCAGGGCTGTCCGATATCTTCTGTAATGTTCAATCTGTTCATAAATGATTTCGCTAGTAAAATTAAAGCTCTTAGCAAAGGTATTAGAATTGATGAGGATGTTGTAGGCATCCTATTGTATGCTGATGACATTGTGCTAATGGCTGAGAATGAACAGGATCTGCAGGACATGTTAAATTCTTTGTCAATTTGGTGTAATTCAAATGGCATGGATGTAAATGTTAATAAGAGTAAGATAGTCCATTTCAGACCTGTCTCAATGCAAAGAACATGTTTTAAGTTCACATATAACAGTGCTGCCATAGAAATGGTTGACAGTTATAAATACCTTGGGTTATTGATAAATGAGTTTCTAGATATGAAGGTCACTGTAAAAATGGTCTCACAAAGTGCCAGTAGGGCCTTAGGACTCTTGATAGCTAAATACAAGGCGCTTGGTGGTATGCCATATAGTGTATTTACAAAATTGTATGATTCTATGGTTTGGTCAGTCATATCATATGGGGCGGCTGTGTGGGGAGATTGCACATTTTCCTGTATCGAGGCAGTCCAGAATAGGGCTATGAGATTTTTCCTCGGGACGGGAAAATATACTCCCAATGCAGCTGTCGCAGGTGATATGGCATGGTTACCTCCCTTCACACGTCAATGGAAAGATATTGGACGACAATGGCATCGTTTTAAGTCAATGCGAAGGTGTAGAGTAAACCGCCGCATATTTGATTGGTGTAGCAGTAAAGCTGGTGCGAAATGTAAAAACTGGAATTATAATGTCCTTCTAATGTTAAAAGAAAATGGTTCGGAATACAGTTTGCAATGCAATACTACTGCAAGCTCAAAGCGACTAGTTTTGGATTTAGAAGAGAAGCTGACATGTCGTCACATGTATAATTGGCAAATGAAAATAGATAAAGAGGAAAGTGCCAGAAATGGAAATGGTCGAAATAAGCTTAGAACTTACAGGCGTTTCAAAAGATTTTATGAGACTGAGTATTATTGCAAGATTCTCTCATTCTCTCACAGGTCATCCTTAGCTAAATTTAGATGTGGTGTTGCACCCTTGAAAATTGAAACTGGTAGATACCAACAACAGGCACTTGAGTGTCGAGTATGTCCTCTCTGTGAAGATTCAATTGAAGATGAGACACATGCTTTGATAGAATGCCCATTGTATACCATAGAAAGAATGGCACTTTTTGATAAGGCTCGAAACCTGGATAACTCCTTCATGCTGATGACTGCTGAAGAAAAGCTCATTTTTCTTTTTTCCACAGATATACTTGTCAGGGATCTTGCCAAAACCTGCTGTAACGTTATTAAAGCTAGGAATTCATTTTTATATGCTTGACAATCTGAGTTGACAACATTCACATTACAGTGGGTGTAAGTTGTCAGAAATGCTATTGCATTACCATTGGTGGCATAGGCCAGTAATGTTGTGCATAGTATTCTTAGAGTATAGCGAAATTTTAGTGTAAATAATGTAAACCTAAGTCTTAGATGTAAAGTTAAGATTTTACTCAAGGTATACAGCAATCATTAATCAGTTCACCTCGAATCTGATTCGAGTTGATAGTTGGTTTTTTAAAATGTTTTTTAATATGGCTTGTTTGGCCAGTATTCCAATGTCAGGTCTTAGCGACAGGCTGTTGATAGCTTTTAATTAAATTTTAAGCGGACTGTGTAACATTGCTCTGTTACACAGTTTGTAGATTAATGATGGCTGTATGCATCGTAACTATCTGCATTTGACACATTCAGCCCTGATGACGAGTAGACCTGTCCCTGAACAGTCTGTGTGCCTGTGACTCAGACACATGGCGGTTTTGGAGACGGGAAATGTACAGTGAGGGTTGCAGGGGTGAAGGAGTTAAATGCAGGCTAATATTAGTCATTTGTACGGATATGTGCAATGTGATTGTTGAACAATTGTTAAGTTGTGCAATATAAAACTGTCTATCCATTGGAGGGAATGTGAAGCATTATATGTATGTGAGGCTGGCACATTAAGCTGCATAAGTGCACACTGGCGATGGTAGTGACTGCATGAAAGTACATTGGCTTCCATCGCCATTCTGCACATTGGGCAGCAAAGGTGTATTTTGCACCAGTACTCGAACCGATAGGCAGTATCTGTGAAGATATATGGCCTAAAACGCTCACTATGAACATATCTGTGAATTGTATGTTTTATTTCTGTAAAATAGTCTCTTATAATTCAGTTATGAATGGCATGGTTCTTATATATATATATGTATAATATGATGTTGTTTGTAAACTATGTAACCATGAAGAGACTCAAATAAAGATTATATATATATATTAAGTATGTACGTTCACAAGTCGTTGTTGCTTTTCACACCTTTGTAGCGTTTAAATAGAACCATGTAACACTTATATATTGGGACCCAAGCGGTGGCCGAGGGGAAAGAGCTGCGTCCTTGGTTCTAATCCCGTCAAAACCAAATGCAAATAGAAAAAAGATTCTAATATATTTTTTATTCTTTATCTGTTTTGATATTCTTTTCTCTAAATACATTTTAAAGCAAACAAACTCGAAAACATAAGCATGCCTCTTGAAACTTGCTATGGATTTTTTTTAAAGCATTATGCTATATTAACATACAGTCCTGGTGTGAATAGTATGCATTTCGATGAAACTTAGAGGCAGGATCCAGCATTTGTGCTAGGACAACTATGAATTCGAAAGTACCATGTTCAATTTAAAAGTGTCACCTGCTCAATATTTTGTGTATTGCATATATAATTATGTATATTCAATTAGTCTATGCTTTGCATAGTTTTATTTTAAAATTGTCAAACATCTAGGATCCTGATCACAGACTGACACACACAATGTACAACTGGCAATTAGGTCACGATAACCTGCATAATATTTGAAAACTTAGTTTGTTTCAAAAGGAATTACTGCACAGTTCAAACTGACTATAAAAAAATCCCTGAGATCTGAACAATAATTACATCATCAAAAACAATAGTTTAAAAAAGTACATGTATATAGACACAGAGCGCAAATGGAACGGATCCATGTAAGAAACTTGATTCCTGTTCTATGTTTATTCCAATTTCAATACCTACTGAATATTCATGAACAAAATAGTTATAATGAAACATGAGAGGTGGAAATTAGTAGCCATTTAAGAAAGTAAAGAAAAAGATCTTTCAAATTCCATTAGCCAACAGAGCAGACCCTGATCAGACGACTCCTATAGGAGTCATCAGATCTGGGTCTACCCTTTTTACAAACGCGTGAAAAACATTTATATGAAGGAAAGGGTTAAGTGTTCTAGCGCCCAGTCTCTCCTCTCTACCACTTTGTACAGCTGAATAAGTCAGTTTGGAAACATTTTTGAAACTTTAGATTAAACAGACATGGTAGCAAATAGTGAAAACCCTTCCAACGGCCCATTAAGGAGGTGTTTGATCTGGGTCTGCACTATTTGCATGAGTGTATTTGTCAAAATACCTAGGGTAATTAGGGTATCACTGGTAAATCTCTGAAATACATTCAAAAGTATAGATTTGTCCCCTTTTACAATACAGTAAAACCCCTCTTAACCCGACTTCTAGTAGATAAGAATTTAGATACTTTTTAGGCAGGTGGCTGCTTAATGCAGGGTGAAAGTCATGCCGAGGAGCTTTCTGCATTATTTTAATCCTGCATTAAGCTGCCACCTGTCTCCAAGACTGATATTTATACTGAATTTAACGTCTGGTTTAGAGGGGTTTTACCGTACATGTATTTTTGTAATTCTATTTCTTTCATACCAGATCTTAGCAACAACGTCGCACGACTATTGATAAAAAAACATCAGGAAACATTGTAATGTCGCAATGGAATCGAATTTCTGCATTTGAATTTTGATCTACCCCAGAAATGGTACCATTGATGTTCGATATTTCATAGTAGTTCACAAAATGTTGAAAGTGTATCGAAATATCAACCGTGGCTGTTATAATCAAATAATTATTTTCGGTTATGTGTCCATTTCATGTACCTCCAACAATTCTATAATGTTCTGCAAAAATCTAACAATTATGTTACTAGGTCTACCTAACTATTACAACGCTGAAATGGGCTGTTCCAAAATTCAAACAAGTCAAGCTAAAATGAGCTTATGGTTAATATTTAGGGACTTTTCCAAACATAAGTGTAACACGACAAACACTACAGATCCTGATTAGAGGGCTCCTCTATGAACCTTCTTACCTGGGTCTCCACTGTTTGCAAAGGGCATAAGTGACTAGGCAAAAAGGGCATTTAACTCAGAATCCGACAACAATATATCGGACTTCTGTAAATACCACAGGAAGGGTATGGGACTTTCAGAATCCGACGACCTTATGTCGGACTTCTGTTGTGAAAAGACACCATGCAGTTTGAACAAAGGCATTTGGATTGACAGTAGGTCATTGGTAAAATCTATTCATTTTATACTTGGAGATTTCATGAAAAATGGGTCTGTATAATTTGCATATTAAGTATGTACGTTCACAAGTCGTTGTTGCTTTTCACACCTTTGTAGCGTTTAAATAGAACCATGTAACACTTATATATTGGGTCCCAAGCGGTGGCCGAGGGGAAAGAGCTGCGTCTATGAATCTCTAGGTCCTTGGTTCTAATCCCGTCAAAACCAAATGCAAATAGAAAAAAGATTCTAATATATGTTTTATTCTTTATCTTTTTTTATATTATTTTCTCTAAATACATTTTAAAGCAAACAAACTAGAAAACATAAGCATGCCTCTTGAAACTTGCTATGGATTTTTAAAGCATTATGCTATATTAACATACAGTCCTGGTGTGAATAGTATGCATTTCGATGAAACTTAGAGGCAGGATCCAGCATTTGTGCTAGGACAACTATGAATTCGAAAGTACCATGTTCAATTTAAAAGTGTCACCTGCTCAATATTTTGTGTATTGCATATATAATTATGTATATTCAATTAGTCTATGCTTTGCATAGTTTTATTTTAAAATTGTCAAACATCTAGGATCCTGATCACAGACCGACACACATAATGTACAACTGGCAATTAGGTCACGATAACCTGCATAATATTTGAAAACTTAGTTTGTTTCAAAAGGAATTACTGCACAGTTCAAACTGACTATAAAAAAATCCCTGAGATCTGAACAATAATTACATCATCAAAAACAATAGTTTAAAAAAGTACATGTATATAGACACAGAGCGCAAATGGAACGGATCCATGTAAGAAACTTGATTCCTGTTCTATGTTTATTCCAATTTCAATACCTACTGAATATTCATGAACAAAATAGTTATAATGAAACATGAAAAGTGGAAATTAGTAGCCATTTAAGAAAGTAAAGAAAAAGATCTTTCAAATGCCATTAGCCAACAGAGCAGACCCTGATCAGACGACTCCTATAGGAGTCATCAGATCTGGGTCTACCCTGTTTACAAACGCGTGAAAAACATTTATATGAAGGAAAGGGTTAAGTGTTCTAGCGCCCAGTCTCTCCTCTCTACCAGTTTGTACAGCTGAATAAGTCAGTTTGGAAACATTTTTGAAACTATGATTAAACAGACATGGTAGCAAATAGTGAAAACCCTTCCAACGGCCCATTAAGGAGGTGTTTGATCTGGGTCTGCACTATTTGCATAAGTGTGTTTGTCAAAATACCTAGGGTAGTTAGGGTATCACTGGTAAATCTCTGAAATACATTCAAAAGTATAGATTTGTCCCCTTTTACAATACAGTAAAACCCCTCTTAACCCGACTTCTAGTAGATAAGAATTTAGATACTTTTTAGGCAGGTGGCTGCTTAATGCAGGGTGAAAGTCATGCCGAGGAGCTTTCTGCATTATTTTCATCCTGCATTAAGCTGCCACCTGTCTCCAAGACTGATATTTATACTGAATTTAACGTCTGGTTTAGAGGGGTTTTACCGTACATGTATTTTTGTAATTCTATTTCTTTCATACCAGATCTTAGCAACAACGTCGCACGACCATTGATAAAATACATCAGGAAACATTGTAATGTCGCAATGGAATCGAATTTCTGCATTTGAATTTTGATCTACCCAAGAAATGGTACCATTGATGTTCGATATTTCATAGTAGTTCACAAAATGTTGAAAGTGTATCGAAATATCAACCGTGGCTGTTATAATCAAATAATTCTTTTCGGTTATGTGTCCATTTCATGTACCTCCAACAATTCTATAATGTTCTGCAAAAATCTAACAATTATGTTACTAGGTCTACCTAACTATTACAACGCTGAAATGGGCTGTTCCAAAAGTCAAACAAGTCAAGCTAAAATGAGCTTTTGGTTAATATTTAGGGACTTTTCCAAACACGACAAACACTGCAGATCCTGATTAGAGGGCTCCTCTATGAGCCTTCTTACCTGGGTCTCCACTGTTTGCAAAGGGCATAAGTGACTAGGCAAAAAGGGCATTTAACTCAGAATCCGACAACAATATATCGGACTTCTGTAAATACCACAGGAAGGGTATGGGACTTTCAGAATCCGACGACCTTATGTCGGACTTCTGTTGTGAAAAGACACCATGCAGTTTGAACAAAGGCATTGGATTGACAGTAGGTCATTGGTAAAATCTATTCATTTTATACTTGGAGATTTCATGAAAAATGGGTCTGTATAATTTGCATATTAAGTATGTACGTTCACAAGTCGTTGTTGCTTTTCACACCTTTGTAGCGTTTAAATAGAACCATGTAACACTTATATATTGGGACCCAAGCGGTGGTCGAGGGGAAAGAGCTGCGTCTATGAATCTCTAGGTCCTTGGTTCTAATCCCGTCAAAACCAAATGCAAATAGAAAAAAGATTCTAATATATTTTGTTTATTCTTTATCTGTTTTGATATTCTTTTCTCTAAATACATTTTAAAGCAAACAAACTAGAAAACATAAGCATGCCTCTTGAAACTTGCTATGGATTTTTTAAAGCATTATGCTATATTAACATACAGTCCTGGTGTGAATAGTATGCATTTCGATGAATTTAGAGGCAGGATCCAGCATTTGTGCTAGGACAACTATGAATTCGAAAGTACCATGTTCAATTTAAAAGTGTCACCTGCTCAATATTTTGCGTATTGCATATATAATTATGTATATTCAATTAGTCTATGCTTTGCATAGTTTTATTTTAAAATTGTCAAACATCTAGGATCCTGATCACAGACCGACACACACAATGTACAACTGGCAATTAGGTCACGATAACCTGCATAATATTTGAAAACTTAGTTTGTTTCAAAAGGAATTACTGCACAGTTCAAACTGACTATAAAAAAATCCCTGAGATCTGAACAATAATTACATCATCAAAAACAATAGTTTAAAAAAGTACATGTATATAGACACAGAGCGCAAATGGAACGGATCCATGTAAGAAACTTGATTCCTGTTCTATGTTTATTCCAATTTCAATACCTACTGAATATTCATGAACAAAATAGTTATAATGAAACATGAGAGGTGGAAATTAGTAGCCATTTAAGAAAGTAAAGAAAAAGATCTTTCAAATTCCATTAGCCAACAGAGCAGACCCTGATCAGACGACTCCTATAGGAGCATTATGCTATATTAACATACAGTCCTGGTGTCAATAGTATGCATTTCGATGAAACTTTTACAGTTACTCTGTTTGCAGCTCAAACATGGAGTACACTAGCGATAGGTGGATACAGTATGTTCAATTAAATGTTTTTTCGTTATACATGCACTTTACCATTGTATTTGGCGTCGCGGTTGTTGTAGATTAGTCGGAGAGGGGATACGTTTATTTACACTGTTTGTCTTTTAAGGTGGGGATGGAATAAGAGTGAGGTTGGGCGCCCATAAACCGGTTTAACCCCCCAGTGACTTTTGTCCAAGGCGGTACTTCCATCTTCCTCCTATTGTATGTTTGTTTTGTCTTTGTGTGTCTCTTGTTGTTTTTTCTAGTTATGTACATTTGCTGTTTCCTTGTGTTGCTGTTCGGGCGAGTGTTTGTTCTGTATGTGGTGTTTCCTGCATGACTCATTTTTGTACTTAGAGGCAGGATCCAGCATTTGTGCTAGGACAACTATGAATTCGAAAGTACCATGTTCAATTTAAAATTGTCAAATGCTCAATATTTTGTGTATTGCATATATAATTATGTATATTCAATTAGTCTATGCTTTGCATAGTTTTATTTTAAAATTGTCAAACATCTAGGATCCTGATCACAGACCGACACACATAATGTACAACTGGCAATTAGGTCACGATAACCTGCATAATATTTGAAAACTTAGTTTGTTTCAAAAGGAATTACTGCACAGTTCAAACTGACTATAAAAAATCCCTGAGATCTGAACAATAATTACATCATCAAAAACAATAGTTTAAAAAAGTACATGTATATAGACACAGAGCGCAAATGGAACGGATCCATGTAAGAAACTTGATTCCTGTTCTATGTTTATTCCAATTTCAATATCTACTGAATATTCATGAACAAAATAGTTATAATGAAACATGAAAAGTGGAAATTAGTAGCCATTTAAGAAAGTAAAGAAAAAGATCTTTCAAATTCCATTAGCCAACAGAGCAGACCCTGATCAGACGACTCCTATAGGAGTCATCAGATCTGGGTCTACCCTGTTTACAAACGCGTGAAAAACATTTATATGAAGGAAAGGGTTAAGTGTTCTAGCGCCCAGTCTCTCCTCTCTACCAGTTTGTACAGCTGAATAAGTCAGTTTGGAAACATATTTGAAACTATGATTAAACAGACATGGTAGCAAATAGTGAAAACCCTTCAAACGGCCCATTAAGGAGGTGTTTGATCTGGGTCTGCACTATTTGCATAAGTGTGTTTGTCAAAATACCTAGGGTAGTTAGGGTATCACTGGTAAATCTCTGAAATACATTCAAAAGTATAGATTTGTCCCCTTTTACAATACAGTAAAACCCCTCTTAACCCGACTTCTAGTAGATAAGAATTTAGATACTTTTTAGGCAGGTGGCTGCTTAATGCAGGGTGAAAGTACAAAAATGAGTCATGCAGGAAATACCACATACAGAACAAACACTCGCCTGAACAGCAACACAAGGAAACAGCAAATGTACATGGGTAGAAAAAACAACAAGAGACGCACAAAGACAAAACAAACATTCAATAGGAGGAAGATGGAAGTACCGCCTTGGAACGGTCAGTGACAAAAGTCACCGGGGGTTTAAACCGGTTTATGGGCGCCCAACCTCACCCTTATGCCGAGGAGCTTTCTGCATTATTTTCATCCTGCATTAAGCTGCCACCTGTCTCCAAGACTGATATTTATACTGAATTTAACGTCTGGTTTAGAGGGGTTTTACCGTACATGTATTTTTGTAATTCTATTTCTTTCATACCAGATCTTAGCAACAACGTCGCACGACCATTGATAAAATACATCAGGAAACATTGTAATGTCGCAATGGAATCGAATTTTGAATTTTGATCTACCCAAGAAATGGTACCATTGATGTTCGATATTTCATAGTAGTTCACAAAATGTTGAAAGTGTATCGAAATATCAACCGTGGCTGTTATAATCAAATAATTCTTTTCGGTTATGTGTCCATTTCATGTACCTCCAACAATTCTATAATGTTCTGCAAAAATCTAACAATTATGTTACTAGGTCTACCTAACTATTACAACGCTGAAATGGGCTGTTCCAAAAGTCAAACAAGTCAAGCTAAAATGAGCTTATGGTTAATATTTAGGGACTTTTCCAAACACGACAAACACTGCAGATCCTGATTAGAGGGCTCCTCTATGAGCCTTCTTACCTGGGTCTCCACTGTTTGCAAAGGGCATAAGTGACTAGGCAAAAAGGGCATTTAACTCAGAATCCGACAACAATATATCGGACTTCTGTAAATACCACAGGAAGGGTATGGGACTTTCAGAATCCGACGACCTTATGTCGGACTTCTGTTGTGAAAAGACACCATGCAGTTTGAACAAAGGCATTGGATTGACAGTAGGTCATTGGTAAAATCTATTCATTTTATACTTGGAGATTTCATGAAAAATGGGTCTGTATAATTTGCATATTAAGTATGTACGTTCACAAGTCGTTGTTGCTTTTCACACCTTTGTAGCGTTTAAATAGAACCATGTAACACTTATATATTGGGACCCAAGCGGTGGTCGAGGGGAAAGAGCTGCGTCTATGAATCTCTAGGTCCTTGGTTCTAATCCCGTCAAAACCAAATGCAAATAGAAAAAAGATTCTAATATATTTTTTTATTCTTTATCTGTTTTGATATTCTTTTCTCTAAATACATTTTAAAGCAAACAAACTAGAAAACATAAGCATGCCTCTTGAAACTTGCTATGGATTTTTAAAGCATTATGCTATATTAACATACAGTCCTGGTGTGAATAGTATGCATTTTGATGAAACTTAGAGGCAGGATCCAGCATTTGTGCTAGGACAACTATGAATTCGAAAGTACCATGTTCAATTTAAAAGTGTCACCTGCTCAATATTTTGTGTATTGCATATATAATTATGTATATTCAATTAGGCTATGCTTTGCATAGTTTTATTTTAAAATTGTCAAACATCTAGGATCCTGATCACAGACCGACACACACAATGTACAACTGGCAATTAGGTCACGATAACCTGCATAATATTTGAAAACTTAGTTTGTTTCAAAAGGAATTACTGCACAGTTCAAACTGACTATAAAAAAAATCCCTGAGATCTGAACAATAATTACATCATCAAAAACAATAGTTTAAAAAAGTACATGTATATAGACACAGAGCGCAAATGGAACGGATCCATGTAAGAAACTTGATTCCTGTTCTATGTTTATTCCAATTTCAATACCTACTGAATATTCATGAACAAAATAGTTATAATGAAACATGAGAGGTGGAAATTAGTAGCCATTTAAGAAAGTAAAGAAAAAGATCTTTCAAATTCCATTAGCCAACAGAGCAGACCCTGATCAGACGACTCCTATAGGAGCATTATGCTATATTAACATACAGTCCTGGTGTCAATAGTATGCATTTCGATGAAACTTCTACAGTTACTCTGTTTGCAGCTCAAACATTGAGTACACTAGCGATAGGTGGATACAGTATGTTCAATTAAATGTTTTTTCGTTATACATGCACTTTACCATTGTATTTGGCGTCGCGGTTGTTGTAGATTAGTCGGAGAGGGGATACGTTTATTTACACTGTTTGTCTTTTAAGGTGGGGATGGAATAAGAGTGAGGTTGGGCGCCCATAAACCGGTTTAACCCCCCAGTGACTTTTGTCCAAGGCGGTACTTCCATCTTCCTCCTATTGTATGTTTGTTTTGTCTTTGTGTGTCTCTTGTTGTTTTTTCTAGTTATGTACATTTGCTGTTTCCTTGTGTTGCTGTTCGGGCGAGTGTTTGTTCTGTATGCGGTGTTTCCTGCATGACTCATTTTTGTACTTAGAGGCAGGATCCAGCATTTGTGCTAGGACAACTATGAATTCGAAAGTACCATGTTCAATTTAAAATTGTCAAATGCTCAATAATTTGTGTATTGCATATATAATTATGTATATTCAATTAGTCTATGCTTTGCATAGTTTTATTTTAAAATTGTCAAACATCTAGGATCCTGATCACAGACCGACACACATAATGTACAACTGGCAATTAGGTCACGATAACCTGCATAATATTTGAAAACTTAGTTTGTTTCAAAAGGAATTACTGCACAGTTCAAACTGACTATAAAAAATCCCTGAGATCTGAACAATAATTACATCATCAAAAACAATAGTTTAAAAAAGTACATGTATATAGACACAGAGCGCAAATGGAACGGATCCATGTAAGAAACTTGATTCCTGTTCTATGTTTATTCCAATTTCAATACCTACTGAATATTCATGAACAAAATAGTTATAATGAACATGAAAAGTGGAAATTAGTAGCCATTTAAGAAAGTAAAGAAAAAGATCTTTTAAATTCCATTAGCCAACAGAGCAGACCCTGATCAGACGACTCCTATAGGAGTCATCAGATCTGGGTCTACCCTGTTTACAAACGCGTGAAAAACATTTATATGAAGGAAAGGGTTAAGTGTTCTAGCGCCCAGTCTCTCCTCTCTACCAGTTTGTACAGCTGAATAAGTCAGTTTGGAAACATATTTGAAACTATGATTAAACAGACATGGTAGCAAATAGTGAAAACCCTTCAAACGGCCCATTAAGGAGGTGTTTGATCTGGGTCTGCACTATTTGCATAAGTGTGTTTGTCAAAATACCTAGGGTAGTTAGGGTATCACTGGTAAATCTCTGAAATACATTCAAAAGTATAGATTTGTCCCCTTTTACAATACAGTAAAACCCCTCTTAACCCGACTTCTAGTAGATAAGAATTTAGATACTTTTTAGGCAGGTGGCTGCTTAATGCAGGGTGAAAGTACAAAAATGAGTCATGCAGGAAATACCACATACAGAACAAACACTCGCCTGAACAGCAACACAAGGAAACAGCAAATGTACATGGGTAGAAAAAACAACAAGAGACGCACAAAGACAAAACAAACATTCAATAGGAGGAAGATGGAAGTACCGCCTTGGAACGGTCAGTGACAAAAGTCACCGGGGGTTTAAACCGGTTTATGGGCGCCCAACCTCACCCTTATGCCGAGGAGCTTTCTGCATTATTTTCATCCTGCATTAAGCTGCCACCTGTCTCCAAGACTGATATTTATACTGAATTTAACGTCTGGTTTAGAGGGGTTTTACCGTACATGTATTTTTGTAATTCTATTTCTTTCATACCAGATCTTAGCAACAACGTCGCACGACCATTGATAAAATACATCAGGAAACATTGTAATGTCGCAATGGAATCGAATTTCTGCATTTGAATTTTGATCTACCCAAGAAATGGTACCATTGATGTTCGATATTTCATAGTAGTTCACAAAATGTTGAAAGTGTATCGAAATATCAACCGTGGCTGTTATAATCAAATAATTCTTTTCGGTTATGTGTCCATTTCATGTACCTCCAACAATTCTATAATGTTCTGCAAAAATCTAACAATTATGTTACTAGGTCTACCTAACTATTACAACGCTGAAATGGGCTGTTCCAAAAGTCAAACAAGTCAAGCTAAAATGAGCTTATGGTTAATATTTAGGGACTTTTCCAAACACGACAAACACTGCAGATCCTGATTAGAGGGCTCCTCTATGAGCCTTCTTACCTGGGTCTCCACTGTTTGCAAAGGGCATAAGTGACTAGGCAAAAAGGGCATTTAACTCAGAATCCGACAACAATATATCGGACTTCTGTAAATACCACAGGAAGGGTATGGGACTTTCAGAATCCGACGACCTTATGTCGGACTTCTGTTGTGAAAAGACACCATGCAGTTTGAACAAAGGCATTGGATTGACAGTAGGTCATTGGTAAAATCTATTCATTTTATACTTGGAGATTTCATGAAAAATGGGTCTGTATAATTTGCATATTAAGTATGTACGTTCACAAGTCGTTGTTGCTTTTCACACCTTTGTAGCGTTTAAATAGAACCATGTAACACTTATATATTGGGACCTAAGCGGTGGTCGAGGGGAAAGAGCTGCGTCTATGAATCTCTAGGTCCTTGGTTCTAATCCCGTCAAAACCAAATGCAAATAGAAAAAAGATTCTAATATATTTTTTAATTCTTTATCTGTTTTGATATTCTTTTCTCTAAATACATTTTAAAGCAAACAAACTAGAAAACATCAGCATGCCTCTTGAAACTTGCTATGGATTTTTCAAAGCATTATGCTATATTAACATACAGTCCTGGTGTGAATAGTATGCATTTTGATGAAACTTAGAGGCAGGATCCAGCATTTGTGCTAGGACAACTATGAATTCGAAAGTACCATGTTCAATTTAAAAGTGTCACCTGCTCAATATTTTGTGTATTGCATATATAATTATGTATATTCAATTAGGCTATGCTTTGCATAGTTTTATTTTAAAATTGTCAAACATCTAGGATCCTGATCACAGACCGACACACACAATGTACAACTGGCAATTAGGTCACGATAACCTGCATAATATTTGAAAACTTAGTTTGTTTCAAAAGGAATTACTGCACAGTTCAAACTGACTATAAAAAAAATCCCTGAGATCTGAACAATAATTACATCATCAAAAACAATAGTTTAAAAAAAGTACATGTATATAGACACAGAGCGCAAATGGAACGGATCCATGTAAGAAACTTGATTCCTGTTCTATGTTTATTCCAATTTCAATACCTACTGAATATTCATGAACAAAATAGTTATAATGAAACATGAGAGGTGGAAATTAGTAGCCATTTAAGAAAGTAAAGAAAAAGATCTTTCAAATTCCATTAGCCAACAGAGCAGACCCTGATCAGACGACTCCTATAGGAGTCATCAGATCTGGGTCTACCCTGTTTACAAACGCGTGAAAAACATTTATATGAAGGAAAGGGTTAAGTGTTCTAGCGCCCAGTCTCTCCTCTCTACCAGTTTGTACAGCTGAATAAGTCAGTTTGGAAACATTTTTGAAACTATGATTAAACAGACATGGTAGCAAATACAAATGTAGTGAAAACCCTTCAAACGGCCCATTAAGGAGGTGTTTGATCTAGGTCTGCACTATTTGCATAAGTGTGTTTGTCAAAATACCTAGGGTAGTTAGGGTATCACTGGTAAATCTCTGAAATACATTCAAAAGTATAGATTTGTCCCCTTTTACAATACAGTAAAACCCCTCTTAACCCGACTTCTAGTAGATAAGAATTTAGATACTTTTTAGGCAGGTGGCTGCTTAATGCAGGGTGAAAGTCATGCCTAGGAGCTTTCTGCATTATTTTCATCCTGCATTAAGCTGCCACCTGTCTCCAAGACTGATATTTATACTGAATTTAACGTCTGGTTTAGAGGGGTTTTACCGTACATGTATTTTTGTAATTCTATTTCTTTCATACCAGATCTTAGCAACAACGTCGCACGACCACTGATAAAATACATCAGGAAACATTGTAATGTCGCAATGGAATCGAATTTCTGCATTTGAATTTTGATCTACCCCAGAAATGGTACCATTGATGTTCGATAGTTCATAGAAGTTCACAAAATGTTGAAAGTGTATCGAAATATCAACCGTGGCTGTTATAATCAAATGATTCTTTTCGGTTATGTGTCCATTTCATGTACCTCCAACAATTCTATAATGTTCTGCAAAAATCTAACAATTATGTTACTTTGGTCTACCTAACTATTACAACGCTGAAATGGGCTGTTCCAAAAGTCAAACAAGTCAAGCTAAAATGAGCTTATGGTTAATATTTAGGGACTTTTCCAAACAAAAGTGTAACACGACAAACACTGTAGATCCTGATTAGAGGGCTCCTCTATGAGCCTTCTTACCTGGGTCTCCACTGTTTGCAAAGGGCATAAGTGACTAGGCAAAAAGGGCATTTAACTCAGAATCCGACAACAATATATCGGACTTCTGTAAATACCACAGGAAGGGTATGGGACTTTCAGAATCCAACGACCTTATGTCGGACTTCTGTTGTGAAAAGACACCATGCAGTTTGAACAAAGGCATTTGGATTGACAGTAGGTCATTGGTAAAATCTATTCATTTTATACTTGGAGATTTCATGAAAAATGGGTCTGTATAATTTGCATATTAAGTATGTACGTTCACAAGTCGTTGTTGCTTTTCACACCTTTGTAGCGTTTAAATAGAACCATGTAACACTTATATATTGGGACCCAAGCGGGGGCCGAGGGGAAAGAGCTGCGTCTATGAATCTCTAGGTCCTTGGTTCTAATCCCGTCAAAACCAAATGCAAATAGAAAAAAGATTCTAATATATTTTTTATTCTTTATCTTTTTTGATATTCTTTTCTCTAAATACATTTTAAAGCAAACAAACTAGAAAACATAAGCATGTCTCTTGAAACTTACTAGGGATTTTTTAAAGCATTGTGCTATATTAACATACAGTCCTGGTGTGAATAGTATGCATTTCGATGAAACTTAGAGGCAGGATCCAGCATTTGTGCTAGGACAACTATGAATTCGAAAGTACCATGTTCAATTTAAAATTGTCACCTGCTCAATATTTTGTGTATTGCATATATAATTATGTATATTCAATTAGTCTATGCTTTGCATAGTTTTATTTTAAAATTGTCAAACATCTAGGATCCTGATCACAGACCGACACACACAATGTACAACTGGCAATTAGGTCACGATAACCTGCATAATATTTGAAAACTTAGTTTGTTTCAAAAGGAATTACTGCACAGTTCAAACTGACTATAAAAAAATCCCTGAGATCTGAACAATAATTACATCATCAAAAACAATAGTTTCAAAAAGTACATGTATATAGACACAGAGCGCAAATGGAACGGATCCATGTAAGAAACTTGATTCCTGTTCTATGTTTATTCCAATTTCAATACCTACTGAATATTCATGAACAAAATAGTTATAATGAAACATGAGAGGTGGAAATTAGTAGCCATTTAAGAAAGTAAAGAAAAAGATCTTTCAAATTCCATTAGCCAACAGAGCAGACCCTGATCAGACGACTCCTATATGAGTCATCAGATCTGGGTCTACCCTGTTTACAAACGCGTGAAAAACATTTATATGAAGGAAAGGGTTAAGTGTTCTAGCGCCCAGTCTCTCCTCTCTACCAGTTTGTACAGCTGGATAAGTCAGTTTGGAAACATTTTTGAAACTTTAGATTAAACAGACATGGTAGCAAATAGTGAAAACCCTTCAAACGGCCCATTAAGGAGGTGTTTGATCTAGAGGTTGGCAAATTGGGACACACTGTTTGGATTCAAATCTGATACCAAGTAACTGTCTGACCAAAATCTAAACTGTTTACAACTTGTGACAATTTTGCCTTAGGTCAAAATGCCTAAAACTGATCTTTTAGAAATTCAAGTGATGACAAACCTGAAGCAGACGATATTACAGATCTCTACAGCTTGCTTAATCCTTACAATGCTGAGTAATTTTTCGTCTGCAAAAAATGCCGTCTGCTTCAATTCTTAAATAAAATTTCTTTCATTTTATGCAAAAAAGGGTCAAGATGACAAACAGTTTGGATCCTGATGAGACGCAGACTTATGTGGCCTCTCATCTGGATCCAAACTGTTTGCATAGGTAATCACAGTTTCTCCGCTAGCGTGCAAAGAGTTAAGCGTATGACCTTGAGAGATGTTAGCATGATGTAACAGTTGCCCTGCACTACTGACCACCAGTGCTGTAACCTTTATACTGTAGTTTCTGATGTGGAGAAGTCTATTTAAATTCTGAAGGTTTAACCCTTAATTTCCCTCATATAAACTTGTTTTCATGCATCTGCAAACAGAATAGACCCAGATAAGACAGCTCCCATAGGATCAGGGTCTGCTCTGTTTGCTAATGGATCCACCTTCCATATTTCATTATAAATACTTTGTAAGATTCCGGAACCGGATTGTAAGCCAAGCACTGCACATGCGCGTATTCTCTTAGGGGGATTCCCGCTAGGTAGAGCTCGTGCAATAGGGTTTTCTGTAAAACGGTATCTTGTCAGCCAGCTGGGGGGGGGGGAGACCCCCACCTGGGTACGTGCCTGATTAGTCCTTATTATATGATAAATGTTCCAATTTCACTTTTTCCTAAACACGACTATCTTCAATCATAGCAAATTGTCCAATAAAAAGCATACAAGGGACATTCAGTATGTAATGCAACTGACAGTTACTTCTGCTACACGGTGTTTCACATCCTGTATGGTGATGTGATATACAAACTTCGTAAAATTATTGAACATACCCATTTTCTTACTTTTTTCACTAAATACATTAAAAAATTAATTAAAAAGGGATATAATCCTATGGTACTACAACATAATGCATGTCTGGTTGTCAACCCTTTTACAGTTGGCAATCACGCTGGCCTCTTTGCATGTACGCCGACAAGAAAGAGTTAGTACTTTATGAAGGCGACCTCTTGAATCCGGAAACGGAAGGAGGACGTCGGATAATTGTACAATCTCGTTTTTGTTGTACCCTTTATTACTTTTCTACAGTTACTCTGTTTGCAGCTCAATCATTGAGTACACTCGCGATAGGTGGATACAGTTATTTCACTTAAATATGTTTCCGTTTTACATGCACTTTACCACTGTGTTTGCCATCGCGGTTGTTGTAGGTTAGTCGGAGAGGGGATACATTTATTTACACTGTTTGTCTTTTAGGGTGGGGATGGAATAAGTGTGAGGTTGTGCGCCCAAAAACCGGTTCAACACCCAGTGACTTTTGTCACTGACCGTTCCAAGGCGGTACTTCCATCCCCCCCCTATTGTATGTTTGTTTTGCCTTTGTGTGTCTCTTTGTGTCTTTTATTTACACGTACATTTTTCTGTTTATTGTGGTGCTGTTTGGGCGGGTGTGTGTTTTGAATGCGGTGTTTATTGCATGACTCTTAACATGTACTTATTAAGAAGCAAACAAATGGATTACTGTAACTTTTAATGCGTTCCCCCAAAGTACTCTCCCCCAACCTTTATGCAAGTTTTTAAACACTTAATCCAGTTTTAAACGAGTTTTCATCCTTTACGTACGAGTATGTATGCCACAACTCTCTGTGGACTGTAAAATATGGCATACATAATCTTCTTTGCACTCTGAATCCTCTTGGCAATACACGGCCTACGGGCACGTTTTCCCGCCCAAATCGTGTTATTCATTTTTCGCCGGGGATCAAAAAAGTGTACCCATGTTTCACCCCAGTGCAGAAGTCATCAAGTTTTCTCGCGTTGTAATTAGGGTACATCTTGTATCTTGCTGTAAGATACCACGAACTCTATCAATGTTTTTCTTAGTGACAACTGAGCGTGGTCTTCCTGATTTCATCTTTAATTGAAATTTGTCCAGTTTTAAATGTTTTGACCCACCTTGTAATTGTAACTTATGAAACTTCAGTGTTCCCATACACATCACAAAGTTCCCGGTATATGTCCTTTGCACATACTCCCTGTTTATATCGAACTTGTATATAGCTCTGAATTTTAACGCTTTCTTGAGACCGTTTTCCAACAATTTTGAACGCAGTCCATACGAGTAGGCCTGTTCAATGTACACTTTTAGCAATACATGCATTTATATAACCGACCTACACATACTTGGTATCAGTGTAAAGGGTAGATAATGAATTGAGCGTGTATATAAAGGGATTAGCGGCCACGTGCAGTGCAAGGAAAATCGAGCGCTCGTATGTTTGCTATAATTGAAATATAGTGGTGTCGGGGGAAAAAGTTAATTTGGAACATTTATCATATAATAAGGACTTGTTTGGTATGCAAATTATAACCAGAGGAGAGAAAGCGAGGTTTATGGGTAAGCCCATCTGATCCAAAAAACTGTCCAATCTGCGATAACCGCTTTCTCTCTCATAGTAACCGTAGGAATCAATTTCCTACGAGTTTGCACAATATTAGGTACAACTATACATCACAAAAGTCCATGAATCTTTTTCTAACTTTTATTCATTTAACCTAATCAGGCGAATAATTGGCGTGAACCCCAGATAGATTTACAAAAGTTTCTTTTGGCTACAATCTTAACCTTTCAGAATATTGAAAACGTAGCGAAACTCAAAATACTAAAAGAACTGCAAAATACAGTGGCCCAAAGTATAGCAAAGTTATATAGCACAAACCCTATGTAATAAGGACTTATTAATACACCAACATGACTAAAGAAGATATTTGGAAGGATTCTTTTGAAATAATTTTTTTTTAAAAAAAATATCTGAAAAAGTGAGTTATATGACACATCTTTTTGCATATTTTCAGGTAAAAAATATTTTTTATTTAACTTTTAAAAAGTGTTGTTTAACATTTATGAACTACACTAGGACCTTTACTTAACACATTCCCTCCTAGTGACGCATTTTGGCGCCTCTGCAAAAGTTCCATTTTGAAACCATCGTGATAAATAGAGCATTTGCTCTTATTGAGCAAATGCTCTATTTATAACGATGGTTTCAAAACCACACAATTCTAAAATTCTCCTTTCCTGTAGTTAATGCTCCTTTTCAGTAAAATTATTCCAAGAGGATGGGTATAAAACTAGTCTACGAGGGAATTAGTTAATAACTGTATTAAAATAATTGCTGAAAAAATGTCACAATATGCTGAACTAAACCTTTGAATGATTGCATGATTGTATTAAAATAATGCCAATCAGTGTATATATTTTAATGTATTTTTTTTCATTTGTCTTCATTTATGTTTACACTATTTCAAAAGTTATATCTTGCAGTAGATATCTATCATGATCACTCATATTCTAAGCATTTTTGCTTCACGATAGATTTAAACAAAACCAGCATGGCTGTTCTTTATAATGGCACCCTTTGATGTTTACATCAACGTTTTTCTTGTTATTTTCTGTATTCACTTGTCATTAGTTCTCATTACAATCTATAGATGGGACCGGGCTACACAGTGGCAGTGGAACAGCCGCTGTTTTACACAGAACCTACAAAACTCCTTCCAAAATGGCTGCGCCCATGGTGTTATAATATCTTCGTCAACTTGACAACTTTAATAGTGTTAATGGCGCACCTTTTTCGTTGCACAACTGCATTTAAAAAGTAAACATTTGAATAAAAAGTCAACGAAGTTTACCGAGATTAATCCTGGGGAATTCCATTTGTGTCACGATTGTGTTTGTGTGAAAGAAGTTTTCAGATTTCTTTTTACAGTAATCAACTAGAGCATCTGAAGTCGCTGGCAGGTTAAATAATAAGCTTAAGACTGCTGATGTAGCTCTACCAAAATGCCTTCTAAAGATCCATGTCAGAGAGAAGCTTGCCAGATACAGAAGTGTTTGCAAGGTAGCTCGGCAGATAGGTGGAACAATCACACAGAATGTCTAATTCTGGGTTTTTGAGAAAATAGTAAACCTTAATGCAGGTCTAAAATTCTGCACAAAACTCCTGCATTAATCATTTACTGACTCCAGCACTTTTCTTTGCCTTACCTCTTTGTAGCTTAGTCATGGATGGTAACTCATGCGTCTTTCTGTGTTGGATTTTGCAGGGGTTGCCGGGTGCTGGTGAATTCGCTTAATGACAAACTCGCCTACAATTAGATATATAGTAACCCAAATGGTGAACTCGCCTAGAAAGAAATTATATTTTGATTGTATTTCACACCTTATATTACTGGTAGATCTACCAGTAAATAACCAATGAAATAAAGCTGTTTGTAACAAGAACAACTTGCCTTGTTGTTTTCTTATCCAAATGTTTTGTTTTTTTAAATAAACCGAAATATCAGTGTAGCCCCTAATCACTACACGCAAATTTGACAACCTGGTTGAAAGGGGTGGGGTGCATCTTAACAACCAATTTGTACTGATTGCACTGACCAGTGTTCACCATATGATGCCAGTTTGCATCAACACCAAAGGGCTCAACTTGTGATTATTGCTACAAGCATAACTAATATCCAACACTGTAACACTGTATAGATAGTACATAGATCATGTGACAAAATCAATCAAATTGTTCATATTTCATTCCGAATCATTTAAACATTTACATAAAGTAAACAACTATTAACCCCCCTTCCCCTCACAAACTCTT
This sequence comes from Azorinus chamasolen, assembly GCA_963576725.1. Lineage (NCBI taxonomy): Eukaryota > Metazoa > Mollusca > Bivalvia > Cardiida > Solecurtidae > Azorinus > Azorinus chamasolen. The sequence continues at coordinate 23,966,538 of OY755251.1, read as the reverse complement.
CCATTGTCACTCCATTGTGTGCTTTCAAATGCATATAATTTATATAAATGATGACCAGGGGCTACACTCAAAGTTCAATCTTGATCAACACTACCTGAAAACATGTTTTGTTATGGTATCGATACCTTACAATAGGTGCGAAATACAATCACTATATAATTGCTTTCTAGGCGAATTCACCATTCGGGTTACTATATATCTAATTGTAGGCGAGTTTGTCATTAGGCGAATTCACCATAAACCGGGTTGCCACCCATTGACCGTTCCATCATTATAAATGTTTGCGATATTTATACCATTAATCTATATGCCTGTTATTGTATCTAATTGTTATAAAAAATGCTTTTATATTGTGTTTGAAATATGTATGCCTTTTAAAGATGTATTATGCACATTTTTCTTATTAATCATTCAACACCAGAAGCTGTACAGGTATACATACAATTAAAATAATGCTTACAACCCTTTTTCCAACAGGATATATTTGTTCAGCTAAATATTATCGCTATCCGAATACAGCTAAATTCTTAAAAAGAAGCCTCCATTTTAGAAACGGGGATTTTGTACCGAAATCAGCGGACATATTCGGCCAAGTTCTGAATGATTCCGATTCTATTTCGGAACAATGCTTTGAATATTGTTTAGGTTGTTACCACATGTACAATGGCTGACACTGGTTGTTGGCCTACATAATATATTTTATTCAGGAAAATAAGGCAATATGCCCATTTTTTGCATAAGCTAAAAATATACCGTCCAATGGTGTCAATCAAATGTAATGGTCAAAGGGAGCTAACTCATACAGTTTCATCGAATGAGTATTTCTGGTATGTCAAAATTTGAATCTTACAACAGATTCCGGCCAATGGCAAAGGCTGTTCCATTGGTTTCCATAGCAATCCATTTTTTCTATTTTTTTTGGACACAAACAACCATTTACTGACCGTGCTGTTTAATGTTAAATAAGTGTTAAGGTACATAGATTCCAATTCTGAAGTCAGTTCGAAACGCAAAATTTGCGGAAATTTGCGCAGCATATACATCTTTAAAAAAACCTTAATTTCTGTTCCTTATATTTTCTCAATTTTATAATTGTACTTCGTAGACCATGTTTAATAATTTTAAATTCGATCTTTGTTCATGGTGGCCTTATAACAATTCAGTTCATGGAGTAAAGGTTAATAATTATGTAAGGTTTGTCGCTTGACTTACTTTTTATAACGGTACCTAAACAAGAGATTTTTTGGGCATAATACTTTATAGAGATTTTAGAATTACTTCTATATAGTTTCATAAGCAAATTAACAGCACATTTAACAGACAACCCCTTCAGGAGCTGTCTGATCTGGGTCTACTCTGTTTACAAAGATGTAAAAAAGATTCTCTATGAGGTAAAGGGTTGAGAATGATATTTCATGTAAAAAGCAGTTTATCCTTTAACACTTTTGATGCATGTCACAAATTTGTGATCATTTTTGCAAAGGGTTTGGATGCAGATGAGATGATGAGTAATTCAGTACCTCAACAGGATCCAAATGATTTGTTATAACTGTTATTATGTTATCTAAAACAAAAAAGGCAAAAACATTTCAAGAATGAAAATTGAAACAGAAAAGAATTTTTGCAAACAAAAAACACATGGTAGTGAAAGTGTTAAAGATAAAACAAAGGTACTGCTTTAATCATTTTGATAATGGGCAAAATCAGTAAAAACTAACTTGGCAATTACATTTGCTTTTCTCTTTCAGCCAACAAATATCAGGAGTCCAAATGTGAAGATGTTTTAAATCTTATGAAAAAGTGCTGCAGAAAGTACGGAGACAAGTCTGGATGCTGCTCAGGCTTTAAAACAGAGACCAGCAAGGATGAAACTTGACTTATGTTATTGACAATTCATAATTGTGATCCATATTGACTAGATCTCGTGTAGATGTGCCAAATATGTATGCAAATACAGTTGAACTTCGATATCACAAACTCAGATATTAACTCGAACTTCAGGATGACTCCAACTAAAAGTTCAGTCCTTCCAAAATTTACAGTACATGCAGAATTGTTCTAAAATGTACCACTACACATATACTAGAAACACGTGACAGCTTAATGCAGATCTCTACAGTAATGTTGAAATTAAGCTCCTACAGGAGCTTTCAGCATGGCTTTAGACCTGCATTAAGCTGTGAACTTGAGATATTAGTCAGCTTATAAATCAGATGACTCAAACATCTGTTATCTTGAACTAATTTGTATGGACCCATGATGTATGGACCCATGATGTTTGAGATATCGAGGTTCAACTGTACATGCATGTGATCTCAGTATACAGGGTCCATGCTTATAAAACTTTTAGTTGAGTCTGAGAACGTTCTCAAGCTTTTGATTGGTCAGATTTGAGCCTTTGGCTCAAATCTGACCAATCAAAAGCTTGAGAACTCAAATCTGACCAATCAAAAGCTTGAGAACGAAACTCAGACTCAACTAAAAGCTTTATAAGCATGGACCCATATGACCTTCCCTGGCTTATAAAACCTTTTGTCAAATTTAAAATATTTTCATGAAACATTGCCTTAATATCCAATAGAATTTTTTTCTAGTTGGATTATTAAAAAAACCCATTGCCACCAATATAATACTTTTTTAAAAACTTTTCTGATATTTTCACATTGGATGACAATGGTGATAGGCAGAGAAGGCCTATCAGAATCATAGTAGAAATGGGAGTGCAGATAATAACAAATACTGTATACCTAGATTTGTAGTCATCATGTTGGAATAAGGTGTCTTTACGTATTTCAAATACTGACATGATATGGGGTAAATCAACAACCAACACATTTTTTACTGCATACATGTTTCGATTTACATCTTCATCAGTGCATAACAACTATAAAATACTTACCATCACGGAAATTACATCATCATATAAACAATGGCGGGAAGATTAAATGTAACATTATGAGGAATTTAACCCTTTACTCGATAAATACGACTTTCTATGCCTTTGCAAACAGAGAAGCCCAAGATCAGACGGCTCAGAAAGATGATCAGAATCTGCTCTGTTTGCTCATGATATAATATAGATGTGATTAAACGGTTAGTACCATGGCCATAAATTTCTGTGCCCATGTGCTATTATAACAAATTAATCTAATTAATATTCATGACGCAATTATTTCTTACATTATTATTTTTTTTAAATAGATCTACCGACATGGTCATTTCTGTATAAACCATAAACATAGGGTTTAGTGGTATCAATCGTCTTAAGAGTGTTCACAACCAAGGGTTTGTGGAGAAATAAAGGAGCTGTGCTTAAAATAAGACACTTTTTTAGCTCACCAGAGCACAAAGTGCTCAGGGTGAGCTTTTGTGTTCGCCTGATGTCCGTCGTCCGTCGGTGTGCGTCGTTCGTCGTCAACAATTTGAACCTTTAAAATTCTTCTCCTCTGAATCTACAGGGGTCTCAGCTTTCATCTTTGGCACATAGCATCATCTGTAGGTCCTCTACAAAAGTTATATAAATTTTACCCCTGTCTGGTTTAGTCCGTCAGTCCGTCCGTCCGTCAGTCTGTCCTTCCATTCGTCCGTCCCAAATTAGTGTCCCTTCTATAACTTCTTTATCTGTGAATGAATTTCAAAATAACCTGGCACAAATGTTCACCACACAAAGACGATGTGTCGCGTTCAACTCCCAGGTCCATGGGTCAAAGGTCAAGGTCACAGGGCAAAATAACTTTCGTGTCCGGTCTGTAACTTCTTTATCTATCAATGGATTTCAATATAACTTGGCACAAATGTTCACAACATAAAGATGATGTATCGCTTTCAACTCCTGGGTCCATGGGTCAAAGGTCAAGGTCACAGGGTACAGTTACTTTGTCACAAATTTCGTGTCTGGTCTGTAACTTCTTTATATATCAATGGATTTCAATATGATTTGGCACAAATGTTCACCAGACAAAGATGATGTGTCGGTTTCAACTCCCTGGTCCATGGGTCAAAGGTCAAGGTCACAGGGTACAATTACTTTGTCACAAATTCCGTGTCCGCTCTGTATCTTATTTATCTATCAATGGATTTCAATATAACTTGACACAGATGTTCACCAGACAAAGATGATGTGTCGTGTTTAGCTCCCTGGTCCATATGTCAATGGTCAAGGTCACAGGGTACAATTACTTGTTTATCTGTGAATGGATTTCAAAGTAACCTGGCACAAATGTTGAACACACAAAGACGATGTGTCAACTCCCTGGTCCATGGGTCAAAGGTCAAGGTCTTAGGGTACAATTTTTGGGGGCATTTGTCACGTTACTGTGACAGCTCTTGTTGCTTGTAAACTTATATAGGCCTGATCCTTCAGGTTTTGTCAAAGCAAACCAAAATTCCCCTGAAAAGTTTACATTATAAACATTAATCCATTTGCTCCCACGTTTTCATATATTGGACGTAGGCAAACAGTGTAGACTCTGATCAGATGCCGCATAATGCGGCGTGTGACCAGTCTACACTGTTTGCTGATAGGAATTTCAATATATAACAAAACGAAATTGAAAATTTAGGCCAGACACCCCTTAGATAAAAAATGGACTAATCCAATATATAAACATGGAGGAATCCACTGGGAGCAAATGGGTTAAGTTATAATGAATATTCTTGAAGTTACCAATTCATGTATAAATGTTCATTAGGGGTATATGGTTAGGAGTACAATGATGGTTACAATTTAACCCTTTACTCCATAAATACGCCTTTCTACGCCTTTGCAAACAGAGTAGACCCAGATCAGACGGCTCCTATAGGAACCGTCTGGTCAGTGTCTGCTCTGTTTGCTTATGATATAACAAAGATATGATTCTACAGTTTCAACCGTGGCCAAATTTAACTTAATTTCTGTGTCCATGTGCTATATTAACAATTAATCTAATTAATATTCATGGCAATACCAAAACAACATTTTCATATTATATAAATACATGTGTATTGTCTAACTTTTTACCAGATGTATATTCATGTAAGAAATTATCAGGAATAATTACTAGCTGCATTTTTATAATGCCATATGAACACAGGAATGTTCGGCCATGGCAGATTTGTAAAATGATCGAGATATATATAATTTCATAAGCAAACAGAGCAGACCCTGAGCAGATGGCTCCTACAGGAGTTATCTGATCTGGGTCTATTCTGTTTGTAAATGCCCGGGTTGTTGAAAGGTGTCTCTGTCAGGTATATGCCATGGTTAAATGTTGAAAGAAACTAGCTACTAATACTAGATGTACTAATATTGAAAATGTTTTTAGCTCACCAGAGCACAAAGTGCTCAGGGTGAGCTTTTGTGATTGCCTGATGTCCGTCGTGCGTCGGTGTGCGTCGTGCGTCGTCAACAATTTGAACCTTAAAAAATCTTCTCCTCTGAATCTACAGGGTTCTCAGCTTTCATCTTTGGCACATAGCATCATCTGTTGGTCCTCTACAAAAGTTATATAAATTATACCCCTGGGGTCAAAATTGGCCCTGCCCCAGGGGTTTTCAGTTTTCAATAGAAACATATAGTGAAAACTTTGAACATCATCTCCTCTAAAACTAGAAGGTCCTCAGCTTTCATATTTGGCACATAGCTTCAACTTCAGGGCTTCTACAAAAGTTATATAAATTATGCCCCTAGGGTAAAAACTGGTCCCACCCCAGGGATTGCCAGTTTTTTTAAGCTGACTACTTAAACAGCCCATAGGATCACTAGTTATGCATAGGAAAAACTTTAAAAGTATTCTTGTCAGAAACTACATGTCCCAGAGCTTAGATATTTTGTGTATAGATTTACTTAGCATAACTTTATGGGTTTTATAAGTATCATAGTTCTTGGGTTAAAATTGGCCCTGCCCTGTGTGTACAGTCTTCTTAACGGCAGAAACGACAGTCTAAAGGTTTCTCCTTATTATATCAGCCTGCAGAGCTCAGACCAGTCAGTGTGAGATCTTATATAATCACCCTTAGCCTGATCAGTAGAGTAGAAATTGTGTTTAGACAAATAACACACTCTCATTTAAGATTGAGAAAACTATGGATAGTTCTTAATATGCAGAACACTCTTAAAGCTTTTTTTCATACCTATGCCCTGCATTAAGCTACCAGATATCAATATAGAGCATATCTGTTGTGAATTTCAGCTTAACTCTTTGCATGCTGGGTAATTTTGTCATCTGCTAAATGGTTGTTTGCAGCATATTCATAAGTTATCCATACTACACAATTTCTTTCTAAGTTTTTCAGAAGTTCAGTCTCATTGACAAACAGTTAGGATATCAGATCAGGCCCCACATTATATTGACCCTGATCTGGATCCAAACTGTTTGCAAAGGTCATTAGTGGTGGGAGAATCCCACTACACACTTTCTTTCTAAGTTTTTCAGAAGTTCAGTCTCATTTACAAACAATTTGGATATCAGATCAGGCCCCACATTATGTTTTAAAGATCAATATAATAGATCATGGTTGTTATTTTTGTGCCATTCCACCATTTTAATGATGATGAAAGATGATTTTAATCCTTTACTTGATGAATCTTCATGCATTACTGTCCATTATGAATATGAAATCTTTACTTTTATGCCTTTCTGCATCTTTGCAAACAGAGTAGACCCATATCAGATGGCTTCTAGAGGAGCTGTCAGATCAAGGCCTGTTCAGTTTGGTTATGAAATAATATAGATATGATTTCACAGTTTTTATACGCCCGTTTGAAAAAACAGGATGCATTGTGGAATGGCGCTGTCTGTCCGTCAGTTTGTAACATCTCTAACTCAAGTTATAGTTTGTGGATCCTTCTCAAATTTAATCACAATGTTTATCTGGACATGCTACAGTAGCATGCTCAGTCTCGGTACATATTTCCAAGGTCAAGGTCGCACAACTGGACTTTGAATTTGCATTTAGCATTTGCGTTTAGCAAATATGTTAAATGTCTGTCTGTCTGTAACGTACATCTCTAACTCAAGTTCTGCTTTGTGGATCCTTCTCAAATTTCACCACAATGTTTATCTGGACATGCTACAGTAGCATGGGTGTATCCCTGTATGTATATTCAAGGTCAATGTTGCACAATTGGACTTAGAATTGCTTTTAGCATTTGCATTAAGCAAATATGTTAACCTCAATTTATGTGGAACACATTTTTGTAAGTTCACTTATATACATAACCCTTTACGATAAAGCTTTGAAACTTGGAACACTTGCTTCACCTGTAGGCAAGAGTAAATAAATCTGCCAAGCATTTTGACCTAAATATGACCCTTTTTAACTTACAATGTTTTGGTTAAGGTTTTTGTTGAAGTCCACTTATGTACATATAACCCTTTGAGATAAAGCTTTGAAACTTGGAACACTTGTTCACCATCTCAAGCCTCACCTGTAGGCAAGTGTACATAACTGTGTCCAGCATTTTGACATAATTATGACCCTTTTTAACTTGCAATGTTTGGTTAAGGTTTTTGTTAAAATCGACTTATTTACATAACCCTGTGAAATAAAGCTTTGAAACTTGGAACACTTGTTCACCATCTCAAGCTTTATCTGTAGGCAAAAGTAAATAACTCTGTCACGCATTTAGACAGAATTATGGCCCTCTTTAATTTAGAATTTTTGGTTAAGGTTTTTGTTAAAGTCTACCTATTTACATAACCCTTTGAGATAAAGCCTTGAAACTTGAAAAACTTGTCTACCATTACCAGCTTCATCCATTTGAAAAAAACAGGATGTATTATGTAATGGCGCTGTCTGTCTGTCTATCTAACATCTCTAACTCACATTCTGCTAGGTTGATCATTCTCAAATTACACCACAATGTTTATCTGCATGGACATGCCACAGTAGTATGGCGTTTAGCAAATATATTAACCTCAGTTTATGTTGAACAAGGCCATGACGGGTGTATATTGTGCCCACTGGCACTTTTGTTGTCATTACCAAACAGTTATGTGTTTATTATTATTAAACATTTGTATAGCGCTCTTTTCACACAGGATATGTGTGTTCAAAAGCGCTGCACATGGATGAAATCACTAATCAAACCGCATGATTATCTACCCAGGCAACAAAAGATATACAACAGATATACAATAAATATAATAATTTATGAATATTAAATCTTTACTTTTATGCCTTTCTGCATCTTTGCAAACAGAGTAGACCCATATCAGATGGCTTCTAGAGGAGCTGTCAGATCAAGGCCTGTTCAGTTTGGTTATGAAATAATATAGATATGATTTCACAGTTTTTATACGCCCGTTTGAAAAAACAGGATGCATTGTGGAATGGCGCTGTCTGTCCGTCCGTTTGTAACATCTCTAACTCAAGTTATACTTTGTGGATCCTTCTCAAATTTAATCACAATGTTTATCTGGACATGCTACAGTAGCATGCTCTGTCCCGGTACATATTTCCAAGGTCAAGGTCGCACAATTGGACTTTGAATTTGCATTTAGCATTTGCGTTTAGCAAATATGTTAAATGTCTGTCTGTCTGTAACGTACATCTCTAACTCAAGTTCTGCTTTGTGGATCCTTCTCAAATTTCATCACAATGTTTATCTGGACATGCTACAGTAGCATGGGTGTATCCCTGTATGTATATTCAAGGTCAATGTTGCACAATTGGACTTAGAATTGCTTTTAGCATTTGCATTAAGCAAATATGTTAACCTCAATTTATGTGGAACACATTTTTGTAAGTTCACTTATATACATAACCCTTTACGATAAAGCTTTGAAACTTGGAACACTTGTTCACCATTACAAGCTTCACCTGTAGGCAAGAGTACATAAATCTGCCAAGCATTTTGACCTAAATATGACCCTTTTTAACTTACAATGTTTTGGTTAAGGTTTTTGTTGAAGTCCACTTATGTACATATAACCCTTTGAGATAAAGCTTTGAAACTTGGAACACTTGTCCACCATCTCAAGCCTCACCTGTAGGCAAGTGTATATAACTATGTCCAGCATTTTGACATAATTATGACCCTTTTTAACTTGCAATGTTTGGTTAAGGTTTTTGTTAAAATCGACTTATTTACATAACCCTGTGAAATAAAGCTTTGAAACTTGGAACACTTGTTCACCATCTCAAGCTTTATCTGTAGGCAAAAGTAAATAACTCTGTCACGCATTTAGACAGAATTATGGCCCTCTTTAATTTAGAATTTTTGGTTAAGGTTTTTGTTAAAGTCTACCTATTTACATAACCCTTTGAGATAAAGCCTTGAAACTTGAAAAACTTGTCTACCATTACCAGCTTCATCCATTTGAAAAAAACAGGATGTATTATGTAATGGCGCTGTCTGTCTGTCTATCTAACATCTCTAACTCACATTCTGCTAGGTTGATCATTCTCAAATTACACCACAATGTTTATCTGCATGGACATGCCACAGTAGTATGGCGTTTAGCAAATATATTAACCTCAGTTTATGTTGAACAAGGCCATGACGGGTGTATATTGTGCCCACTGGCACTTTTGTTGTCATTACCAAACAGTTATGTGTTTATTATTATTAAACATTTGTATAGCGCTCTTTTCACACAGGATATGTGTGTTCAAAAGCGCTGCACATGGATGAAATCACTAATCAAACCGCATGATTATCTACCCAGGCAACAAAAGATATACAACAGATATACAATAAATATAAAATCACTAGCCGGAAGGAACCGCATGATTGTCAATCCGGTCAATGAAAGATATACAATAGATATGAAATCACTAACCGGAAGGAACCACATTATTGTCTATCCGGTCAGTGAGAGATATGCAATAGATATAAAATAGATATGAAACCACTAACCGGAAGGAACTGCATGATTGTCTATCCAGTCAATGAAAGATATGCAATAGATATACAATAAATATAAAATCACTAATTATTCAGGTTCTGTTTGAATACCATTATAAGAATTACCCTAACTGATATTCATGTATACATGTATATTATTTCTTACATGAATATTCACGGAATAAAGTTTATTATAAATTCAATTCTTGTTTTGAAAATATGAAATACAAATTATTGCCATGACACACAAAAGAGAATCAAATATCTGCCGTATAAGCAAACACGCCAGACTAACCAGACAGCTCCTGTAGTGGACATGCAAGTAGGTAATGTTCAGTGTTTTCAATCTTGCAATGACAAAGCGAAGAATCTACTAGGTTTTTCTGTTTTAACGTCTTTGCCAACGGAGTAGACCCAGATCAAATGGACTGTCTGATTAGGGATGGCACTATTTGCTTATCTCTGATTCTACAGTTTCTACGTGGCCAAAAACTCCTATGTCCATATACCGGCCATTATAAAGATCAGCTAATAAATATTAATGATGTCATAATTATTTACATGGATATCCATGAAGTAAAGAGTTAACCCTTTCCCTGTTCTATGTTAATTCTAAATTTTGATACGTACCTACTGAATATTCATGGACAAAATAGTTAAAATGAAATGTGGAACATTTTAGCAGTTTTAGAAGGTAAAGAAACATCTTTCAAAATTCCGTAGGAGCCGTCTGATCTGGGTCTATTCTGTTTGCAAATGCATGAAAACACGTTTATGTGAGGGATTGGGTTAAAGTGTTAAGCAAGTTATAGGCGAATCTGTGATCACCTTTGCCAACAAACTAGATCCAGATGAAACGCTGAAACTAGATCCCGATGAAATGCTGAAACTAGATCCAGATGAGACTGAGTAACTCTGCGTCTAGTCAAGGTCCAATTAGATTTACTTTCAGCTCGCATGTATGTAAAATGAAATAGGACGAAAGCACTACATTGTTTGCCTAGACTCTACTTCCTGGCGACATTTTGCTCAGCAGGCACATTGAACAAGAGAACATGTTAGATAAATACTGCAGTCCCTGTTCTTGATAGAGAATGCTAACAAATTATACATGCACAGGGTTTATTGACAACATTGGCCCTTTATCCCATATATATGTTTTACACCGTTGCAAACGGAGTAGACTTGGTTCAGATAACTCCTGTAGGAATTCTATGTTCATGAACTTTTCTGTTTGCCTATGAAATAATGCACAAATACTTTTATGGCTGAAAATTGTGACGTGTATTTTGACATGATAATCTTTGAAAAAGGCCCTTAGTGGTCGAAATATTAGATCATAGCAATTCAAGTATTTATGTATTATATTAATTCCCTATTTTGGAATATTTTCTTCATTGTGAAATAATGAACATGTGATTCTTTAGTTTCTGTCTTGGACAAAAATGTATACGTTCACATTCCATTACAAAACAAATAATCAAATTAATATTCATGACCCTGATCTGGGTCTACTCGGTTTTCAAAAGGGTTTAAATGCACTCTTCGATCAGGTAAAGGATTAAAGAACGATACTGTAATAAAAGGGACATCTCGTGTATATTTGAAATCCATTGTCATTATGGCATTTAATTTTATATCAATGTGCAGGGCAAGGGAACAATGGGTTAGCCAGCAAGTGGATGATATGGTCATGAAAAACACCAGTCTTGTCTAATCAAAACAATGATAATAACATGTGCATTGGAGTTAGTTAAACGATGATAGTGATTGGTTATGGGTGCACAAATTGACACTTGATTGCCAAAGTTGAATAATGACTACTGAACAGACATATATAAATAGTTACCTGGTGTAGTAAATATTAGTCCAGTTACCAATGTAAACAAGTAAACAATGCGATTGCTTAATTTAAACGCAAAGAAACTACACACAAAATCATAACATGAATTATGCTTTTGTTGACAAATACTACGAAATTATGACTATGCACCATACAACATTACATAATGATATGTGGGCAAAATATTAGAAAAATGTCGTCATGGGGAATATCCTGTCAGTTATTTTAGTTGGGCACTGCTTGTAGGCACTTCATGTGTGTGTGTCGTGTTGTGCTGGGTGGTGGATCTTGATGGTAGGGATATATAGTCCCTGATCTCTTTGAAACCGTCCGGATTGTGGCTCGGGCGGCACTCTGTGCCTCATTCAGTGTCAGTTGAACGGATTTTACAATACTCCTGCGCCAATTTTGCATAATGTTTTGTTTGTAATGTTTGTATTGCATTGTGTAGTTTATATGCATTAGCTACAAAATTGACCTATTCTGTTAATCCATTGTCCTGCATATGTGAGGCAATATCTGATGTATAGTGCTGTACGCCAACCCAGGTGATTCTGGGTCGTAACTGTATGGCGCACTGACACTGTGCATATATATAATGTTTCATTAGAGTTTTAGTGATATGAGTGGGTTGACACAATATAGTCACAGTATGCGTCTATTTCCCTTGATTTACGGACATAAAAACGTACAGAAAAGGATGATTTGTTTTTGTTCTATGATTCTTAAATTAATTCCATTTTTGATATTTTTTATCGATATCTCTATCTTAAATTTCATTTGTTTTAAATATTCTGTAAGCATTATACTCAGTTATGTACACACAAATTATTTATGTGAAGCGCTTTTGATCCGGTGTTTAGTCATACCGCTTTTGAACGCACATATCCTGTGTGAAAAGAGTGCTCTATAAATGTGGTAATAATAATAATAATAATACAATGTAATATAATTATGACCCCCCCCCCCCCCCCCCTTCACACACAAATACGTAACCACCCCCCCCCCCCCCCCCCCACACACACACACAATAATAATAAGGGGAAAAAATACAAACAAAACCTAAAGAACAACAGCAAAAATGTAACAAAACAAACTTTTATAAGTAAAATTGATATGCAAATATTATAAGTGAGAACACGTGAAAATATTACCACGCAAAAATGCCCGTATAGCTAGCATAGCCCGCATTTTAGACTAACCTTGAAATATACACTTGAAAGCCAACATGGCGTCCGCAATTCTCCGATCTAGCGGACGGATTGCTCAACATGGACAGTTGCAGACTGCGATAAAGGTATGTTTAATTTATGAATAACTCTAAAATTATAGAGTTATAAAATAACGAATAGGACAAACCAATACTGTCCTCAACATCTAATAATCTCAAAAATGCATTGGTCTTTCAAATAACCTTTGCAGTGTTTATGGGGTGAAATCAAAACACTGTGAATGCAATGCATATAAATTACAGGTGTCGTTGCAATGAACATATAGAAATATAGCAATTAACACCTAAGCATATAAGCGGCCACTCACTTAACTTAATTGGTCATTAAAAACATTAAAAAATATTGTGTGACGAATTATTAAAGTTGATGAAATTAAGAGACTTTCGCTGTTTGGAACAAATTGCCCTGGTGTAATGTTTTGGTGCATTGCTATGGAAGTTCATAATTTAGTTAACAGAGAACAAATTTTGCTTAAATAAAATTTTATGTCTATTGTTTATATGTTCCCCGTATTCCTTGGTCGTTTCGGTCCCAAATGTGGCCAAAACGACCAAGACCGAAACGACCAAGGCCGAAACTGATTGGGTCCGAAACGACCCGGGACCTCTTTCGGGCTGTGTTAAAAATTGATGATAACTTGCATATTACTAGTGTGATTCTAGAATTCTGAAACTATACAAAATTGGACTTTTCTGAGATGAAAATTTTCGGATTTATATACATATATCATTTTTGTAATTGGGGAGGGGGGGAATGGGTGGTGGAGGGAAACGACCAGGGTGTAGGGAGCAAAACAGCCGGGATCCCTATTGGGAGCGTATCGACTTGGTGCAAAACGTCCAGGGGAAACAACAGGTAATCCCCAAGGTGGGATTGAGCCCACGACTGCGTATCAATAATCCAGGGTTGGTTATTATAAGAAAACTCTTCCAATTGTCACTTGACCTACAGTATAGACAAAGAAAACAGACCAGAAACCTCACATGCCTTATAATTGTTGAAGGACTAGTTTTGGTGGCCATAGCAACATTTGTTTACAAACTGTATAAGTTCTAATTTATATACATTTCAAGCAAATACACATGTAAACAGCTGAACTTTTTTAAGAATGGCTCCTTTGTTTCTCCACCAAACTTTTTTCTTTGAGGTGATTCTAAATAGGTTGTCTATATATATATGATTTAAGGAGAAATAACGGCAATTTTTTTGTCATCTGCCGAGAGGCAGTGTGTCACTTAGGGATCACTTTTCCGTCGTCTGTCCGTCTTTCCGTCTGTCTGTCCGTCACTCTTTCTTTTTTTGGCTGTCATTTCTAAACTAATCATTATAGAGATTTCAAATTTCACACATGGAATAAGCATGATGAGAGGAAGTGTCATGCACAAGGGCCACAACTCTAGCATCAATATTTTTTGAGTTATTCCCCTTTTTCAAATTAACAATAAGTTTTTGTGTCATGTGCGAGCAGGTGACACATGTGTTCCTCCGAACACTCATGTTTATCTATTTGAAATATACACCTTATCTATGGCTTTTCATTGATTTGCCTTCAGAGGCATTGACAAGATACATATGAGGTAAGCATTTGTTTCAAGAAAAGTGCCTGCATTTCTCCACCAAACCCATTGTTGTGACCACTCTTTAGAAAGGTCTCTTTGAGACCATTCTAAAGAGTAGTCACAACAGAGTTTGGTGGAAAAATGATGATTTTAATAGGGATGTCAACGGCTAACCGGTTACTCGTTCGGATGACCGATAATCGGTTACTAAATATGATATTCGATTACCTGAATTAAAAATGAAATATGAAAAATGTTAGTGTCATTCATTTTATAATGACACTAAAATCCCGAAAATTTAACTTTCTCTTCCCATCCATATCATAAAGATATGTTGTGACAAACAAGCCTTCAAGGCAGATTAGTGATAGCATCCATAGGTCTAAGGTGTCACCAGTAGATAAGCGCCAATCAAGCACATTTTGTTTTGATAACCACTGTATCATTAGGAGCAGTTTGTTGTTTGCATATTGTTTGGGTCGAATGACAATACCCACTCAAGTGGATCAACACCTGTTTTGCGCAAGTTACTCGCTTTGTGAAGCAGCAATTCGTAACTACTCGTTGTACTCCGTCAGAGTTCAGACATAAGCTGAGGTGTTCCGATTGGTGAAGCAGGATGAATTCATTCTACTTACCAAATGTACGCAAGAAACAACGAACTATCCGTGCTATCAATGTGTAGCCACGTGGGCAGAATTCATTCGCTAAACGCACGTTAGGGCAAATAAAATAGAGGTTAACTCTATACCTTTGAGTTTTAATAGATACAGCTGTAGTATGAAAATAATAATTTTCAAATGCAATCGAAAGCGAGTTTCGAGTCGCCGAATAGAACTCGCCGGAAGTGCGTTTGCATTATCTCCCTTGATGAAAATCTGACAGCTAGAACGCAGATATTTCGTTGTTGGGTCTGTTGACGTATCTTTGAGAAAATATAGTCATTACATTTATTCATTGGTCGGATTTGTTTTGAAAACCGGTTTTAATAGAACAATATATTAAACACCAGACACACACGAACTTCGACAAATTTGTAATGTCGCTGTATAATAGCCAAAAATCTTCCGATTAACCGGTTAACCGGTCGAAAGAATGAACGATTAATCGGTTAGTGAAAAACCCGATTATTGACATCCCTAGATTTTAAGATCTTCATAGGTACATGTATAGATAAAATGTGTAAAGTAAACCTTTTTTTTTTAAAGAAAATTTCCCGTATTCCTCCACCTAATTCTTTGTTGTGAATGATTGTTAGAATCATCTCTTTGAGACGATTTTAAAGAGTAGTTACAACGCAGGGTTTGGTGGAAAAACTATACGAAATAAGCCCAGGGCTCAAGCTGGGTTCAAATTTTAGGGAGAAGTAACTTCTCCTTGGGCCTCAGATTAGGGAGAAGTGAGGAGGCTCAAGGAGAAGTGAACCGTTTCGCTTATCGGATACTAATACATAATATACCTTTTCTCTTTTATAATGTTTAAGTACATACTAAAACAATGCTAGTGTCACTAGATCAAAGGGTATGAATGCAATATTGACTTTTTAATAGTGTCTAAAATCCACAAAACTAATCATTCAAAAATATTGAAAGTTCAATATGCAGCATGTATATGCGAAACACTTTGCCCATAACAGAGATGATTAAACCTATAATTTTGACCATTGACTTTGAAGTGTGACCATGATGTATGACATAGACATATGATTGTACCACTCGGAGGTTGCAGCTTTATGAGACGAGTAGGCATGCCAAATATGAAGTCTCTATTTCTAATAGTTTAAAAGTTACATGGCAATGTGAAAGTTTTAAGAAAGTGGACTTTTGACTTAAAGACTTGACTTTGACATGGTTCCACTTGGAGGTTGCAGCTTTATGAGATGAGTATACAATGTCATGTAGGAAGTTTCTATACATCTGTAAAATCTTAAACATTATAATCAAGGTTTCAGAAAGAGAACTGATAGATCAATATCAATATTTGTTGCATAATATACACAGCCCAAATCTTAGTATTTAGTTACTATAGGACTTGGAAATATTTTGGATCCAGACCTTATAAAACCCTATTGGCCTACGATCTTATAAATCCCAAATTATTATTTTCAATGACATCACACATCAGATAAAAAAAATCAGTTATGTAATGCTGATACTGTTGTATTATTTCTTCCTCTGAAATAAGTTATTTATATTCTCTTAAAATAATTTGTGGTTATTTTTAATCCCCTCTGTAATACTACTGTCTACATGTGCAATAACCAATTAAATGTTCACTCCCTGTGTGAACTTTTGCGTCAGCAGAAATCAGCAACGTTGCAGATCAACACAAATTTAGATGCTTAACCTTTAGCCTGCTATGGGTGGATGAGTGAATACCTATGCAAACAGTTTGGATCCAGATGAGGATCTAAATGTAATTATGTTTGACAGTCTGATTGCATTTTGGTAGACAAATTGATTATAGCTTGAATTTTGAAAATATAGTAGGTGAAACATTCAGTAAACATAATTTGCTCAGCAGGCTAAAGGTACCTGGAGCTGGACTATTGATTTTTTGCCAGTGACAAAAATACAGGTTTCAGCCTCTTGCTGAAGTTTACAATCGAGCTGTGTTTCAACACATTACACGAAAGCACATTAGATTAACGTTGAAAATGTTATAACTGAAAAAAGTTTAAACATATTCCACATTATGTGTATGCAGATTAATGTAATCATTACGTGATAATTGTGCAGCTAATATTTGACCTTTGACATAATGCAAATTACAATTTGGAACGCCCTCTATCATAAAAACAATTGGTTTAGACGCTTGACCTGCAGGCTGCAAAATAATCTTGTGTTAACTTCAAATGATTTGGGATTTAAAAGGATTTTATGAGGTAAGTAAACTTTGCAAGAATTCCCACTGACCTGCAGAAATAAATGATTCTAATTAAATTAAAGTCATAATCGTTAAAACATTTAAAATTGATTACTGTAGATAATGGTTGAGTGATCCGTTTCGAGTTTGTCTGCTGTTTTGCACATGTTTTAATAACACATTCATAACGTGTTGGTTTTCGCTCTGTCACATGTCAGTGGACACGGCGTAAGTCAGCAATTTCACAAATCAATAGGTGGTCTCAAAGACCTTCGTTTTGATTGGAGGAATGGTCTGAACCTTTGTCTATCTAACACTCATTAACACTCATGGGCGGAGCTAATTTTTTGGAGTCAGTGGTTGACAAATGATGGCTTTTTCACGTACGAGAGCGGTGTTAGGGCGACTTGCATTTCGCCAAACCCTTATGATCAGGGCGAAAACTGGCCTGTTTGAGCGCAGTTTTCGCCCAAATCGCCCTGTTGCTCGAGCCCTGAAGCCCCTTTATCTATGGATTGGGAAAGTTCCGACAATTAGCTGTTGCTACATGCAAGCTCTAACGCAGATTTGACAATTATAGCAAATACACATGTACTGGTACTTGTTTTCAGACTTTGACGGCATCACATACTCATAACAGTCAACAAAAAAGGAACCTGTCGTTGCATGAATATCTCTCCTTTGATCTTCTGAAGAATGCAGGAGTCGCTGTGCCAAAGTTTAGTATAACTGAGAGTACCTCAGAAGTAAGGTCCCTTGCAGAAGATCTCGGTAAGTACTAACAAGCAGCATGCGATTGTTGATTGCTATCGAACTTCAACTTGCATTTAACCCTTCGCTTGTTGAATTTTAAAATACATTTCTCCTTCTTTACCCATGTCCTGTTGTATAATTACATATATCTTCACTGTGTACAAGTATTTTGCTGTGCAATCACTGCTGTTGAGTGCACTGGTTGCACAATCAACTTGTAAATAGTGAAGACCCAGATGAGACAGCTCCTGCAGGAGCTGTCTCATCTGGGTCTTCACTATTTACAGGTAGGTATATTGACGTGAATAGCAAGCGAAGGGTTAACTTTCTTCAAATCAAAAATTCTAAATCTAATTTTCAAATTTTAAAAAGCTCTCCCCTGTGGTTTTAATGGAGAAATGAAGATAATGTTTAGCTTACCTTTCTTATCTGAAGCCCTGTCATTTGGCAATTTTCAGTCAATCAGACAGATACCCAGGATGTGGTTGTCAAAGCCCAGGTACTGGCAGGTGGGCGAGGTAAAGGATCTTTCTCCAGTGGACTGAAGGGTGGAGTCAAGCTCTGTTTCTCGTAAGTTTCTCTTGCACTATTAGTGTATATTTGTATATATTATAAAAAGGCTGTATCCAAATAGTGCAGGAGCAGTTCCATCTGGGTCTTCACTCTTCAGTATTTGTTGAAGCTTTTCTGGCCAAATATTGATGGTAATTATGTTTTCTCTTTTGGTGCCAAATAATTTTCATCTGCACGCTCAGTTGTCTTCTTTAAGTGTCAGACTGGACTTTCCTTCAATTTCTTCTCAAAATATAAGTGGTGTGTCAAACAGTTTAGTTCCTGATGAGACTGGATCCCAACTGTTTGCAAAGGTAATCACAGATTCACCCATTGCAGCATGTTCTGTGAGTTGCTTTTTGGCGACTTCGGCAGTGAAAGAAATGGTATTACTGTAAATTTGTAGATCTGTGTCACCAAGATGGATTATTCTTAGTGTTGGTTCTGATCAAAGTGCTTTCTCAAGTTCAATTTATCCCTATTCCATATATATATTTGTACACATTTCGACACCTTTTCAAACAGTGGATCAAGATCAGACAGCTCCTGTAGGAGGTCAGAGTATGCTTTGTTTGCTTAAATGGATTAATATAGATCTGATTCTACAACCTTTGTCAGGGCTATCACATTTCAATTTTGATACTGTCACTATTTCTTATATGAATATTCATGAAGTACAGGTTTATCCAGATACTGCTGGCCAGTATGCTTCTAAATTTCAGGAAATGTCTTCGAGAAAAAAATAGTCTCAATTACATTTTTTTATGCATATTTGATTTACAGTCCTACGGAAGCTGAGCAGATAGCAGATAAAATGATTGGTCACAAACTCTTCACCAAGCAGACTGGTGAGCTCGGCAGGATATGCAACAAGATCATGATTGTGGAGAGATTGTACACTAGAAGAGAATTCTATTTTGCCATTGCTATGGAGAGAGCCTTTTCGGTGAGTTGCAGCTCATCTCTTATCTTACAATATTCTAGATGGTATTTAATTTTTTATACGCCCACCTAATAAAGGTGGTCGTCTATTGGCGTGGCCCTGTCCGTCTGTCCGTTCGTTCGTTCGTTCGTCCGTCAACATTTTGTTTGTCCGCAGTTTTCTCGGAAAACTATCTGACAGATATTAATGAAACTTCACACAAATGTTTAATGCATCAAGATCTGAAACTGAGTTGATTCTGAGGTTCATTTGATTTTTCGTTTCAGAGTTATGGCCTTGTCCTTAAAAAATAATGCAAATACAGTATAACGGCGTTATTTCGACTCTCGTTTTTCCGAGATACCCGCTTAATCCGAGGGAATGTTGAGGTCCCGGCTCAAATTCTATCAAATCTCATTGAAAATACCTGCATTAATCCGAATTGCGATAATCCGAAAATTCGAGCATGTGTGCTGGTCCCGCGGATCATTCTGGTTCCCTTTATTAATTGTTTAATTCGAGCACGGTGTTTTCCCACCTCTGAGGTAATTATTCACACCTTCTCGATACGTTGTCATGACCTTTTGAAAGATCCGTCTATGGGACATTAGATCTTCCAAATGTGTGAATAACACATTCATTGAATACAGACTTTACTTTGGTGTAAATAATGATGAGAATTTAACAGACTGAAGTCTTAATAAACAAAGAGTCACAATCATAATTTGCATACGTTCGCAAACGTGTAGTGATTTTTCGGTACCGCTGAAAGTGTGCCATATAACGTCTTTCTGCTTTAAATTTTGAAATAGTTCACAGCTTTTCGTGTAGTGCTTTGAAATTCGCAATATTTTTGTTACTTTTAGACAGTCTCGCTCATGCAGACTCTTGCTACGAGAGATGAACGAGAATAACTATGTCAGGGGAAAAAAGCAGAGTGTTCCGATTATTAATTAATTTGGTCTATCGCCTTGATTTTCCTTACTACGAAACAGCACGGGAACGAAACGAAAATGTTTGCTTTTGCACCCAACTCAGCACCAACAACTAGATTAATGTCGACAAATGGAAAAATATGCAAAATAAACGACGTAGCACTATACGCTACGACTGTTCTAGGGATATGTCTAAATGGTTTGAAACAAGTTTTGAGTTTATTGTGAAGGGTCCGTTGAACGGACCCATATAAATTATACTGCAACTTCGGTCGCAGATGTGAATGGTGTTTTTTTTTATCACTTATATAAGGAAAGAATCGATGGATTATATATGCATTGAAGTTTATGATAATATTAAAAACGTTTACTGTGAAGAAATATGCTTCCTCTCGTCGTCAAACAATGCTCTTAGGAAATGACATAAAATGCTCTCGGTTCTTTCGAGCATCGCGATAATCTGAGGTTTTTGCTGATTCCCGAAGGTGCTCGAAATATCGCCAATATACTGTACATGCAAATAGTTTGTCCGCTGTTTCTGGGAAAACTATTTGAGAAATATTAATGAAACTTCACACAAATGTTTAATGCATCAAGA
The DNA here is from genome assembly GCA_963576725.1 of Azorinus chamasolen. NCBI lineage: Eukaryota > Metazoa > Mollusca > Bivalvia > Cardiida > Solecurtidae > Azorinus > Azorinus chamasolen. Next base: position 23,945,450 of record OY755251.1, on the reverse strand, counting down.
TCTGAAGCTGAGTCGATTCTGAGGTTCATTTGATTTGTCGTTTCAGAGTTATGGCCCTTTTCTTTAAAAAATAATGCAAATAGTTTGTCCGCTGTTTTCTGGGGAAACTATTTGAGAGATATTAATGAAACTTCACACAAATGTTTAATGCATCAAGATCTGAAGCTGAGTCGATTCTGAGGTTCATTTGATTTGTCGTTTCAAGGTTATGGCCCTTGTCCTTAAAAGATAATGCAAATACATGCAAATAGTTTGTCCGCTGTTTTTTGGGAAAACTATTTGAGAGATATTAATGAAACTATACATAAATGTTTAATGCATCAAGATCTGAAGCTGAGTCGATTCTGAGGTTCATTTGATTTGTCGTTTCAGAGTTATGGCCCTTTTACTTAAAAAATAATGCAAATACATGTATATGCATATAGATTGTCTGCTGTTTTCTGGGAGAACTATTTGACAGATATTAATGAAACTTCACACACTTGTTTAATGCATCAAGAACTGAAGCTACGTCAATTCTGAGGTTCATTTAATATGTCGCTTCGGAGTTATAGCCCTTGCACTTAAAATAATAATGCAAATCTATGCAAATATGAGGATGGCCATAACTTTTTCATTTGAAATGATATTTACCTCAAAAAAAGTTATATGGTTAAACCTTAATATGAATTTCACATATATTGCAGGGTTTATGATATGTCATTTTATTCTAAAGTTATGGTCCTTGAACTTTGTGTGTTTGTTGCTTTGTTTGTCTGTCAACTTTTAGATTGTTGTTTTCTGGGAAAACTATTAAAATGATATAAATGAAACTTAATACAAATATTTCAAGCAACAAAATCTGAAACTGAGTTTATTTTGAGGTTCATTCAGTTTGTCTTTACAGAGGTCTGGCCGTTGCACTTTACAAAAATCTGCAAATATGAGGATTAGCTGTAACTTTTTTATTTAATAAGATATTCACTTCAATTTTTTTAAAATTAGTATCACCTCAATATATACAGATTAGAAAATGTCAACACTTATAAGGCATGTTGAATCAGCGAAAGTTTGCAAGTGGGCGTATTATGTACTGTATGTGGTACTCTTGTTGAGAAAAGTGTAAACTTGCATTTTGAAACAGTGTACATGTATACTGTCATAATCCATTTGTACTGAATTGACCCAGCTGACAAACTATAATTGTCCATTCCACTATAAAAATCCAGGAAGGCCCCTACATATACAGACTGACATGTTTTAACCATTTCCCTGATATAAACATGTTTTCACGCGTTTGCAAACAGAGTAGACTCAGATCAGACGGCTCCTAGAGGAGCGGTCTGATCAGGGTCTGCTCTGTTTGCTAATGGAATTTGATAGATCCCTTCCTTTACTTTCTAAAATGGCTACAATGCTCCATCTTCCATATTTTGTAGTAATTATTTTGTCCATGAATAGTCAGTAGGTATTGAAATTTGAAATAAACACAGAACAGGGAAAGGATTAAGCAATCACTTATTGATGAAACATAATGGTTTTAATAAACAGATAGTTTCTTTATCTCATAAATATGTAGTAAAACAAAACAAAAATGACTAATTTAATTAGCTTATTATTTGAAATGGCATGATTAACAAGAGAATATTTTTCCACGGCAGTTAATGTAGACTCATTTCTATATTATTTGATATAAAGCAAATAGAACAAACCCTAATAAGGGTCTGATCCAAGTCATCTCTGTTTCCAATGGCATGACAAGGCGTTTCTATCAGATAAATGCTTAAAGCCGGTTTTACTGTATTAAAAAAGCTTCCTAGAAACTTCTTAATCTCAGACCAACTTGAGAAGTTTATTGTTCATAAGTTTATTTCCAGAAAATGCAGCTTTTGAATAGTAAAAAGAAATATTAACTTAAAGACATTCCCTTGGCCGGCTTGGGTCTTTACAGCTAACCTGTGAAAAAGCATGCGGCACATGATAAGAACTATAGCAGTCTGCCTGTCAAGAACCACTGGAGCGTTCCATGTGAGGCCCGTCTCTTACATTTGATGATTTGGAAATTATTAGATTGTCACTAATGCAGTATATGTTTTTATTTTTTATAATGCTCCCTGAAACTATAAGAAGGAGCATATAGGCCCCGCATTGTCCCTTCGGCCTGTGAATGTCTTCTAAAGTGCTCCACCTACATTCATGACACTCCACATACAAATATATCTCATTGAGATCAAGTGCAGGGTGCAGGGGTTAAATTATAACTTTCTGAGCAGTATTTACATATTCTGATAGACCTTGTTGGGAGAAAAGGCAGCTGTGTCCAAGGATAATAACTCTGTTGGACATCTCTTTTGGAAGTATTGCCCTATGTAATCTGTCTTTTTTTTTCACTGAAAGTACTTGACCCACACTAACGAAAAATCATATTTCAGCAATTCTTTACCGAGAGATGCTGTGAGAACGGGTGATTACTCTATTTGCAGTGTTTCTTGAGTTAAAGTGAGCTATTGTGTTTGCCCTGTGTTCCGGTCTGTCGCCGTCTGTCGACATTTATTTTAAAAAACTTCTTGGAAACGGCAGGGCCAATTTCATCAAAACCTCAAAGGATTATTACTTGTTGGTTCATCTGTCAGCTTTTCATCAGATATAAGCCATCCAATGTCCAGAGTTTTATCTCTGATATACATAAGCGCTCAGGTTTTTTTCATGTATTTAAATCTTATAAAATTTTCATCTGCTAAATTGCTTGTCTGCTTCAAATGTGAAAGTGCTTCATAGTTTGTAAAGATGTGTGAAAATGTTGTCTGTCAAATAGCTTGGATCCAGATAAGATGCCGGGTTACTTGACGTCTCATCTGGATCCAACCTGTTTGCATATGGCCCTTTGTTTGTTAGTGGTAGGCTTCTTAAGGGTTGAACTTCTATTGGGTTCTGACCAACAATGGTCTTTTGAGTGTGTTCCCCTTGACTAATTGTATGTCAGGGCCTCTCTAGACAGAATGAGACGGCTTGCCATATTTTGCACACTTGTATCATGCTTTTACTGTTACTTTTACGCCTATTGAGAACAATGGGGGGGGAATCATTGAATGGACCTGGGTAATGTCTTTAAGTTTAGATTTCATGAAGTTTTAAAGGGTCCCTATTTCAATATTGAGCTTTGGGTCCAGATTGTTTATCAAATATGATATTGATTTGTCTTCGGTTTTTAAATTTATAAAAATACTATAGAATGCTTAAGAGCTGTCTGATTTGGGTCTACTATGTTTGCAAAGGCATGGGAATATATTTGTATGAGGGAAAGGGTTAATGTAGAATGAAAGTAATGCAGAAGGTTCATATGGGAGCTATCTGCATAACTTGTGCCCTCAAGACCTCAAATCAGACCTTTGATTGATTGCTATGTAGAAGCACTTACTGGGTATACGTGTCAGTATCATGTACAGTCATATATTTTCACAGGGTCCAGTTATGATTGGCAGCTCACAGGGGGGTATGAACATTGAGGAAGTGGCCAAAGAGAACCCAGCAGCCATTATAAAGGAGCCCATAGATATCACTTCGGGCTTGACGAGACAGCAGGCCGTGAGCCTTGCTGCAGATATAGGCTTTGATGCAGCTTGCATTGACCAGGTTTGTATTATTGAAGCTCCTGATAATAATCTATAATGCAAGGTCAGATCTGCTGCAATGTTCCAATGTGAGATGATGCACTGATGTAGCAGTTTCATTATGGCTGTCAGTTAGTCCCTCAGGCTCCAATCAGTGTGCCCCTGTAATGATTGCCAAATGTGATATTAAACCTTTGCCTGCATAGTGCAATTTGACTGGCATTTGTACATGGCTTGGATCCAGATGAGAGGCTGAGTAACTCAAAGTCTAATAGCTATCCAAACTATTTGACAATTGGTCAGTAGTTTGTCGAAAACAGAAGCAAATTTGTTTCTGATCAACCAATTTTCACCAAACTTTGTATTTAGCAAGCTTATATGAAGACCTAGCTTAGGATTGTATTTTTGTATGCATACATATGTATAGGCTTCATGCACACTGCATTCATCTCTTCCATTAACTCATACGCAATATAATGCCTAGTGCCTCTTTTCCCAAATTTGTAGGCTGTTGATAAAATAATTTGGTAAAACTTTGGAAACCTCGTTTCGTGGCATTGCCACGTTTCTTGTATATGATTTCATAAGCAATCTGAGTAGACCCAGATCAAAAGGTTCCTGTATGATGTGGGTCTGCTCCGTTTGCAAAGGCATCGCAATCAAATAAAGGGTTAAGTGTGAAATGAAGATTATTCATTGGACTAAAGCTTTATCTGGCTGTTGCAGGCTGCAGAGACATTTTTGAAGCTGTATGACGGTGTATTTATTAAGTATGATGCCACCATGTTGGAGATCAACCCGATGGCAGAGAGTAAAAATGGGACCGGTGAGTAATTTTACATTAATTTGTATCCCCAAACAGCAGGCTGAAATTAACAATCATGCTCAAAACCCAAAAATAGTCTTGAATATGTTTGCTTGGTGTCTCAGCTTCTGCCAGAACTGAGAATGGTTGAAGCTTGGAATCGAGCAGAAATGTTTTGGATTTTTTTGAGTCTCAAACCTGAAAATGTGTTGACGAGTTCAAACCCTAGAACCCAATGCAGAGATGCTTATCTTTGGTATGTATTGTGGTGTGTACCATGTGAAAGGTTTTATATTACCTTTTATTGTTATGAGAAATATGTTTAATAGTTTATCCTCATAAAAATGTTAACAAGATAGTCAAAGACGATATCATTTCTGTTGTGCATGCTGGTGGTAATGAGTTTAATAAGTTTTGAGCCAGTACAGATAGAGACTTGATATATATGTATCTCATAAAGCCGCACATTTTGAGTGGTGACATGTTAAGGTCAAGGTCATCCTTCAAGGTCAGAGGTCAAATCACCAACTTTAACATTGGCCATAACTTTCGAACCAGTAGAGATAGAAACTTGATATTTTCCATGCACGTGTATCTCACGAAGCTGTACATTTTGAGGGATGACATGTCAAGGTCCAGGTTATCATTCAGGGTAAAAGGTCATATCGGGGACATAGTGTTTCACAAACACATCTTGTTTTTTATTCTAACACTTTTCCCAGCAGGTGACACATGTGTTCCCTTGAACACTCTTGTTATTTTTCTCTCTTGCTTGTTGGTTTTACCCGTATTCATAAATTGTCTTTGATAAATAATTCTTAAAGCACAATACTAGAAAGTGAGAATTACATTATTGAAAGGGGAGGGGGACTTAATTTTACCATCCAATCCATCAGTCACATATTTTTATTACATGATGGCTAAAATGGAAAAACCCACAACAATTACATCTTTACCTTTTATTAACAAAATATGAAGATCTAAAATGACCTTCGTTAACATGAAGAGTGTGGCAGTTGTGCAGGGATTTACATCATGTTTGAAATTTAGGGGTCCATTGGATGCACAGATTAAAAAAACAGGGGTCCAGTCTTGATTTTCAGGGGTCCACAAAAATATAACCTAATAAGCATTCGGATATTGCTCAAATGAGAAGAACAAAAGTGGTTCAAATAGCAGATATTGCATTGGATACATGATGGGTCCCCTAAAATCAAAGCTATGACATGTACCCTATAATGGATGTTTAACTAATAGACTTAAAAAAGACAAAATCAAATTCAATTTCACTGGTTTATGTCATACTGTGTCATACTGGACACATAACTCTTTTTTTCAAACTAAGAACTGTATAGAAGGTTAAATGTTCAAACTGTGAAACAACTGTGTAGAGTCTAACAATTAAAAATGTTTTTGATTCTGTATGGTAAGGACAATAACTTTTTTTTCCAATACCCAACACTCATTGTGTGAACTAAACTGTTTTACCTAAAGACCTAAAGTCTCCCTTCTGCCCCTTGTGCAAAAATTCTTGCAGCTGGAAGAAAGTCAAACTTGTCAATGGCTGGACCAATCAGCTTAATAAACATGAGTCTGTTAAGTCTGGTTGCATTCAGCCTGTTCCTTGTTTTGCTCTTTATGGCATTTTGTACAGAAAAACCTCTTTCACATGGGGCAGAAGAGACAGGAATAATCATGGCTATTTTTGCAAATACCACAAAATCTGGGTACTCATCTGCAAAGTCATTTATCAACAATTTCACAAATTGATCAAATGGCAGAGCTTTTTGTGACTTAACAAAATGCTTGAACATTAGAAAGTGAGCTTTAGCTCTGTCTTTGTTCACATAGATATCAAAGAAGTCTAACAGTGTACCAAGTTGTTCTGTGCCATAGTTTGCCAGATCACCTGCTTGGTCTGGGTACCTCTTAGGATTTAGAATGACATCCATGCATTCCAGAGTTTGAAGCTGGTCTTCTGGAAATCTGTCACTTAAGTTTTGGACCAATTTGTCAATGTAAGTCTGTCTCAGATTATTGAACTCATTCCTGGTCTGTTGGTTGTCAGTTACCTCAAGCCCCTGGTACATGTTCTATGTTCCAGGTGCAGGGACATTACCCAACTCATCAAACACCTGTGTTACTGTTTCAGAACCTGTTTTCATTGCATTCAAGGTCTCTTTGGCTACAGATACACTGTGTCTAATGTGTGAAACATTGACTGAATCCTTTTGAAAGGTTAAACTCATAATGCCAATCACTGTGAGCACATCTATGAGCAAAGCTGTGAAAAGCACAAATTTGACATTTGAAAGGAATTTCAAAAGACCATCAGCTTTTCCAGCTGACTTGTCACTTTCAAGGGACTGGTACACAGGTGCGAAGTTTGCAAAAATGCTTTTCACAGCAGCCTCAACTGACAACCATCTGACTGATGTGGGTTCAGTAATCTGGGTAGACTTACCAATAAGTAACTCTTGCAATTCTCTAAGTCTGTCATAGCGAACAGAAGAATCTGAGTAGTACCTGTAAAGTGAGTGTATCATTTCATGATAGCGTTTGCAGTAGTCTATGTTTTTACCAGCTTGGGAAGCTGCTAAATTTAATCTGTGTGCAACACAGTGGACTTGTGTCAGTTTGGGATTTCTTGATTTCAATTTTGCCCCCAGACCATTCAGGCGACCTGTCATAACAGAGGCACCATCTGTGCCTAAACCTAGAATGTTTGAGACATTTGCATTAGAAATTTCTTTTCTGACAAGAAAATCTAACAGAGCAGTTTCAATTCCTGCAGCAGTGCAGTTTGTTATTTGTTCATTTCCTACAAAGGCTACACATGCTTCACCATTATGCAGATACCTAACATAGATGGCAAGTTTCTTGTGAATACTAATGTCACATGTCTCATCCAACATAATGCCTATGAAATCACTGCCTTGAATTTTGTTAAGTAAGTCAGAGCTCAGAATTTTTTCAATACACTCTTCCATTTCCATTATAATTTGTGGTCTTTTGTAGAAATCACATTTCACGCCATTCAGGTTTTGTAACTGCATTAAATCAGTGAAGCAGTCAGCTGGAATGTCTCGTTTTGTCATCATATATACTGTACGCAACTGCAATACATAATTTTGCAGTTTACTATTGCTGTCTAGAGCATGCCTTTCTGAAACATTCTGTCGCGCTGTTCTAAAATTTGATCTCATATTAAGAGTCTGTACACTGTTCATATGTACCTTGCTGTCCTGGTGGCGACTGAGTGTTGAATTTTGAAAGTTTATGCATCCTTCCGTAAAAGGATTCGCTGCACTTTTAGCAGAGACACAAGTTTGACAAAACATCTTGTCATTTGTAAAGTTTAACCATTTATATTTGTCAAGCCAGGTACTTTGGAACTTACGCTCGCGTTTTGCAGACAAATTGGAAGTTTCTCCTCCGTTGCTGGAACTAGGATTCGCATCCGTGTCATTTGGTTTTCTTTTCCCGGAAAGGAAATTGAATAAGTCAGTTTGTTTTGACATTGTTGCGAGAGACGCTGAAACGGTATAGCTAACAGCGAAAAAAACCGAAGTAATCCAAGTGCAGCGTTTCCTTTACGAAATGTTATTATCTATTGGCTGATATTTATACATATGTTACTAAATATAGAATCGGCAAAACCCATGCTCGAAGTGCAATGGAGGCACAGTTTTCGTTATATAAATACTAGAAAACAGAACAGTTTAAAGAGGAAAAAACCCGTGGTAAAACATCGGCTACATTTATTAAATATCCGTAACTTTTTTTCTGCGTACACGTGGACGCAAGGTAATAATTGCGATGCGTACCGAGGTAAATTCATGCATATATGGACTCGGGATCCTGCGTCCCGTAAATCCCTGAGTTGTGGTTCTGAATGCAGCGAAAAACCCGCAGAGATGTAAATTTTAACTCCTTGAAGGAACTAGCTGCGACTCCCCAAATACTCTCCGGAAGGGTCCAATCCCTTTCCGACATCCGGCCTGGGGTCCAATCCCCATGGCCACTTCCAGTAGGGTCCAATCCCTACCAACTCCGGCCTGGGGTCCAATCCCCATGGCCACCTCCGGCCTGGGGTCCAATCCCCATGGCCACCTCCGGCCTGGAGTCCAATCCCCATGGCCACCTCCGGTAGGGTCCAATCCCTATACCAACCCCCTTCCCTACCCTCCACAGATGTTTTCCTCGTATGGAGGGTACTGACCAACGGATAAATCACTGGATCAGTCAGCCAGCCAAATACTGACCGCCAAACCCAGCGTTAGGATCAATCACTGGATTAGTCGGCCAGCCAAAGTACCAGTCCCTGTGGCATTCCTAACATAATGGATCGGTCGGCAGCCAGTTCCTTTTCCACATTGCACAAATGAGCAATAATTTTCAATAATAATAACCAATAAACATTATAAATCATTACATCTCTCCGGAATTTTCCGCCACACGAACCACTGTTTGCCCCAAAATTCCGTATAAGCATCTTATTACTGATTATCAAGTATGTTATACATTGTTATACACATACCATAATGGTAAAATACCTTTACAACGATGCATAATGTTCTGCTGAATGAAAATTATTATAATATGCGGTGGTCTAGTGTAACACGCCAGACTATCAGTCCGGAGGCCCAAGCTCAAATTCCAGTCCCTCCCGGAAATTTCAGAGAGGCATTTCAGCGTATACCATCCACACCTCCTCTCAACCCAGGGGTCAAATGGGTACCTGTGAAGTTCACCAGCCGGCACTGCGGCTGCATGATTGCACCACATGTTAGCAACACTCAACATTGTAGGCGAAATTACAAATTATTTCTGGATCGAAGATAAAGGCGCGAAATCTGACCCGATGTACCAATGTTGTGAAATTTACGGAAACACCGGCTATCGGTGCTACTGGAAACCGGCTTAGGATTAAACTATAAACACGTTACCATTTTAGCCAGTAATAAATCGGCCTATTTGAAGCAATATCCTTATTGATTTTCAAAAATATTTAACCTAGAGCCTGGAAACTTGGTAGGATGATTGATCAATATGTCATTTTGTACTCTTGGGATATAGTGATGATAGTCACTGTGTAACACTACAGTTATCTCCCCTTATCATAGGCCATACCATAGTTACACAGTCAAGTGTAAGTGTGGGCATACACATCTTTTGAACACATTTCTAGTTGAAAACTCCATTAACGTATGCAGATTTTGAATTTTGTATTGGTTTATAAGTCTATTAATCTCTTGTCATCACTCAGTCACATATTGCATCGGGTTGTTACAGTGTACTGTATGGACTGCAAGCTGAATTTCGATGATAATGCAGAATTTCGTCAGAAAGAGATCTTTGGCATGAAGGACTGGACTCAGGAAGATCCACGAGAGCAACAGGCAGCCGAGTCCAACCTCAACTACATAGGGCTGGATGGAAACATCGGCTGCTTAGGTGACTTATCATAGATATATTTCATATTTCTCAGCCAGTCCCTATCCAGTTGGTACTAATTAGATGCACATCTGAGTGGTGATTCTAATGGGTACCAACACGATAGGGCTTGTTTTTTTTTGGGGGGGGGGATTAGAAAATAATTTACCTAGCTTTCCTAATGAACTAAATACAGTTTGCTAAACCAGACATTCAAATTAGTATCAATGTCAGTCTTTAAGATGGGCGGCCAGCCTCCAGCCTAAAAGTATCCAAAAGTCTTCTGTATTAAATGTCTGGTTTAGAGGAGTTTTACTCTACATCTTCCGTCAATAGTTCTGGGTAACTTGTCACATTTGACAATTGAAGTTGTAAACGTTAGCATGCTGAGCGATTTTTTTTTTATTGTAAACCATTCTTTTCCTGTTGAATACTCATGTAAGAAATAATGACATCATGGCTATTTATTAGCTGAATCATTATAATGGCATATGTACACTGGATTGTTTGGAATTGGTAGAATCTGTAGAGTCAGATCTATCTAAATTTCATTTAGCAAACAGAGCAGAACCTGATCAGACGGGCTCTTACGAGAGCCATTTGATCTGGGTTTACCCTGTATGAGGGAAAGAGTAATGTAAGAGTTTGTATAAAGAAGCAGAGTTTTTACATTTTGTTCTTCATGTTGCTTTCGAGTGTGGTTCTTTTGAATTTGATAAAAAATTGCGTACAACTTACTATTGTGCATAATTTTCTATGAGGCTATTGTTGACTTCATTGTTACAGTGAATGGTGCCGGTTTAGCCATGGCCACTATGGATATTATAAAACTCCACGGAGGCACACCAGCCAACTTTCTAGATGTTGGAGGTGGAGCAACATCAAAACAAGTCATGGAGGCCTTTAAACTCATCACTTCAGATCCTAATGTATGTATCTTGGTTTGCTCAAAATTAATATCTCTTTAACTCTTTACTTCATTACCCATTACCTCATAAGCTATTTTTAGATGCTACCTCTTTGAATAAATCTACCAAAAAAGGAGCATTTAGTAGAGAAAAGGAAAATTTTAGAATTGTGTAATTCTGAAACAGAAGCAAATGCTCTATTTATCACAATGGTTTCAAAAAGTGACTTTTTCAGAGGCTTCAAAAGGTGTCAATATGAGGGCATGGGTTTAACCACTTCACTGCCTTACCCAGAGCCTCACTCTGGTGAGAAGTGCATCCTGTGTGCTATAACCCGAGGGAGATTCGGGGTTATTACGATCTATGTTAAATTGCAGTAAATTGCATGTATGGAGTAAGGGAAGCAACTTATCCCTTACATTTGCAGTGACAGTCATTTTGAATGGTTTCCCTTGTCTGTAATTTGTGTAATGGGTAGTAAATACGTGTTTTATCAAAAAGTTAACACAGATTTAACACTGATTCCTATTAAATTCCTATTAAATCTAATGGTTAGCCATTGTGGAACGTCTATACTGTGGTTTTGCATAGAAGAAGTTATAATATATCAATGAAACTTTCAGGAAGTATTGAAATAAGTGTTTTAAAGCAGCATGCAAAAAATTGGGGCAGATTGCGTGATTATTAGTGAAGTAATGATAAACTTTATGTAGCTTGGTAGTTCTGCCGAAAATGCGCTGAAGTAGATCCCGGCACATAGGGATTACAGGTACACGGCAGTGAACGGGTTTAGCATCCTGTAGGAGCCATCTGAACAGGGTCTACTCTGTTTACTTAAAAAAATGTATAGATCTGATTTTGCAGTTTCTGTCATGGCCAAATATTCTCTTATTTATATGCCATTATAAATTTTAAGGCAATTATGCTCCTGCCTTTAGGCTACGGGGGCATTAAGTTTTACCCTTGAAGTTGTCCGTACGTCCATATGTCCATCCTGTAAAATTTTTGTCAGAGATTTCCCGACTTGTGTGTGCTGGAATTATTTGATATTTTTTCTGAAGCATAATCATAGTGAGTTGTACTGTGTCTCCCCATTTCAGCAGGGGTATCCGTGTCCCATGGACACATTTTCTTTTATTAATATGTATACATACATGATATTCATAGAGTAAAGGTTAAAGCTACTGCTTACAGATTAAACATGGAAGTCTTTAAAAGCAAGTGGCTGCTTGAAGGCATTTCGAAGGGAATGTTGACCCATTAACCCCATGCTGTGTATTGTGGGTTCTGACTCTCTGGCATCTAATTTACGCAACTGATAAGGTAGGCTACTATCACAGTGTCAGAGGATCAAGGTATAATTGTATAACTTTATCTCTTATGGCCATTGACCCTGACTGGACACTGCAGGAGCACTCCAGGGAATCAATAATCAGCACAGCTGGACACTGATTGTGTATATGGGGGGAGGGGGTTCACTTATGAAGGAGCTTTGAAATGCCTTTAATGCCACTGTCTAGTATTCCAAATTGCTTCTGATCAATAACTTATTGATCAAGATTTGGTATTAAGATGGCTGGCCATGATGGGTGATGGCTCCTGTTGATTTTGAGGTTAGAAGGTCTGGGTCCAGGTCACTGCAATGTCAATAGTGTAGTCTGACTGCCATTTAGGGCATACGTGTGTTACCTTTGTTGTATAGGATGTATTGGTTACTTTACTGTGATGTAGACCTCTATTAGCGAGAGCAGATTACATATACAGCCAGATTGTTTTGCATCCTGATTTAAAATGAAGCTAGCTTCTTTTTTAATGCCCACTTCTGATATGAAATACTATTTCTAGATCATTTCACTGTTGATGCAGAGGTCAACTTCAAAAGGGTGTTGGGCCAGTGTTCAATCTAGGCTGCGTCATTGCGGGATTGGCCCCCTTTTTTACCAAATGCTGCATAATTAATACCATTGTGGGCCCGATTGGCGCATTTCGAAAACCAATTTGCCTTTTTCAGTATTGTTGGTTCTTTGCGTTATTTGGTGTCCTTTTCTTATCTAAATGCATACACATAGACTGACACACAACCTATTTCGCTGCATCAGCTTGTACCGTAGTTAAATTCAATAACCATTCTGTGTTGGCATGGACTCAACTTTGTTACTTAATATAGAATTTAGCCAGTATCGAAAAGATGTTAGAATTTCAGACTATCTTTCTGCCCCTTCGTCTAAATACTGAAGTCAGTGAATCAGAGACAAATAAAAATTCATCCATGATCACAAGTGACACTTCTCATTGTAATAATTCAAATGAAAAACAGCCGAGAAATGTTGACATCGACTCAAGAAAGTGCAAGAAAGTTTCAGTTAACTGGCTTACTTAACGTTTAAAAAATACTGGACAGTTTTTATCACGTTGATAGATTCATCATTGTTCCAGTCATTATATACAATCTTTATCAAATGGGAGTCAAAGATTGTCTTCCAGTCTGACAAGGGTAATGTGAGAAAACAGTCATAATGGTAGTGCCACGTCGAGTTGTTTCGGACCCAAGTCGTTTGACCATAATAGACCAAGACAAATGTCTTGGATTCAATAAATTGGTAAATAATGTTTATATTACATGTGTACCTCTCTTTTGCTTTGGCCCCCAATTTATATGGATAGCCCCCTATAAGAAAGTCCATGGGCCCGGAGCTAGATTGAACACTGGTGGGGGAATTTAGACTTACCCTTGTTCCCCTGCTTTTGGCCTTTATTGTGCTAACCCACCTCTTTCGTTATATGTTTCAAATTTAGAATTAACTCCTCTCTTCTTATGGAAGTAAGTTTCTATTCCCTTTACTTTAAAGACTTTTAATTCCATTTCAAGTTGTAAAGACCCAGATCAGAAGGCCCCTGCACCCACCTCTTAATGTATTTGGTTATATGTTTCAAATTTAGAATTAACTGACTCTCTCTTCTTATGGAAGCAAGCTTCTATTCCCTTTACTTCATAAAGACACATTTTAATGTCATTTCAAAAAATTAAGATCCAGATCAGAAGGCTCCTGCCGGAGCCGTCTGATCAGGCTCTGCTCTGCTCTTCTTATGGAAGTAAGTTTCTATTCCCTTTACTTTAAAGACTTTTAATTCCATTTCAAGTTGTAAAGACCCAGATCAGAAGGCCCCTGCACCCAACTCTTAATGTATTTGGTTATATGTTTCGAAATTTAGAATTAACTGACTCTCTCTTCTTATGGAAGCAAGCTTCTATTCCCTTTACTTCATAAAGACACATTTTAATGTCATTTCAAAAAATTAAGATCCAGATCAGAAGGCTCCAGCCGGAGCCGTCTGATCAGGCTCTGCTCTGTTTGCGTATGGCATAATATAGATCTAATTCTATAGTTTTTGTCTTAACAAAAACAACTATTGTGTTTATATGCGACTTTAACTGTTCAGTCAATTAATATTCATGATATCATATATCTAAGATGAATATTCATGAAATAAACAGTTACGGTTCTCTCCAGTGTTTGGTATAGCAACAAAATATTAGAGAATTGGACTCATTTTCCTTTTTTTTTAGATGTTTGATCCTTTGTCCCCATGACATAGCTTAATTTGTAGATTTTTTACAGGTTCACTCTATCCTTGTGAATATCTTTGGGGGCATTATGAGATGTGACGTGATTGCTCAGGGAATTGTACAGGCTGCAGAGCAGTTGAATCTGAAAGTACCAATCATTGTAAGATTACAAGGTAATGCAACAATGCTTTACATGCAAATAATAAACTGGGGGTAACCACTTTTCTATTACCATTGATTGAAGAGCTAGGGAAATATTCTTGTTTGCTTGTCTTTAAGTTTTGAAGAAGAAAACAGTGGAGGTATTGATGTCATCTCAACATAATTCTCATTGTGCAAAAACATTTATATTTTATAAGTTTCCACATCTGCACAGCTGTCCCTATTGATTTTCACTCTTGTTTACTATTACAAGGACTGTAATGGGATAAAGGGCTATTACTCTTATCAAGTACAATTGAACTTTGATATCTCAAACTCTGATAACTGAAGTAAAAGTTTGGTCATTCCAAAATTTAAAATACAGAATTGTTCCAATATGTATCAATACGCATATCTAGAGACACATTCTACAGCTTAACCCATTCCCTCATATTGACGACTTTTGACGACTCTGTAAAAGTCACTTTGTGAAACCATTGTGATAAATAGAGCATTTGCTCCTATAGGAGCAAATGCTCTATTTATCACATTGGTTTCAAACTACAAAATTCTAAAAATTTCGTTTTCTCTAGTTAATGCTCCTTTTCGGTAGATTTATTCAAAGAGGTTGGATCTAAAAATAGCCTATGAGGTAATGGGTTAATACAGCTCCTACTGAAGCTTTCAGCATTAACTTAGACCTATATTAAGCTATTTGAGAAATTGTTCAGATTAGAAATCGGATGACTCGTCTGTCTGTTATCTCAAGCTAATTTGTATTGTCCCTTGGGGTTCGAAACTGTATATTAAAAAATCATGACCCTTTAATGCATTGGCTTTGGCAACAGATGAGCTTTAGCATCAGCATGCAGTGCTATTGTTTCATCATTATTGCCATTCCTTTGGAGAAAGATTGAATAATTTTATTATTGTTCTTGCTGTCTGTCTGTAAGTCTTCTACCAAATTTGTTCAAATTTGAACTGTTAGTTGTGCAAGACAACCAGAGTCATAGTTAAAAGGCATATTTCAAATACTGAAATTATTATCACGTCATTAAACACATGTTGTGATCACTTTAACCTTTTACTCCATGAATATTTATGTAAGAAACGATGCCATCATAAATATTTATTATATTATTTGTTATAAGCAAACAGAGCAGACCCTAATCAGACGGCTCCTACAGGAGCTGTCTGATCTGGGTCTACTCTGTTTTCAAAGATGTGGAAAGGAGTATGTATGAAGTAAGGGGTTAAGGAATTGTCTGTTTGTTTGTTGTTGTTTTTTTTTTGGGGGGGGGGGGGGGGTGATTCTAATGTGTTGTCACAACAGACTGTTTGATGTGGAAATACAAGGGCAGTTTTTGAAAAAAAATATTTTTGAAAATGTTTTAACTATCACCCTTTGAATGCTGAATTTCCTATGTGAAATGGCCCATCATTATTAAACAGTAGTGACATTATTTGGTTGTGCATTAGTGAAAAGAACTGGATGGGTGGCCGAATTTGAAAGTGCCTGCCTGCATCCCCATACACTTTAAATGGGACAGCCCTAATTCAATTTGGCACAATTTTGATAACTTTCAATTAGACTGACATAGTAGCAAATAGTGTAGACCCTGATCCAACTCTCCTTCAGGAGCAGGTTTATCCATATCTGCACAATTTGCACAAGTCTAAGTACTTCAGGATAATTTGGAATGCTTGATTTATCATTTTGAGTGCACATTGTGCATCATTTGTGATATGGCTGTTATGTTTTTCAGGGACAAGGGTAGAAGATGCAAAGGCAATTCTGAACACCAGTGAGCTGAAAACTGTCCCCTCTGACAACCTGGACAATGCAGCCAGAATGGTATGGCATTAACCTGTTAATTGATAATCCCATCTTTTTACACCAGTAGGAGCTGTCTGGTCAGAGTCTGTTCTGTTTGCTTAAACAGTGTGATACAAGGTGTGTCCCTAAACTTTGTAGACAATTATTCTAAAATTAGAATAAAACATGATATCACCATCGCAATTTCACTCTTACAAGAAACAGTGGATTGACATGCAACATTAAACAATAAAAACAGCAGTTTTATGGACATACTGTTCTACTGCACCACATTTATTCTCACTATTACATCCACTGTGCCGGTCATGATGCCATAATGTCGAATGTTGCTACTTACACTATTAATCAGCTTTCTCAGAGTAGTATCTTCCATTATCAATATTCTTTTGTCGCTTGATCCAAGTCTGAAACATGATTTTGTATCAATCAAATGTGAATTTTCTGACAATTGCATTTACATGTTTGATAAAGTGTCCTACACCATGCAACTAATTATTTATGATTACACCACACTCCTGGTTGTGACTTTGATCTGCCTCCTTCAGAAGACCACATATACAACTTGTAAACCAGCACTCTTCATATTGATTTGTTTGTCCAAAGTATTTTTTGTGGTTTAAACAGGTGTTCTGTTGAACCCTTTACTCATATAGAAACATCTTTTCACACCTTTGCAAACAGGGTAAACCATGATCAGGCGAATCCTGTGGGAGTCACCTGATCAGGGTTGGCCCTGTTTGCTTGGGAAATAATATAGATATAATTCTACAGTCAGAACAGTGACTACTTCAGCTTCAGAAGACATCATTTTTATGGGACTTGATTAAGAACAGTGACACTCAGGAGAAACGTCTTGGCCATCTATCTCTGTCCGTCTGTCCATTAGCATATACATCTGTCTGTCAAACTTTTTGCATCATCCTTTTTCGTCACACCTCTCCTGGCAGGTGACACACATGTACCTTCCAACAGTTGTCATTAAAATTAACATTAATGCACATGATAAAAGCTTGTTTTTACTTGGCAGATTTAAATGATGTTTGGCTGAAATGACATCAACACATGATTAGGTGTATGTTAACATCATGGTTTTGCACCGCAAATACGATATTTCTGTACTTTATTAAACAGAATAGGTTTTTAATTTGACTTGTACCACGTTGCATTACTGTGATCAATGAATTGTTGTTTTTCAAGTAGGGTTTACTTCATCACTGTAGATGTATGTTATATTATAACAAATAGTTCTGATGTATTTTATATTTAATATAATAAATAATTCTATGTATTTTATGTTTATAATATTAAATAATTCTGATGAATGTATTTTATATTATAATAAATAATTCTTTAAATAATAATAATGATGATGCCAGTTACAATTTTTAAAGTTGAATGCCAACAAACGTTTTGACACACCTCATAGATCTGCTTTACATTGTCTGTCATAGCAAAGTTCTCTTGTTTCCCGTACTTTTATAAAAAAAATAATAAAGCTAAAGGGGAAGATTATCTCCCTGTACTTGAGTTTTTGTGCTAGATGAATACTAGTGTAATTATTTGGGGGTACCGGGTTCTGTTTTAGTAATAACTATTAAATCTTTACCTAATAAATTTCTATGTCCCCCAAACGAAGTAGAAGGACATATTATGTGTACACTGGAGATCCGTTATAACGCGGACCGTTTTACCGCGGTATCCGATATCTGTGTCGCCGAATTTTTTTTGTAAATACCTTATTTATAATATGATCGAATGTCGCAATGAAACATAAAATAAACTTAGGTAAACTTATCCGCCCGCAGCAGGCTAAAGGATAAAAACAAACACCGGTCCCTACATAAACAATTGAAGACAATCTTACGTGTGAAAAACTGACAACTATTAACTCGTATATATGCCGCCATGAATGTAATACACACAGCTGATTACCGGCGCCTACCATGCGCATGATGCCCTAATAGCACGGGAACCAGTAAAATCTTAACTGCATAACTTTCGTTACAAATTAATCGTGTGTATAATTGAGATGCGCGTGTACTGAATTTTTTCACCGTCAAAAGCCACAAAAGTTCGCACTTTAATTATGAAAAACAAACAACATTAGACATCTAAACCCCTAACTCAGTGCGGGGTTGGAGGTTATATGCTAATACAGAAAAGGGTGTGTACCCTTTGACCAATCAAATGAAATTTAAAACCCCAACAAATCACACGCGACATCACATGTGACCTTTCATTTTCTGAAAACAGTGACAGCCATGTTTATTGTTTTACACAGCAGGTTTAATCGGATTAGGGGTTCGACAGGCCCAGAGGCAATTTCATCCCGTCAACAGGCTTGTTTTATGAAATATACTTTGTTGCTTGAAATCATACTTGATTTAATTTGTAATTTTGTATAATTACGTTGAACCTTTCCAGTACGTGAGTGGGCGGGGAAACAAGTCAGTTTCGTTTGAAATTAGTGTATTTTAGGATGATGGGGGTTTATGTAAGTACCCAGATAAAAAAAACGCGGTTCCGTATATAACGCGGGTTGAATTTTATGTCCCCGCACACCCGCGTTGTAACGGGTCTCCAGTGTACTTCATTTCTTCTTCATCTTAATCTTCTCTCCTTGCTCTTATTTTTCTTCTTCTTCCACCATAAACTTGTCCGACCCATTTCTCGGTAAGGAATAGTCCAATCCTAATGAATCGTCACATGAAGATTGCCAGTTATGTGCGGATATCCATTCAACTTTTGGTTTCTAAATTGTTGCCATGGTTACCAAATGGTGAGCTCTGATTAGTTGAAATTTATATATTGTTCAGTTTTGCTGAAAATTGGTATGATGGGGTACTTAGGGGCCCAAACTCAATCCTAGGTGTTTTGAAAGAGTTGGTTACCATGGTAACAGTGGAGACCAGATTGGTTTAAATTTAGATATTATTCGATTTTGCTGAAAATTGGTAAGTAAGGGTATATGGGTACTCCAAACTTTATGGCAGGTGTTTCAAAAATATTGGTTTTCATGGAAACCTGGTGATGGCATGTGATTGGTGAATATTTAGGTAATTTGCTATCAATACCCGTTGTCCATTTCATTTAGGGGTCATTCTTTTACAATTAAATCTTGTTGTACAAGAAATAATGACATCATCAATAATTATGAACTGAATTTTATAGCAGTTATTAATACAGGACTTTTTAACCAAGGCAGAAACTGTAGAATTAGATCTGTAAAACGCCATAAGCAAATTTAGCAGGAGCTGTCTGATCTGGGTCATCTCTGTTTGCAAAGACAGTAAAAAGTGTATCTACAGAGTGAAGAGTCAACACTTTTCTTGATAATTCCACCTTTTTATACATTTCAGCATTCCTGTAGGAGCTGTGTGATCTGGGTCCATGCTTATAAAGCTTTTAGTTGAGTCTGAGTTCGTTCTCAAGCTTTTGATTGGTCAGATTTGAGTTCTCAAGCTTTTGATTGGTCAGAAAGGCTCAAATCTGACCAATCAAAAACTTGAGAACGAACTCAGACTCAACTAAAAGTTTTATAAGCATGGACCCAGGTCTTCTCTGTTTGCTTATATTTTACAGATCTGTTTCTCTTCTGTTTGCCATGGCCATAACTTCCCTTATATACTTTAGACAAGAATTGAATTATTTTTCATGAAAGAGTCCTATTAATCAGTAAACGTGTTATATAATCAGCTGTGTGCATGATGTCAGACGATGGATTTCTGGTTTTGCATAATTCCCTACTTAGTTGATACAGTTTTATAATGGCAAAACTCATCTGCAACACTCAACACACTTTTTATGTATGTTTTATACTTTCAGGCGGTGAAGGTGGCTGGTATTATGTCTTTAGCAAAGGAAGCGGATGTGGGGGTTACCTTTGAACTGCCTATCTAACTGAATTCATGTAACACCAATTAGGAGAAGTAGTTTTTAAATTGTTAAAAGTGATGAATGAATTTTGTGTGTTGTAGAAATGGAATGCAGCTGATTTGTTATGGTTTTATAATAAAATTCACAGAGCTCTAAGTGGATTATGTCTTATGCCTGAAGTCATTCTCCACCAAACCCTAGGTTGTAACTAGGTTGCAGAAAGCTCCAAAACAGAACAAGGTATACAAGGGCATATTTCAAATACTAAAATTGTCTTTTCTCCAACAAATCCTATGTAGTGATCACTATTTAGGATTGTCTCAAATAGACGATTCTGATGAGTGGTCATACTTTTGTTTTGAGACAATTCTAGCGAATAGTATTAAATTATGGTTTTGTGGAGAAATAAAGAAAATATTAAGGGTATCCTTTTATCTTTCAGGAGCTCATCATGGGAAAGAGGGTTATATTCCCTCATATTTAAGCCTATTGACGCCATTTTTGAAGCCATTGTGATAAACAGAGCATTTTTTTGTCATGATAGAGCTCAAATGTTTCTGTTATTTTTTTTCCATTTAGAAATAGAAATTCTTGTTTCAGTTTTTCCACATACTATCTCATCAACCTTGTAATCTCTCTGAGAATATAATTCACACTTTTTTTATTTTATTTGCAAATTTTTGAGTTTAACTGTTTACTTACTATACAAGCATAATTTCTTTTGATGATTGTTCAAACTGAGGTGTAGCTACTTTGATGATTGTTAAAACTGAGGATTAGCTACATAGATTTTTAACTGGACTTTCCACGGAAAATCTGGTTATTGAAATGGTGATGTACGGCGGGCAGGCGGTCGGACGAGCAGGCGGATGGGTGGCTGCCAATCTTGTATTAATGTAAGCGCAACTCCTCTGAAACTGATCAACAGATTATCATAAAACCTTGCATGTAGCAAGGACACAATATGTAGATGTGCATAGTGTCGGGGATTTTTCCTTCTGCATTTTTTTTGAGTTATGCCCCTTTGAACTTAGAAATCACTAGGTCTTTTGACCCCATCCTTTTAAGCGCAACTCTTCTCAAAACTGTTCAACAGAATTTCATAAAACCTTGTAAGTAGCAAGGACACAACTCTTGCATCGGTTGTCGGAATTCAACAAAACTTGAACAGAAGGTAGTACATCAGATGAGGATATGCATGAAGGAACATCTTTATGGGGAGATAATTAGACTTTAGGATTTATTCCAGATATTATTAAGTATAGTTGAACTAGTAAGCGCAACTCCTCGTACATGGGTAGTCAGATTTCAATGAATCTTTAACAGAAGGTAATAAGTCATATAAAGATGTGCATGAAGGATGATCTTTACGATCCGACATGTTTCAGGGGAGATCATTTGACTTTAGGATTTATTCCAGATAAACTTGTAAGAGCAACTCCTACGTGGATAGTAAAACTTTGACAGTAATGTTCCTTATGTAATGCTTCTTGATGTTCTATAACAAAACATAGACTTAGCCATAATAGTACATGGAGTTTGGGTACTCAATTCATGAGCGCAACTCCTAAATCCTTTAAATGAATTTCATGTATCTTTGAAAGAATATTCCGCATATAATGCCATTGTGCATCTCATATTTTAGATTTTTATCAAACTATTTTGTGGTCTCCCAACACAAGACATAGACTTGGCCAAGACTATACATGATAAGCAGCTGTATCCGATAAAGAGCTTTTCACACAGTTAATAGTGAAAAAACCCGGTTTGATGTCGTGTCAACATCCTTTTCTTGTTTTTAATTTATTGTGAACCAGTGGGAAAATAGTCGAATATGATGACATATATTGACACAATTCTCTAACACCGTCAAAATCAGTATATTGGTGTTACTGTTTAATCCCATGATGGAATGCTTAATATTAAAAAGTGGATTAGCCTTCAAGTGTTTTAATTGTAGAGTCCATTCAATATGAAAGAATTAAATTTGCATGATGATTTTAGCTGTCAAACAGTGCATGCCTTGATCAGAGGGCTCAGCTAGAACCTTCCAGTCTGGGTATATACTGTTTTCAAATACCAATACTCTTGTTTACCTTATTCATTGCAATAAGAGTGAGAAGGTTGATTGATCGTGAACTTACACAGAATTCAGAAATGGACTGAGGGAGAATACAGTGATGGAAGTTTCAGAAAAATGTTATTCAGACATTATTTAGTGTTGTTGACAGTAAAAGCTTACTGTACATAGGTATATGGATGATACATTAGTGAAACATGGTTTGATCCTAACCTTTTGAATGCTGAATATTCAAAGTGGCATAGCCCATCATCGTTTATCAATAGGGTCCAACCAGTATGAAAGGCAAACATTTGCTATAAGATATTGAATGACAAACCGCAGATCCTTATAGGATGGCTCCCGTAGGAACTCTCTGATCTGGGTCTGCACTGTTTGTAAATGCCAGTACACTCGTTTCACTTATTCAAGGGGCTAATGAGAAGCGGCAGTTACTGGGTGTCGCATTTGGATTCAAACTGTTTGGTATCGTTTTCACAGAGAAAGTGACCATTGCTTGTGTTTTGAAAGGGTGAAGTTGCCATTTTCGAATCCATGATCACCTTTGCAAGCAGTTTAGATCCAGATAGTCCCCAAGAAACTAGGTGTCTCACCAGAATCCAAATTGTTTATTATTGTGATTATGTTTTCCTTAACCTTTTCCTTGATACAAACACTTTGTCACGCATTTTCAAACAGTGTAGATCCAAATCAGACTGCTCCTAAAATGGCTGTCTGATCAGGGTTTGCTCTGTTTGCTTATGGTATGGTATAGATCTTTATCAGTTTTAGTCAAAGCAAAAAAATTGCATTATAAAATTCAGCTAATAATTATTCATGATGTTTTTATTTGTTATATGAATATTGAACAGGTAAAGAGTTATTGTAAACTACTATGTTAACACTCTCTTAGAGATTAAAGCATGTTTTACACTGTCTATCACAATGTATCCGGTGTCAGTCAAGCAGTGTCTGTAAAAGAGAAGTTGATATTACATACAGTAACCCATGATGGAATAGAATGGGCACAGTAGACTGATATAGACATGGAGAAAGATTTGTTCTGTCTCCTGTCATATCTGTTCGTGATGATGTTATTTATGAAGATAAATTTATCACATAAGCCGGATTGTTGTTTTGTTGTTTGGAAATACCACTCTTTCTGTCATTTGTTCTTCACCTGCCTGTCACTCATCTTTTTCTCTATTTTGCTTCTCATCTTTCACCCCATTCATCCATCTCTTTTCACTTTCTCAGTCTATATGATTTTTTTTATCTCAATACCATTCTTCTTATCTCTGTCTCTCTTATCTCTACGAAGTTCAACTATTTTTTATCTTGCGCCTGTCTCTTTCTCTGGCTCGTCTCGTCTTCTCTCTCATTTACACTGAACGTATATATTAAATGAGTTGGATTAACCCACTCCCTTGTATAGACGTGCTTTCACGCAATGGCAAACAGAGTAAACCTAGATCAGAGGACTCCTATAGGAGCCGTCTTATCAGGGTCTGCACTGTTTGCTAATGGAATTTGAAAGATCTGTTTCTTTACTTTATTAAAAGGCTACAATATTCTACCTTGCATATTTCATTATTACTATTTGTCAATGAATATTCAGTAGGTATTGAAATTTGGAATAAACATAGAACAGAGAATGGGTTAAGGAATGGAAATCAGAATTTAATTTGAAAATCTCCTATTGCAATTGTTTTACATACAAAGTTGCCATAACACCCACAATAGTTGTTTTTATACGCCCGTTTGAAAAAACGGGACGTATTATGGAATAGCGCTGTCTGTCCGTCCGTCTGTCTGTAACATCTCTAATTCAAGTTCTGCTTGGTGGATCCTTCTCAAATTTAACCACAATTTGTATCTGGACATGCCACAGTAGCATGTCCAGTCACGGTACGTATATCAAAGGTCAAGGTCGCACAAGTGGGCTTAGAATTTGGGTTTAGCAGAAATGTTAACCTGTTTATCTGTCTGTAATATCTCTAACTCATGTTCTGCTTGGTGGATCCTTCTCAAATTACACCACAATGTTTATCTGGACATGCTACAGTAGCATGGGTGTTTCCTGATACGTATATCCAAGGTCAATGTCCCACAATTGGACTTAGAATTTGCGTTTAGCATTTGCGTTAAGCAAATACATGTACATGTAATTACGAATATGTTAACCTCAATTTATGTGGAACACATTTTTGTAAGTCCACTTATTACATAACCATTTGCAATAAAGCTTTGAAATTTTGAACACTTGTTCACCATCACAACCTTCACCCCTAGGCAAGAGTGCATAACTCCGTCCAATATTTTGACAGAATTATGACCCTTTTTATACGCCCACCTAATAAAGGTGGTCGTATATTGTTGTGGCCCTGTCCGTCCGTCCGTCTGTTCGTTCGTTCATTCATTCGTTCGTCTGTCAACATTTTGTTTGTCCGCTGTTTTCTGGGAAAACTATTAGACAGATATTAATGAAACTTCACACAAATGTTAAATGCATCAAGATCTGAAGCTGAGTTGATTGTGAGGTTCATTTGATTTTTCATTTCAGAGTAATGGCCCTTTTACTTAAAAAATATGCAAATAGTTTGTCCACTGTTTTCTGGGAAAACTATTTGAGAGATATTAATGAAACTTCATACACATGTTTAATGCATCAAGACCTGAAGCTAAGTCGATTCTGAGGATCATTTGATTTGTTGTTTCGGAGTTGTTGGCCATTGCACTTAAAAAAATAATGTAAATCTATGCAAATATGAGGATGGCCATAAATTTTTCATTTGAAATGATATTTACTTCAATTTTTTTTATATGGTTAAACCTTAATGTGAATTTTCACATATATTGCGGGGTTTTTGATATGTCATTTAATTCTAAAGTTATGGTCCTTGAACTTCGTGTGTTCGTTGCTTTGTTAGTAGGTCAACTTTTAGTTTGTCTTTTGTTTTCTGGGAAAACTATTAAAATGATATAAATGAAACTTAACACAAATGTTTTAAGCAACAAAATTTGAAGCTGAGTTTATTTTGAGGTTCATTCAGTTTGTCTTTATAGAGTTATGGCCGTTGCACTTTACAAAAATCTCCAAAAATGAGGATTAGCTGTAACTTTTTTATTTAATAAGATATTCACTTCATTTTTTTTTAAAAAATAGTATCACCTTAATATGGAAATCAAGATCTGAAGCACAGATTAGAAACTGTTAACACTTATAAGGCATGTTGAATCAGAGAAAGTTTGCAAGTGGGCGTATTATGTACCGTATGCGGTACTCTTGTTAACTGAGAAGTTTGGGTTAAGGTTTTTGTTTGTTAAAGTCAATTTATTTACATAACCCTTTAAGATAAAGCTTTGTAACTTGGAACACTTGTTCACCATCACATGATTCATCTGTAGGCAACAGTAAATAACTCTGTCAAGCATTTAGACAGGATTATGGCCCTTTTTGATTTAGATATTTTGGTTAAGGTTTTTTGTTAAAGCACACATAACCCTTTGAGATAAAGCCTTGAAACTTGAAACACTTGTCTACCATCACAAGCTTCATCTGTTTGAGAAAAAACACTGGACGTATTATGGAATGGCGCTGTCCGTCTGTCTGTAACATCTCTAACTCACATTCTGCTTGATGGACCCTTCTCAAATTACACCACAATGTTTATCTGAACATCCCACAGTAGCATGGGCATTTCCCAGTATGTATACCCAAGGTTAAGGTCGCACAATTGGACTTAGAATTTGCGTTTAGCATTTGCGTGGAGCAAATATGTTAACCTCAGTTTATGTTGAACAAGACCTCGACAGGCGTATATTGTGCCCACTGGCAGTCTTGTTTGTTAGAGGGAAAACGATGGGAAAACGATGGAGAACTAGCAGCTTAATGTTTGGCCAGATGTGTGCGAACTTTTGAAAACAGGATGCAGACCAGACCTGAGACCCGTATTCTAAAGGCCACAGGACTGATGTAACAAACGAGGAACGCAACTGGAAGTTGCCACAATGCGCAATAATTACGACTATGCGAGTGGCAGTGACACTTACGACAATTTAGGTATTACGGTATTTAGTAAGATGGGCCTCTAAATAGCTCAGCGTCTCGTCAGGATCCAAATTGTTTGACACCGGTTGTATTTTTGTACATATGTAAAAGAAATGCAAAATGACATCTTCTGGCAATATTTTGCTCATTTGCTAGTTGCAAAACTGTTGAAATAACAATGTATGAACAACACTTTCGTAACTACATGTACAATGTATGAGCAAAACTGTTGTAACTACAATCTATGAACAAGACTGTCGTAATTACAATGTATGATCAAAACTGTCGAGCAAAACTTTCGTAACTACAATATATGAGCAAAACTGGAAATTACAATATATGAACAAAATTGTCGTAGAGCTAAACTTGAAATTACAATGTATGAACAAAACTGTCATAACTACAATATATGTGCAAAACTCGTCACAACAATGTGAGCAAAACTCATAATTGCAATATATGAACAAAACTGTCGTATATATGTGCAAAACTGATAACGACAAGATACGACAAAAGTGTAAGTAAAATTAAGGTAAAACTCGTGTTGACTTGCAAACCGTTTGGATCCAGAGGTTGACGTTTTTCAATAGATCAATAAAATCGACATTGACAATTTTAGGAAGGTAAACATTTTTAGTTTCTACAATTTTGCTCTCGACTGACTACCGGTGTTTCACAGCATCCACGTGGAGAACAAGGATCTGGTTGCAGCAGATGTTTCTTATATGCTATATACTGATTGAAGCAATTATCACAAGTAAAACATCTGCCTCGGTGACAGATAACTGTCATTGAAAACCAAGCCCTCTCCTGCCTGTGAAATAACAGTAAAATCCTTCTAAACCGGACTTACAGAAAAGAATTTCGATACTACATAAGGTAAAAGTTATTCAGTAGCACCTTTGGGGGCTTTCTGTGTGACTCGTACCCTGCATTAACCCATTTGCTCCCACGATCCCATATATGGGACGTAGGCAAACAGTGTAGACTCTGATCAGACGCCGCATAACGCGGCGTCTGATCAGAGTCTACACTGTTTGCTGATAGGAATTTCAATATAAAACAAAACCAAATTGAAATTTTAGGCCAGGCACCCTTTAGATAAAAAATGGACTAACCCAATATATAAACATGGAATAATCCACTTGGAGCAAATGGGTTAAACTGCAACCTAACTTACAGCCCGACATTGATACTAATTTGAAATGTTTTACTGTTTATAGAGGATCTACTCTACAGGTATATCATTTTCAAAGACCACTCCAAAAAGGAATAGATTCATGACCTTAAGGCATGTGGTAGCTTAATGCTGGATTAAAGTAATGAAGAAAGCTCCCATACGAGCTTTCTGCATTACTTCTGTTTTACTTTAACCTTTAGATTGCTGAGCAAAATATTGTTTGTGGAAAATGTCATCGATTTCAGTTGCCACTATTCATTTATTTATTTGGCATTTCTTTTCAACAGCACGTTCAGATTATCAAACAATTTGGATCCTGATGAGACGCCGAGTTACCCTGCGTCTCATCTGGATCCAAACTGTTTGCAAAGGTAATCACTCACAGGGGTAACGAAGTAAAGTGACCCCCATAGGCTAAAGTTACAGGGCCTGAAAGACAACCATGTATATCCATCAAGTGACCATTGCGTATCTAATCTACTGACTTTCGCTCTGTACGTCCAGAAAAAAGACACAATAAGCCATATTAGATGACAGACGCCTGACCGTACACATTCCAAGTTGACCCTGCTATTAGAGACTTGTTTAAACCTGAATGCTGGAATGGAATAGTCCATAAGTGTTAAACTGTAGTCCATTCAATATGAAAGGCTTAAGTTTGCCAGAGGAGTTTATGTTGAATAGCAGTGCATGCCCTGAACCGAGGGCTCCCGTAGGAGTCCCGATCTAAGTCAGCACTGTTTGCAAATATAAAAAGAGGGTTCTTTTAATAGCAGGTGGTTCCTGAATGCAAAACCGTGAAGGATCTTTATGTATAACTTTCGTCCTACGTTAAGCTCCCACCTGTCTTCAAGATTAGTCATGAGAATAAGTGGTCATTATTAGAGAGTTTGTTTTAATTAAATATTTCTATATACAATGTAACAACATGTGTTGCATGTCGTTAGGATAATAATTATGCTCTCTCTACTAGTGTAGCTCTCCTAGAAAAAAAAGTTAAACTTATTTGTCTGCTAATTCATGCTGTCGTCAGTTGGCCAATTATAAAAGCATTTGTCTATAATTTGTACTACATGCAAACACTGTGAAAACAGTTGCTTGTTTTGCAATTTATAGATACATGTTTTTAAAAATGATAAACTTTCAATAATATCAAAAATCTGAGCCTCAATTTTGGACATGGTATATTTAACCCTTTCGCTGCCAATGCCGGATCTGTGATTACCTATGCAAACAGTTTGGATCCAGATGAGACGCCGAGTAACTCGGCGTCTCATCAGGATCCAAACTGTTTGCTAATGTTACTATGTTTTTGAAACAAAAATGAAGAAAATCAAAAGAATGAAAATTTGTATCAGACGACAAAGTTAGCAGACGACAGAATTTGGCAGCGAAAGGGTTAACCCTTACCACGGTGTTAAGAGTTTCCTTCAGATAAACGCGTTTTCACGCATTTGCAAACAGAGCAGACCCAGATCAGACGGCTCCTACAGGAGCCGTCTGATCAGGGTTTAATCTGTTTGCCAATGGAATTTGAAAACAAATTGTTTCTTAACTTTCTAAAATGGCTACAATGTTGCACCTTCCATATTTCGTTATAACACTTTTGTGCATGAATATTCAGTAGGTATTAAACTCTTGAATAAAAATAGACCATGTAAAGGGTTAACCAAATGATGTCTGCTCAAATCTTGATCTGGTGTAAATTTAATTATTTTTGATTCGATCAAGCTATTGAGAATATATTGACCGAATGTCGAATGGGTTGGATCCTGAGTTACTTGGCGTCTGATCTGGATCCAAGCTGTTGCAAAGGCGTGTCAGATATCTCTAAGTATGAAAAGGGTCTGTATTGTGTGATATATGGGTGCTTTCTTGTGTATTGAGGGATGTTTTCACCATGGCAGAAACTGTAGACTTGTGTCTTTATTATTTCATAGGCAAACAAAGCAGATCCTGATCAGATATAGGAGCCGTATGATCAGAGTCTACGCTGCTTGCAAAGGCGTGTAAAGGCATTTATACGAAGGTAAATACAGTGCTCCCTCCCTACAACGACCCTCTCAATAACGATTCCCTCCTTACAACAACGCATGTCAGTTTCCGAAACAACAAGGCTCCAGATACAACTTTTTTCCATCGTATTTTCTTTATGCCTCCATCAAACCCTATGTTGTGACCACTCTTTAGAATCGTCACTTTGTGACGATTTTAAAGAGTGGTCACAACATAGGGTTTGATTGAGGCATAACGGTTTTAGGTCTCGAAATACACCTTATCTGGGGATCTGCAAACAAGCTAATTATGTTTGATTTTCCCTTCCTATAACACCTCCCTCTGAACAACACATACAATCTTCGTATCCCAAAGGGTGTCGTTGTAGAGAGGGAGCACTGTATTAGGAGTTCTCTTGACTTTATTATCGTCGTGGTAAATATATATAAACCTACTGTTTTGTTGTCTTAATGTCTGTGGCACAGGTAGCGGTGTCGAAATGACTTTGTGATATTTACACATGTTGAAAGAAACCCATTTTGTCCCTACTGAGATGACGAAAATATCCATATTGAGCGAATTTTTAACAAAAAGTCCGATAACTATAAAGTAACCCCCGCTTAAGCAACCACTTAAACGAGGTCAATTTCTGGGTCTTAACCCTTTCTATGTTTTATTATGTTTGTTCCAAATTTCAATACCTACTGAATATTCATGGACAAAATAGTTACAGTAAAACCTCTCTTAACCGGAAGTTAAATGTAGTATAAATATCGGTCTTGGGGGCAGGTGACAGCTTAATGCAGGGTGACAGTCATGCAGAAAGCTCCTAGAGGAGCTTTCTGCATGACTTTCACCCTGCATTGAGCAGTCACCTGCCTAAACTGTATAAATTCTTCTCTACTAGAATTTCGGTTAAGAGAGGTTTTACTGTATAATGAAATATTGAAGGTGGAACATTGTAGCGATTTTAGAAACTAAAGAAACAGGTCTATCAAATTCCTTTAGCAAACAGAACAGACCCTGATACAAGTTTATATGAGAGAAAGAGTTAAAGGCAAGCGGTAGCTTAATGCAGAACTAAAGTTGTGGGAGCCTGATGCATGACTTTCGTTCTGCATTAAGCAACCGTCTGTTTTTAACCCTTCGCTTGCTGAATTTTAAAATATATTTCTCCTTCTTTACCCATGCCCTGTTGTTAAATTACACATATCTTCACTGTGTACAAGTATTTCGCTGTGCAATCACTGTTGTGGAGTGCACTGGTTGCACAATCAACTTGTAAATAGTGCAGACCCTGATGAGACAGCTCCTGCAGGAGCTGTCTCATCTGGGTCTTCACTATTTACAGGTAGGTATATTGACGTGAATAGCAAGCGAAGGGTTATAGACATTTATATTTATTTATAACGTGATCTCTTTATCTATATAATAAATAGGACGGATAATTTGCAGAATCGCTCCAAATGGCGTATTCTTTTTCATATCAGAAGAGTTCCGCGTATTTTCCACTGTTCGATTCCGCCACATGTGTTCTGGGGTCAACGGACTCTAATCCATTAACCTTTAAAGTACCGAACAGTCAATCTTCTGCAAAGCTATTAATTTGATAATGCTAGTTCAGTTATCAAAGCAAAGCAATTTTCTTTATTTTTTAAAAAAAATATTTCAAAATAACCACCAGATTACGAACAGGTCGCACGCTGATATGATACCCAGTGACTGTACATCCTCATCTGGATCCAGTCTGTTTACAAATGCAGTGGTCCAGATAAGGATGCGTAAAATCAAATATTTTCAGGAATAGCTCCTATAGAGTTTAGTGGAGAAATGACGAGTTCAGTATTAGGGTACGTACCTTTATCGGTATAGCTCTGCAAATATCAAGCAGTTTAGTTCCAGATGAGACGCCAAATAATGGGGAATATCGCCAGGATCTGTCCGACACTCAGGTAGTAGTAATGGCAAATTCTTGAACCACTCAAAAGTAGGTAAAACTTGCTACAGATCAGAGTTTGAGCAGACCTATTTTTTAGAGTATGATAAGGGATAACAAGAGAAGCTATAGAGGCGTCTTCTGTAATAGGTTCCTAAAACGTGATGTTCTGATTATTACTGAACTTTCCACGATACCATATTTACACAGTATATTAGGAGAAGCCATGTCTATTTTCTAGGAAAGCATTTTGTTTGTTCCATGTCTTGCTAAGCGCGACCTGACTTGTATTTGCAAACAGCTTAGATCCAGATGAGACGCCGAGTAACTCGGCGTTTCATCGGGATCCAAGCTGTTTGATACTCGGTCAGTAATGCG
Organism: Azorinus chamasolen; assembly: GCA_963576725.1. Lineage (NCBI taxonomy): Eukaryota > Metazoa > Mollusca > Bivalvia > Cardiida > Solecurtidae > Azorinus > Azorinus chamasolen. The sequence continues at coordinate 23,913,690 of OY755251.1, read as the reverse complement.
TGGAAAGCCTTAGCGAATTGGAAGTAAATAAAAATTACAAAAAACAGGGTTTGAACAGACACTATTTTCAGCCTGATAAGGATGAACGTTTTTTCACATTGTTTGAGAATTGCTCGCAATATTTTCAAATACAGTAAAAACTAGATACTACGAACTTTTGGTAATTAATAATGTATGTCCTTGTATGCAGGTGGATGCTTAATGTAGGATGACAGTTATGCAGAAAGCTCCTAGAGGAGCTTTCAGCATGACTTTCACCCTGCATTAACCCTTTCGCTGCCAATGCCGGATCTGTGATTAAACCTATGCAAACAGTTTGGATCCAGATGAGACGCCGAGTAACCCGGTGTCTCATCAGGATCCAAACTGTTTGTTACTGTTACTATGTTTTAGAAACAAAAATGAAGAAAATCAAAAGAATGAAATTTTGTAGCAGACGACAAAATTAGCAGACGACAGAGTTTGGCAGCGAAAGGGTTAAGCTGCCACCTGTGTTAAAGTTGAAAGTACTGCGCCTGATCATATAATGAAACGCGTCACACATTGTTAACTTAGTAATTAAACATTTTTATAGCCATATGACATCATTTAGTCTTCTTTTATCATATATATATATCCTTTTCCGGATGTGTTCTGCATTATTGCCAGAGTTATATATATATTTATGACAATACATAATATATATATTTGTGACACTACAATACAATTTGTATATACATGTATATATATTTATATACACCCTTTTGCAAAAAGAGTAGACCGGTGTCTGAAAGGAGCTGTCTGATCAGGTTCCGCTGTGATTGCTGAAATAATGTTATATATTTAATTTTACAACATCTGCCATGGCAAAAATTCAGTTTTGCCATAACAATCGCTTAATTAATATTCATGAAGTCATACTAGCTTACTTAACTATCCCTAAATTAAAGGAATACGTACGTATCATACTTACGAAATCATACATTGAAGCGAGCGGTCGCAGGTTTGATCCTTCGCTTGGCTAGACTTTAAATAGACTATAAAATGGTATATGTGGTTCTTCGTATTAGCTCTTACCCCGCTATAAAACAAAATGTCTGCTCAACGGTGGACCTGGTTTCTGATTCGATCAAGCTTTTCAGGGACTATTAACCGAATGTAAACCAGCTTGGATCCTGATGAGGCGCAGGTTTATCTATACTTAGCGAGTTATCCAATTCCCTCCTACTGACGCCGTTTGATGCCTCGGTTACAGTCATTTTAACCATTTCACCGCCGCAGTCGCATAAATGCACAAGGACAAATAGTGCAGTCCCAGATCAGATGCCGCCTTTTCAAGGCGGCGTCTGATCAGGGACTTCACTATTTGTCTCAATCTCTATTTCTATGTATGTGCTTTATTCTTTTGAATTTGCATTTATTTATCTCATTTCCTTATTTTACTGAACGATTAACAAACTTGGAATGCAGACGACAATTAGAAATTTGGCGCCGAAAGGGTTAAACAATTGTGACAAATAGACTAAGAGCATTTGCTCCATAAGAGCAAATGCTCTATTTATCACAATGGTTTCAAAATACGATTCTAAAAGTTTCCTTTTCTCTAATAAATACTCCTTTTCGATAGATTTGTTCAAAGAGGATGGATCTAAACTAGTCTAGGAGGGAATGGATTAGTATGGATTAATGGATGTGCTTAAACATGTCGGCTCTGTATCAAGATAATAGATCTTGGTGTTGTTTAACCCTTTGCCCCAGGGTTATTCATAACATACTTTAACTGTTATGAACATTAATTAACTAATTATTTATATTACTATATAAAACAAGTGAATACATAATCATGACACACAGTATAGAACCAATTCTATATTTAAGATGCCCTATAAGTCAAAGAACAGGCACCGGTCATGCGGTTCCTACCGGGATCTGGGTCTGGTCTGGTTGCAAAGGTGTTAAAAAGCGTACCTATGAAGTAAAAGGTTAATGTCCATCGTATATCAAAGCTTCACACTGGACATGTTAACTCATTCCTTCATAGGCTATATTAGATACAACCTCTTTGAATAAATCTACTGAAGACGAACCTTTTCTAGAAAAAAACCCCGGAACATTTTAGAATCGTGTAGCGCTATTTATCACAAGGAGTTCAACAAGTGAACTTTACGCAGATCAGAAGACTCTCAGAAGAGTCCTCTGATCAGGGTCATAACTGCTTGTCATTCAAAATATCTCACCAGGATTCACCTTTTCGACGGTCTTGCAGCATTTTAATATGACAGACCACTACAACAGGCGACTAGTTTTACGGACGCAATGTAATGCTACCCATTGAACCTAGTACACCGCCATTTGCAAACAATGTAGACGTAGACCAGATGGCTCATAGAAGAGCCCTCTGATCAGGGTCACAACTGTTTGTCATTCCAAAACTGCGCGCAAAGTTTTATCTTTTATACTGTATTGACTATACCAATAAATAATGATGAACTATTCAAACTCTGAAAATCAGGCGTTGTAAGGGCACATGTTACGACGGTGGCATTATTTAAATTTCGTACATTGGCGTCTTTAGGATCCAATCTTCGTTTTGAAATGTCATCACCATTACTTTAAGTTCATGAAATAAATTTGAAATACAAATGTACTTCATATGTTTCTTAACCATTTGGCGCCACACACGTTTGTAAGAAGCTTAACCCTTCGCTTGCTATTCACGTCAATATACCTACCTGTAAATAGCGAAGACCCAGATGAGACAGCTCCTGCAGGAGCTGTATCACCAGGGTCTGCACTATTTACAAGTTGATTGTGCAACCAATGCACTCCACAGCAGTGCTTGCACAGCGATATACTTGTACACAGTTAAGATATATGTAATTATACAACAGGACATGGGTAAAGAAGGAGAATGTGTTTTAAAATTCAGTAAGAGAAGGGTTAACCCTTCTCGTGCTAAGTGCAGCCTGATTGACATTTGTAAATAGCCTGGATCCGGAGGAGACGCCGACGTCTTATACGACCCAAGCTATTTTCCACATTTCTCAAAGACATGAATGAATCAGAAGTGAATACAACCTTTAGTATATCAAACATTAGGCAGACATTTATTCAGCATGAAAAGAAGTAAGTCTAATTACGAAGACAATGACTGCACATTTCCCGCCAACGTAAACTGTCTGCGAAATAAATTTCTTCCAATTCGTTCCGTTTACGTATTTACTGCTTAACCCATTCCCTCATATTGACGACTTTTGACGACTCTGTAAAAGTCACTTTGTGAATCCACTGTGATAAATAGAGCAAATGCTCTATCTATCACAGTGGTTTCAAACTACAAAATTTTAAAATTTTCCTTTTCTATAGTTAATGCTCCTTTTCGGTAGATTTATTCAAAAAGGTTGTATCTAAAAATAGCCTATGAGGTAATGGGTTAAAACACTTTGGATCCTGATGAGACACATAGTTACCTGGAGTATGAAGTTGTTCCAAATGGTTTGCAAACGTAATGATAGATTCCCCTGAAGCATGCTAAAGGCTAAACACTGTCTTCATTAAGACATGCCATTTGCAGGATCTCGAAGGGTTTGTTCTCAAGCGTTGCATGTGATGTATCCTCTTAACTCTTTCAACCACGAATTTTCAAACTGGAAAACCTGTCAACGTTTTACTATAGAGTCCACTCAGTATGAAAGGCTTAAACTTGCTAGGGGATTTTGAATGGCAAACAGAGCAGATCCAGATCAGATGGCTCCTCTAGGATCCATCTTATCTGGGTCTACACTGTTTTCAAATGACAGTACATGCGTATCACATGTTGAAAGAGTTAATCCTGGTTAATATATTGTAAAATGTGATATCTGTTCAAACTCTGATCTGTTACAAGTTAAGTTGACTTCCAGGTCATTCAAGCTTTTAACAAACTGTCAGTCGAATGCCAAACAACTTGGATCCTAATGCGATACCGAGTATCCCAGTGTAAGCTATTGACCCTTCTCTTGCTGAATTTTAAAATACATTTCTACTTCCTTACACATGCCCTGTTGTATAATTACATATATCTTCACTGTGTACAAGTATTTCGCTGTGAAATCACTGCTGTGGAGTGCACTGGTTGCACAATCAACTTGTAAATAGTGCAGACCCTGATGAGACAGCTCCTGCAGGAGCTGTCTCATCTGGGTCTTCATTATTTATAGGTAGGTAGGCTATATTGACGTGAACAGCAAGCGAAGGGTACTGAACTGTATAGACAAAAGGTTGGTTAATGCATGACAAAATGTATGCAGAAAGCTCCCATGAAAGTTGTCTGCATTATTTTTGTCCTGCATTAAGTTTTAACCCTTTCACCGCCAATTGATGTCGCAAAAATGCACCACGACATATAGTGCAGTCCCAGATCAGACGCCGCCTTTTCAAGGCGGCATCTGATCAAGGATTTCACCTTTTGTTCCAAACTCTATTTCTGTATCTGCACTTTATTCCTTTGACATTTGCATTTATTTATCTAATTTCCTTATTTTACCGAATGATTTAACAAAATTTGCTTGCAGACGACAATTAGAAATTTGGCGCCGAAATGGTTAATCGCCGCTTATGTCTTTTCATTGAGTGGTCGCTTTAGAGGGATTCTACTGTATATGATTTACTGAATGTGAACAGAGCTCTAAAAAGTGGGCTGGGAATTTAGAAAATTTGATAAAAATGTTTCTATATTTATATGTCAAGTCCATGTATTGACTGAGAAATAAGAATTGGATAAAATGTCTTTATTTTTACAGATCAGTTCTCAAAGTAAAAGCAATTCAGTGTTACAAATGCAATTTCAGGCAAGAACCATAGAATAAATCCACTGTGATTGCTGTCTTAGCAAGCTATTATCTAGAGATATATTGAAAAAATAAATAACGAAAACATTCAGAGAACTAACTTGAAAGGTTTGATTAATTTCATTGTCAAGTAAAGTGCGTGCCCTGCATCTAAATCAGTATCCCACAAAGAAGGTGTTACTGCAGGTACAGAAAAACGTCTCTACAGCGAACACTCAAATGGGATCAACACTCAATATCCTCAGTAGGAACCGGAATTCTAGTAGAGGAGAATTTAGATACTTTAAGCCAGGTGGCTGCTTAATGCTGGGTGAAAGTCATGCAGAAAGCTCCTAGAGGAGCTTTCTGCATGGCTTTCATCCTGCATTAAGCTGCCAACTGTCTCCAAGATCGACATTTATACTAAAAGTAACGTCCGGAAGATGGGTTACTGTATTCTGATATCCTATGCCCACTCTCCACTAGTTAGTAATGCTTAGTAGGTCAAGGTTGCACCAACTTGATAAATTGAAATTAAACTGACAAAGTAGCAAATAGTGTAGAACCTGATTCATTCAAGAACTGTGTAAACTGGGTCTATGTGCTTTTGTGAACACTAAGGACAATGAGCTAAATTATATTTATAACAGGCAGGTAGTAGCTTAATGCAAGATGAACGTTATGCATAGGTGTTTTCTGCATTACTTTCGTCCTGCATTAAGCAGCGACCTACTTTTAAAGACATTCGTGTAAATGAATTAAGTGGCTGTTGTGTTGAGGCTTTATTGTATTTTGCAAGAATGCCAATAATCTAATCGATCAGATTTTACTTTAACTGTATATGCAAGTGGCTTTAAACCTTATCTTAATAACCACAAACTACCGAGGTCAAGATGAGACACCGAGTAACTCAACATCTCATTAAGGTCCAAACTGTTTGACATTTGATTAGTAGTTTCTCATAGGCTTGAACGAATCGGAAGTAAGTCAAATGCGTTTGAACAGATAAGCACAGTGGTTGTTGTTTTTTTCAGCATGACAAGGATTAGATGTCTTTTTGCTTTAATTTAGGACCGTGCGCATCGATAATGTGTCATGTAGTAGAAAATGGGATTTAACTTCTTGCAAGTGACTGTCATCTGCAAATTTGTCGCTTTCTATAAATCCTAATTGCGTCTCTCTACTGTTTTACTTCCAATCGATTATAATACTTTCAAACAGTTTGGATCCTAATGAGACGCTGTATTACTCTGTGTCTCATCTGGACCCAACATAGCTAATTACAAACGCACTGGTAGTGTGCAGGGAACCTAAGTTCCGCTTGACAAAGTGCAATGTTTCCTGTTATGTGATATACAGTAAAATTTCACAAATTTGAACACTCCAACACATATCATTGATGGTCTTTAAGATAGCTGGCATCTTAATTCAAATTGAAATTCATGAAGAGAGCTTCTCCGTTAGTTTTCTGCATTATTTCACCCTGCATTAAGCAGCCATCTGCCTAAAACGTCATAAATTCTTCTTTATAAAAAGTTCGAACCAGTGAGGCTATGCTGTACATTCATTATTACAAAGTATAAAATATCCCCTTTTTGTAGAGAAGAATTTCTATCAAATCAATACAATTAACTCGTTCGCTTCAAAATCTTGTCGTATGCAACTATGTCGTCTGCTACATTTTCGTTTGTTTACCCCCCCCCCCCCCCCCCAATTTTCTTTCAGAAGCATTTCCATAGTAACAAACAGTTTCAACCCCGATGGACCACCGAGTTACTCGGTGTCTCATTTGGATACAAACTGTTTATACAGTAAAACCTCTCTATAACGGTCACTAAATTGTGTTAATTAGTTGGTATTTAGGGCAGGTGGGTGCTTAAAGCAATGTGAAAGTAAAACAGAACGCTCCTATAGGAGCGTTCTGTTTTACTTTCACCTTGCTTTAAACAGGCACCTGTTTTTAACACAAATACTTAATGTAATTTAGTGGCCGTTACAGGGAGGTTTTACTGTATTGGTATTCACGGATGCGTTATTGGCAGCGAAAGGGTTATAGAAAGTGTTTAGGTGTTTTCGTTGGACAAGAGAACTGTAATAACAAACTGGTACATCTTACATTCTGGTCGATTAATTTCCAATTTGTTACTGTCGGTGATGGCAATGCTATCTGATTTGAATGCAGATAAGTTGGACATTGACCTTTTCTGAGTACAAGCATATCATGTTTATCCATGCCTGTAACAATAACAGCATTATAGCTTTACAGTCAGCTATGATAGCATTCATGCTAAAAAAAAAACCCCGCCTGTCAATGGTTTTTAAAATTATTTCTGAAAAAGCGAGTTTATTTTCAGATATGTATATCGTATTCACAATTGAATAAAAAATGAAAACGTTAGCTTCTTTCATGGAATTCGGCAGCAGAGGTCAAACTATTTTCTACCAGTCTGAACACCTTGCAGATTTCACGAAAATCGACGAGTTAAAACGAATGCGTCATTAACCCTTCACTTGCTATTCACGTCAATATACCTACCTGTAAATAGTGAAGACCCAGATGAGACAGCTCCTGCAGGAGCTGTCTCATCAGGGTCTGCACTATTTACAAGTTGATTGTGCAACCAGTGCACTACACAGCAGTGATTGCACAGTGAAATACGTGTACACAGTGAAGATATATGTTATTATACAACAGGGCATTAGTAAAGAAGGAGAAATGTATTTTAAAATTCAGCAAGCGAAGGGTTAAAAAAAGAGAACGAACATGAAAACTACTTAGTAAATATACATGCTATGATATTATCATACAATATGATATACATTTAACATTTATCATGTTGGAAAAATAAGCTTTATATGAACGCAAGGTTGTTTTTAGGTCAGGGTAGAATTCTAGACCCATATTTATTTAATTCCATAAACGAACATGCAGAGCATACTGTGATCAGGGCCGTCTGGACTGGGTCTAGTCTGTTTACAAATGCGTTCAAACGTATACATAGGTTAAAGACAGCCAGTCGGACCTGGTATGACAATAACATCCAGCTGGGGTCTTATTGTGTACACATAATGGAACAGACACACAGTCCCTGAAACCTTGATACGTTCCCAAGTGTAATTGATATACAAGGAAACACATACAAATAATGAACACATAATGAAATAACAAAACATAATGACCTTGCAACCAATGACTGACACTGTTAAACGTAGTGCATGACCTGTAAGGAAGGTTAAGATGTTATTAATCGTCTATAGATCTGCAACTAACATGCTTTCTGCAACATCTACAATTTCACAATGGTGTTAACTTGCGTCGTCCTCATATCATTCTGCTAAGGATGAGAATGTCTAATACACTTTTATCACCAAAACAGTTTACATTGTGATAAAAATAATCCTCAACCATTTCAGAGATGAATAGTTCATCAGTGTCCTCTCAGATGAAAGTCTTTTACATGCTAGAATATTTTGAATAACAAACAGCGCAGACGCTGACCAGAGGGCTCCTCTAAGAACCATCTGACCCGGGTCTACATTGTTTGCAAACGTCACTGCACGCGTGTCCATAAAGCCTCCAGATTGGTAAATGTATCCTGAAACTGGGAGATCCTTCCGAAGCAAAAGTAGCAATGATAAAAGAGAACATTTGCAGACTCGGTTTTATTGAGTCTGTTCATGAGTAGTAATTAAAAGGTAAAAGGTAATTAAATACTACTCACGCCCGCTAGCACCAGTTTAAGCAGTATTCTTGCACAGAACGTGCTGTTGTAGTCCCGCTAGACCATGTATTAACAAGGCGATTCTCGTGCTCACGCGCTGTTGTTGACCGGTTTTAATTATACCTATTCAGGGCCTAATGTAAACAATGGACGCCAACGCTATAGCGTTTTGGCATAACCTAGATGAACGGTGCGAGTATTTCAGGGGCATCGACAATGAACTGCTTTTAGTGATAGACATATTGAATGAAATCCCGTGTAAACGGTATTTGATACAATCGTGGAATGACGTCAGAAAGAAAAGAGTGGCCCGGAAACTGCATAAATCGAACAAACGGAAGTGTCAAAGAAGTGTATAGTTTTGCTTGTATTTGGAAGAAATAAATTGATACGGGAAAGCAGAAAATGGGTTTATGCAAGAATAGCGTTAATACACGGTTGTTTTTGGGCAATAACATCTGCAGGTGTCCCTTGGGAATGTTGTTGCCCTCGCCTTTCGGGCTCGGGCCAACAACAGTCCCCCGGGACACTGCAGATGTTATTGCCCGAAAAAAAAGTGTATTAACCCTCTATTCAATTTTCAAAACTAATAACATCAAAACTAATCATTCCGAATGACCAGAAAATATAACAACACTGAGAATGAAGAACGGGCGACTTTTTACGGTCGCAACACAAGAACTTAACACCTGCTGTTTTAAAGTAAATATATCCTGAAAGTGGGAGATCCTTCGAATGCAAAAATAAGCAGTATTTAATATTCAAAACTAATAACATCAAAACTAATCATCCCGAAGGACCAGAAAATGAAACAACACTGAGAATGAATACGGGGCGACTTTTTTATGTTTTTTATGACCGCCACACAAGCAGTTAACACCTGCTGTTGTGAAGTAAATATATCCTGAAAGTGGGAGATCGTTCGAAAAGCAAAAGTAGCAATGCGAAAAGAGAAAATTGCAGACTCGGGTTTATTGAGTCTGTAAATGAGTAGTAATTAAAAGTGCAACACTTCTCACCCCCTAGCACCGGCTTAAGTAGTATTCAATTTTCAAAACTAATAACATCAAAATTAATCATCCCGAGGGACCAGAAAAAATAGAGAATGAAGTACGGGAAAGTAAGTCTAATAAAACTCGAAAACTTTCACTTGAATACCTGGTGTCCAAACGGGTTAAGTGTTTTATGTTGAGGAATGCTTTTCTATTAATATTTAGTCAGAATAATTACCATCGTTTTTATTGCATTGCCTGGTATAGCTCACCAGAGACAATGTTCAGGATGAGCTATTTCGACCGTCGTACTGTGCCCGTCGTCGTCCGTCCGTCAACTGTTTCAAATGACATCTCCTCCAAATATGATGGATAAAAATCGATGAAACCTTGCACATGTATTCTTGAAGTAGTGTTCTATCAAATTGTTCCAAGAATCGTATTATGTTGAAAGCTCTGTTTATCATAGCAATATAGGTTACAACTTATTCTTGTACAAAACGTGCTGTTGTAGTCCCGCTAGACCATGTATTAACAAGGCGATTCTCGTGCTCACGCGCTGTTGTTGACCGGTTTTAATTATACCTATTCGGGGCCTAAGGTATACAATGGACGCGAATGCTATAGCGTTTTGGCCTAACATAAGTGAACGCCGGGGTGTGAGTATTTCCAGGAGCACCGACAATGAACTGTTTTTAGTGATAGACATTGCTTGTATTTTGAAGAATAAAGCAGAAATTTGGTTTTATGCAAGAATAGCGTTAATACACGTTTGTTTTCGGGCAATAACATCTGCAGTGTCCCTCGGGAATGTTGTTGCCCTCGCCCTTCAGGCTCGGGCCAACAACAGTCCCTCGGGACACTGCAGATGTTATTGCCCGAAAAAACGTGTATTAACCCTCTAATATATCTTCATGTCAGAACCACAGGCAATATTCAATGTAATTTATTACAAAATCTCTACTATTCGTCAATAATGACCGACAGGGACGCGGCTTATTTCTATGGATCACATATTTGAATCCACTGGCTGCATTCCGTTACAATTTCTGAAGTGACCATCTACGAATATGTTGTCAAGCCGTTGTTATTTGTACACAAATGGCGATCAATAGCTAATGGGTAAATTGATAGCATGTTCATATTGTGACCTTTACCAATATCGTGCAATCCGTCGACTGCCGAGACCAATGCTTCTTTCAAAGTATTAGACAAATGTTAAGCTATTTTGTACACACTATTTCGCAAGGCCTATTGTCTCAGTTGAGCTACATAGGATAGAACCATGGCCTTCTGTTTAGATACGTATTGTTTAATATAATATATATATATTTGTTTATTACTGACCTTCTTCAGTCGTTTACATCTTGCTCGCGAATCCAGTCTTTGGCGTTTATATACTATCTTCGAAACTGCGCCAGTGATTACATGTTGAACTTGTGACATAATGTAAGACAGTTCTTGCATGCTACATGTTTTAGTACAGCGTTTATTTCCAAAAAAAGACACAAAGTTACTTTGGAAATACCACGGTTGATGTTATACTTACGGCAAGGTGGACAATATTGCCAATCTAAGCGCAAAGTGACTGATATATTCAAACTGCTTAAATCCAGATGAGACACTGAGTAACTCGGTGTGTCTCATCAAGATCCAATCTGTTTGATACTTGGTTAGTAATTTCTCAGTATGGACGAATCGGAAATAAGTAAAACTGGCTCCACATGGGCGTTTGAACAGACATACATTATTTACAGATAAAGGTTACTGTGTCACGATAAATCTGGTTTATTAGACGGACTGGTCCTGTCGTGTACTATGCTGTTCATATTAATTGTATTGTTTGGCAATTTGACATTGCACAGAGATCATTTGGCGGTGCTGCTGTTTCTGAGACAATTATATATTTATTGCTTTATTTACGATAAGCCATACGCTGGAAATACTGTTTCAGTGGGAACGAAGCTCACAGTCTGACCTGCATTTTCAGAATGCAAGGATCCAGACCAGACGCAGACTAACTCGATGTCTCCTCAAAATCTATGTTGTATGTCTCTCGGCGAGTACGTGTAGTTCCTCAAAGGTATGAACACTCGAAGTAAGACTTTCTCATACATGCAACCCTGTTTATGCAAACACACAATTCTATAGAAATATTAAGGTTCATTTGGCTCATTAGATCTAGTGGTTTGTCATTTGCAGTGCTGTTTATTTTAACTGCAGTGTTTGACATTTGGATATTGCACAGCGGTCATAGACAGTTGCTACTTTTTCTGGACGTGTTGATGAATTAACTCTTTCATTGTCGAAATCTCCGGAAAGCGAGTCCCAGGTCTTGCTATAACGGACAAATCTGTGATTACATTCACAAACAGTTTGGATCCAGATGAGACGCCGAGTTACTCTCATTAGTATCCAAACTGTTTGACAGAGACCGTTCTCATTTAAGAGAAGAAACTCAAGGAATGTCCACCCCGAAAATTAAATCAGATGACACTGTTTGCAGACGAAAAATTATTTGGCACCAAAAGAGTTATGACGATAATGAAAACATGAACACACTGACCGAATTTAACAGCATCATTAAAACGTATGGCACTTCGCTGCTTTTAGCTTCATTACATTAGCCCATTAGCCCGTTCGTCGGGAAGTAAAAATCGTCGGCTTAAATTACCGTTTGCTTCAGAATTTCGTCAGTGAAGTGATCTTTATTTTGTTTTCAAAACTATAATCAGAGTATCAAACAGTTTGGATCCTGACCATACGCCGAGTTAATACGGGTTTTATCAGGAGCGAAACTGTTTGCACCTGTTATCACTTATTCGCCACATGAAGGCACGAAAGGGCGAGACAAGCAAGCAATTTAGTTTTAGTTTCCAGCCCTTTAATGGGCTTTATACAGAAAACGTTGTGTGCTAACGTAATTTGTTTTTATTGTCTTTTGCTCGAGGTAAATTTAGATGTGAGTTTGTGCCTTTGCGGTCTTAAAACTATTTAACCCGTTCTCTCCTACTGGCACATTTTTGCGCCTCTGTAAAAGTCATTTATTAGAATTATTGTGATAAAGAAAGCATTTGCTCCTTAGGAGCAAATGCTCTATTTATCGCAATGATTTAAAAACTACGCAATTCTAAAATTCTCCTTTTCTATAGTTAATGCTCATTTTCGGTAGATTAATTCAAAGAGGTTTGGTCTAAAATAGTCTAGCCGGGAATGAGTTAACTCTCATAGTCGAATCCATGATAACTTATGAAAACAATGTGGTCCCAGATGAGACGATGAGATCCACACAATATGATACTCTGATGAACCTTGGATCAGAAAATAGAAATTGATGCAAAGTCTGCTTTGAAACCTGAAGTATAAGATATGTTTTAACAGACGAAATTTATAGTTGCCTGGAAAGTGTTCTCTTCTTTTGCTAAGCGTGTATTGACTCGCATTTGCAAAACAGATTGGATCCTGATGAGACGCCGAGCAAATCGACTTCTCATCTGTATCCATATTGTTTGACACTTTGTCAACAGTTTCTCAACAGTGTGATCGAATCAGAAATCAATGACAGGTTCAGCAAATCAGAGATGGAATCAACATTATAGTTTTCAGCCATTCCCTGTTCTGTTAATTCCAAATTTCAATACTTACTGAATATTCATGAACAAAATAGTAATAATGAAATATGGAAGGCGGAACGTTGTAACTATTTTAGGAAGTAAAGAAACAGATCTTTCAAACTTCGTTAGTAAACAGAGCAGACCCTGATCAGACGACTCCTATAGGAGTGGACTGGGTCTACCCTGTTTGCATATGCGTCAAAAGACGTTTATTTGATGGAAAGGTTAAGCAATGTCTCGAGGTCTAACAATGACCGATATAAAAATAGTTCTATTATATAATACAAAGAACCTTAGATAGATTAGATACAGTTAACCCTTTCGCTGCCAGTGCCGGATCTGTGATTACCTTTGCAAACAGTTTGGATCCAGATGAGACGCCGAGTAACTCGGCGTCTCATCAGAATCCAAACTGTTTGTAACTGTTACTATGTTTTTGAAACAAAAAATGAAGAAAACCATAAGAATGAAAATTTGTAGCAGACGACAAAATTAGCAGACGACAGAGTTTGGCAGCGAAAGGGTTAAAGGAAACTACTTTAGTTCGTTGTAGCAATCGTCCGTGAAAATATCCAATCAACCAACGAACGTCTGAGTTCATACGATGCAGCTGTACTACAAACGTGATATACAGTAAAACCTCTCTAAAGCGACCGCATAAAAGCGGCATGATTAATGGGCTTTAAAGTCAGGTTGCAGTTTAACCCATTACGTCATAGGCTATTTTTAGATACAACCTCTTTGAATAAATCTACCGAACAGGAGCATTAACCAGAGAAAAGGAAAATTTTTAGAATTTTGTAGTTTGAAACCATTGTGATAAATAGAGCATTTGCTCCTATAGGAGCAAATGCTCTATTTATCACAATGGTTTCATAAAGTGACTTTTACAGAGTCGTCAAAAGTCGTCAATATGAGGGAATGGGTTAATTGCAGGGCGAAAGTTATTTTGAAAGCTCCTACAAGAGCTTTCAGCAAAAGCATACCTTTCGCCATGCATTACGCAGCCCAGTGCTTTGAAAGACACCAAATCCTATTTACTAAGTAATCGCCTTTGGAGGATTCTACTATACATACATTCTACAATAATACGGATGCAAATAAATCGAATTCCGTACACTCTTCCAAGAGTTAATTCAGTCTCCCATTCAACACTATTATAGGCTAAGCTCCAAATATCAATATTCTTGGTATTTTTGTCATCGTATACTGTTATTAAGTTGATTTGGCTCTATGTATAACAGATAAATAACAGAAAACAATGATTTATTTGTATGCCGAATCAATTTGAAACTAAGTGAAACTGCGAAACTTTTCAAGAGTTATTTTAGATTATGCCCAAGGCACCACTTGCAGATAATAAACGAGATGAAATCACGTCATGGTGAAAGTAGTCCGCAGTCTGTAACAGAAGTGACTGTTTTGAGACAGAGTGTAACAGGAGAAATGTCGCATCTGTGATCATCTATGCAAACAGTTAAGATCCTGATGAGACGCCGGGTAACTCGGCGTCACATTATGATATAAAATGTTTGTTACTATGGTAACGTGTTTTGAAAGAAAAGTCGAGGAAAGCAAACAAATGGAAATTGTAGCATACGACAAATTTGCGGACGACACTATTTGCAGACGACTCTATTTGGCAACCAAAGGGTTAAATACTGATTGTGAGTTTTAGTTTTTATAAATTCCAATTAGTTCAGAAAGTAGGCCTGTCCCTTTTTCAATAATTGCCACTGTCATGTATCTTTATTAGAACAATAGCATAGACGTACAACGGTGGACTAGTTTCTACATCATCTACAGTTTACAGTGCTCCCTCCCTACAACGGCCCTCTCAATAACGATTTCCTCCTTACAACAACGCATGTCACTGTTTCCGAAACAACACGGCTCCAGAAACAACTTGTTTCCATCGTATTTTCTTTATGCCTCCATCAAACCCTATGTTGTGACCACTCTTTAGAATCGTCACTTTGTGACGATTCTAAAGAGTGGTCACAACATAGGGTTTGATTGAGGCATAACGGTTTTAGTTCTCGAAAAACACCTTATCTGGGGATCTGTAAACCAGCTAATTATGTTTGATTTTCCCTCCCTATAACAACTCCCTCTGAACAACACATACAATTTTCGTATCCCAAAGGGTGTCGTTGTAGAGAGGGAGCACTGCATTTGATTTATGTTGGCCTTTAGTATTTCATAATCCACATGTTTAATCGCATGATCATTTGGTGCCTATATTAAAGCTACCTTTTAGATTTGGAACTTTTAACCCTTTACTTCTTGAATATTCGGACACTAACATTAGATTTACATCATGATTATTTATTTTCTGATTTGTTTTTTAATGGTATAAGGACAAAGTATCTTTAGTCCGTAGCATAAACTGTAACATCTGATCTATATTATTCTATCAACAACAGAGCAGACCCTTATCAGACGGCTCCTACAGGTGTCATCTGATCTAGGTCTACTCTGTTTGCAAAGGAGTGGAATAGTGGCCTCTATTAGAGGAAGGGTTAACTGGATATTATATTCCGTATAATATAATATTGTCTCCGTTTCATGAAGATACACAGAATATTGCAACAAAATGAATCAATTATATTCTATCAATAATTATTTCGTCAATTAACCCTTCACTTCATGAATATTAATGTAATGACTTCTCGAATATTTATTAGCTGAATTATTTGAATCAGATCTATATTATTCCACAAGGAAACATAGCAGACTAACTGATCTAGGTCTACCCTCTTTGCAAATGCGTGAGGAAGGCGTCTCTACCAGGTAAACGGTTAACCCATTCCCTGTTCTATGCGTCTCTACCAGGTAAACGGTTAACCCATTCCCTGTTCTATGCGTCTCTACCAGGTATACCTGGTTAACCCATTCCCTGTTCTATGCGTCTCTACCAGGTAAACGGTTAACCCATTCCATGTTCTATGCGTCTCTACCAGGTAAACGGTTAACCCATTCCCTGTTCTATGCGTCTCTACCAGGTAAACGGTTAACCCATTCCCTGTTCTATGTTTATTCTAAATTTTAAAACCTTCTGAATACATGTATTCATAAACAAAATAGATATGGCAGAATATGCAAGGCGGAACAGTGTAGCCATTTTAGAAAGAAAATAAATAGATCTTTCAAATTCCATTAGCAAACAGAATATACCTGATCAGACGGCTCCTATAGGAGGCGTCTGATCTGGGCCTACTCTGTTTGCAAAGGCATCTACCCTGTTTGCAAATGCGTGAAAATGCGTTTATAAAAATATGAACCAAACGGTTAACAGAAAAATTAAACCTTTGTCTACCTTGATACGACTCTTTGCAAGCGAATGTAAAGTACGTCTCCACCAGGTAAAGGCTGCTTTACTGAACAGTTAACCTGTTGCATACCTTAATGCGAATCCTTGATAACATTTGCAAACAGTTTGGGTCCAGACGAGATGCCGAATGACTCAACGGTATCAAAACTAGTTGATACTCTGACCATGTTAATGAAAAAAAAATGAAAGCAGCATAACAACAAACCAAAATATAGACCTTTAATCCTTTACCTGATGAATATTCATTTGAGACATGTTGCCATCATGAATACTAATTAGATCTTTTATAAAGGCAGTTAAACACACAATGTTTTGGCCTTGGCAAAAACTGCAGAATCTGAGGGATATTAATTCTAAAAGTAAACAGAGCATACCTTGGTCAGATGATCCCTACACGAGATGTCTCATCTGGGGTTACTTTGTTGCAAAGGGGTCAAATGACGTTTCTGTCAGATGAAGGGTGGAATGAATAAAGTGTGAAACTAGGAAAACACACAACGATGCATGCTAGTAGTATATGTTTCTTTTTATCAACATGCTTAACATACTTTTGAATAGTTTCTTGGCGTTTAGAGCATATGATTATACGATATGTATATGTAAAGAATAAATATGATATATTACAAATGACATATGATATTTCATATCTGTGTTTATAAAACCTGAGGCGACAGTTGTTTTTAATATTTCAGCCTCGAAAATCATCCAGTAATTACTAATGAATAACTCTAGTATTACCTAGTCTGATTAATACCCTATTGGCACATACACGGTCGTCTGCTTTTAAGTTTCAGAGAGGAGTTTTCCCTTCGATTTCATTGAAAAAGATAAGTAGTGCGTCAATCAGTTTGAATCCTAATGAGCAACTGAGTTACTTAGGATACTGATCTTTTCATCTGGATCCAAACCGTTTGCGGATGTTATTTCAGATATGCCTATTGCAGCAAGTCCTAACAAGCCCTTTCCGGCCACCATGGCGGTGAAAGAGTTATTTCTTGTACATATACTCTTATGGGCTATAAAACAGAATTATATACCAGCAATGGCTACGGGTTATAAAACATAATTATATACCAGTAATGGCTACCTTTCCTTACCGCTTTAACTCTTTTGCTGTCAATGACGATTCTTTGATTATACCAATGCAAACAGTTTGGCCCCAGATGAAAAGATGAGTATCCCGGCCGCTAATCATGATCCAAACTATTTGTTATTTTTAAGAATTTTAACCCTTTCGCTGCCAAACTCCGTCGTCTGCTAACTTTGTCGTCTGCTACAAATTTTCATTTTTTTGATTTTCTTCATTTTTATTTCAAAAACATAGTAACAGTAACAAACAGTTTGGATCCTGATGAAACGCCGAGTTACTCGGCGTCTCATCTGGATCCAAACTGTTTGCATAGGTAATCACAGATCCGGTATTGGCAGCTGCCAAACTCTGTCGTCTGCTAACTTTGTCGTCTGCTACAAATTTTTATTATTTTTATTTTCTTCATTTCTATTTCAAAAACATAGTAACAGTAACAAACAGTTTGGATCCTGATGAGACGCCGAGTAACTCGGCGTCTCATCTGGATCCAAACTGTTTGCATAGGTAATCACAGATCCGGCATTGGCAGTGAAAGGGTTAAACAAGAAAAACTGCAACAGACGACAAACTTTGCAGACGAAAAAACATGGCAGTGAAAAGTTTCTGTAATTCCTTATCTGTGGTAATCACTGGAGGCCAACTACGTATTATTATCAAATGTTTTGCTACGACAATTTTTATGGGTATTTTAATAGATTTGTTTTCCTACGAAGCCAGTGTATCAATTGGGAAATGTTTTCCTACGATAACAAAGTTGCCTTCGTAGGAAAACAAATGTATTAAAATACTCATATAAATTGTCGTAGCAAAACATTTTGATAATAATACGTAGTTGGCCCCCAGTGGTATTCGTTTCCTGAACTTTGTACTCGTTAACCAACGAATGCAAAATACCTAATAATATTTGTCGACGATTTTGTTAAGAATTTTAAGATTCAAATGAATTGTACAAAGATGTAACACATATATGACAGAAAAAGATGTAACACATACATGACAGAAAACCATCGAAACCTCGCTCAAATATGACAAAATGACTCCAATCCTTTATATGTTGTTTATCAGATGCAATCTGTTAATTTCTTTCAATCGTTGTTGTGCCTTTTGTGTCTTTCGTTGTTGACTGGTCTCTTTAATAGCACAGTGGAACCTATCGAACGCTGAACTCGTTGAAAGACTGGCGGAAAAGTAGCCCCGTGCATGGCAGTCATGTTTTTTGAGATATCAAACTAATTTTACAAATTTTGACAGAGGTTTATCAGAGGACTATTTCTGTCAAGTATCATTCAAATCTAACCCCTGGGTTTGGAGAACATTTCTTAATATATTTTTTTGTTGCCATGGCAACCATACTTCTTCGTGGATTCTTTTAGCAATTCTGATAGAGCTTTTTACCAAGATCATTTATCTGAAGTTTGTGTTACATTCTACCACGCGGTTTCAGAGGAGATGGCGTTTAAAGCCAATGGGCGGACAGACAGACAGACAAACGGATGGACGGTCTGATCTCCTTGGAAACATGGGTGATAATCTGATGATAATAAGCAAATATATTTTTCTATTCAACTGTAACTTACATCAGCATGACAACAGCTACTCATTTCATGTCACAATTTGCCATAAAAGTGCACAGAAAAAGAAGTTTGCAATGTAAACGCAAAAGTTACTGGCGGCCCTTACATGTAATTACATTTATCTGGAAATATCTGAAACCGAAAAACAGACGTTAAAAACAGTACAGCTTTACATGAAAACTGATTTCAGAGTTACACAGACAATAAATGGCCTACTAGAAACTAGCCCGTAAAACTGAAAACTGGATCAGCCTTGTGCCGTATTTCACATCATTATTGTAAAGAATCATTCACTCTCTAGAAACACGATAGTTCTCATAGGAGAAACCAGGGCTTGAAAATGATGTTTAGATAATACTTAAAAATGTGTAGATTCTAACTTAACTGGTTGATCTCTCCCGAAGGCGGTACCGTCAGGCGGTGATGAGCAATAAAGGCGCGACCCAACCCCTCAGTGGTTCAAACTTAATATATTAAGTACTACAGAGAACTTCTATGAATCTGACATCCAAGTCTGCTTTTGATATCGAGAGTTCCTATATCTGGAAAACGTTCTCCAAACCTTTTAACCTATTAAACCTTTTCAGAAGCTATAGAAGAAGAGGCACAAGTGCCTGGAATGTTACCTTGACATGTTGACAATTTCGTCGTATCAGAGGAGCTTTGATTTGTTCATGTTTCTATTGCATACTTTCATTATCACTTCCATCTCAGTCTGAGAGGTATCATTTTTCGAGACTTTGAAAAGAGTAGCTTGCCCTGGAATTTGGCGAATGTTCCTTTTCATTGCAGATCCTGAGATAACGATGATTAGATTTATTTGGATCTAGATCTAGATCATAAGATCTAGGTTAGATATATCTACCCTTTTTCTTTCAAAATGGTTGCGTACAATATTTTCTACATCAATTGATCAACCAAGTACTGGAAGTGTTGATATACAGTTATATTAATTTTTAGCATAGATGTAGCTCTAATCTGGGCCTGTATGATCTATTGTTAGATCTAGATCTTTTTAAACCTAAATGTAAATGAAAGCAGGAGTAGATCTAGATCCTGGAAATAAAGACCCAAAGTGAAACAAAACACCGACCTCTAATAGTGTGCAATTGAAAACTACGTGTAACTTACACTAAGATCTAGGTTCGCCGCTGTTTAACTCTCTGCACAAAAATCCCTTCTTAGTTAAATGTTCTGGAAGTTGAGCTGTCGGTGTAAGAACTTAGACAAGTATTAAGTAAAATATATATAGGTTAGACTTCATCATGACAAGTCTTCATGAAATAGACTGCGCGTACTGAAAGTGTTGATATACAGTTATATTAACTTTTTGCATATATAGTCTAAAAATCACGATTGTCATTAAAATAGACGGTTGCTTAATACAGAAAGGAAGTACTACACAATGCTCCTATGGCAACTTTCTGCATAACGCACGTCCTTCATTTAACCACCATTTGTCTTTTAGACACAGGTTTATAATTATTTTATGGTCTTTTTATGAGGTGTAACTGGATATTTTATTTCGCGACTTCCAGCTCATTACAGATGAAGGAAGATCCCCGATATCCATATGAATCAACAGGCATTATTATACTTCACGTGAATTTCCTATACACAATTTCCATATATCTACCATGAAATAATTTGTATTGTTCCATGCGACATTATCTCATGAGGGCAATATTACATCTAGATCAATGAGCGCTTATTAAATTGTGTGCGTGACCTCATCCGACGCTTGCAATTTGATCACTAAACGACATTGGACAGTTTGTTTGTTTTTGCCTAATAATTTGAGAATTATCGCGTTTTGCAACTACATGTACGTAAGTAGTTAGTTTTCCTAAAACCTGTCGTGTTAGTTTTCAGATAATTATCTGAAAAATGGAACCTAAGTGGTACAAGGAACATGCCACCATAGTATGTAGGGGTCGAGAATGGGAAGTTTCATTTTCTGATAGTTATGTTGATAGATCTCCTGCTGCAACGCCTACCACATTTGGGTGCTATCAACTAGTGCATGGTATGCGCAAATGCTTACCATTTTAGGTAGTGTACAGTAAAACCCCTCTAAACCGGAATTCTAGTTGAAAAGAATTGAGATACTTTTAGGCAGGTGGCTGCTTCATGCAGGGTGAATGTCATGCAGAAAGCTCCTAGAGGAGCTTTCTGCATGACGTTCACCCTACATGAAGTTGCCACCTGTCTCCAAGACCGATATTTATACCAAATTTAACGTCCGGTTTAGAGGGGTTTCACTGTATATCTTACTGGTGACACTATCGACAGATACATAGTATTTAATGACCTTTATCACTCTTATACCGAGGTTTCTCGAAGTCGGACACGAAGTGGTAATGAGGTCAATATACTTCGAAATACATTTTTCATCATATGCTTAATGACACTAAGCATGGCGTGAACGGAACGTTTCCCTCACGAATTGTGAATGTTTACCGACCTTGGAAAGCTGTACAATTATGAATATTTGATATTTTAAGCAATTTATGGGTTTTCCGTCTTGTTTTCTTCAGCTATTGTAGCAGATGATGTGGCAATTTATGAAAATCTACCCTGTCAACTAAAAGGTCAAGACATAGTTATCTGATCGACAATGGATTTCAATCTTAAAATACATGTAGATACGTTTTTTAATTAATGTCCAATTTTGTAAATCCAACAGCTACATGATATTATGGTATTGAGAAAGGCTTTCTTTCCATGAGCTAAACAATTGCTGTCAAACCGTGTCCAGGTTTAGTAGAAATTCGTTTTTGAAAGCGTATTTCGAAGAATATTTAATAAGTAACTAGTAGTTACACCGTGTTTGACATGCGGTAAACAGTCTGGTGGAAACAATCATAAAAAAAACTATGTATTCAACGAATTCCCGACTGAAATAATATTCATTTGCACACGCACTGCTCTATCAATAGGGCTATCGAGAAATTGAAACGGACATTGAGAGGTATGTATGATGTTTCCGTTGCAAGTGTACGAATGTCGATACACATTAATTTTAATACACTCCTTATTTTGCGTTAGACCTATTTACTGGCGTATTCGTATTCTGGAGACTTACATATCCTTCTACCGGAGATATCCCAGACCTGATCCACCTTGCCGCAAATAGACGAGGACTGCCGATTTATTGTATATATCTCTTACGTAGACCGTATATTACTTTCGGTATATAACCATTTTTCTGTTGAATATTCAGATAAGGAATGATGATATTAGCCGAATATGTACAAAGGATACTTTGGTATTGGTATAAACTATACAATTATAATTTCATAAGCAAACAGAGTAGACCGTGATCAGATGACTCGTAGAAGAGCAGTCACATCTGGGTCTACTCCATTTGCACAGGCGCGAAAAAGCGTTTGTATGAAAAAAAAGAGCATAGTCATGTGCATTAAAGAACAATATTGCAGAATGTAAATCAATGATGATGTACTGAACGATTAATATTACTTTTCTTTTGTGTGCACATACATGCTTTCATCTACATGTTGTTGGAAAAATAAAATGTGACTTGATACATTTGAAGATTTCCCAAATGATATATTGTCAATTACTATCGCATTTTAAGTAGTTAACTATACGTTAAGAAAGTCTATGTAATATATACTGCTATCGCATGTTAACCAATTACCTCATAGGCTATTTTTAGATACAACCTCTTTGAATACATCAACCGAAAAGGAGCATTAACTAGAGAAAAGGAAAATTTTAGAATTTTGTAGTCTGAAACCATCGTGCTAAACAGAGCATTTGCTCCTATAGGAGCAAATGCTCTATTTATCACAATGGTTTCACAAAGTGACTTTTACAGAGTCGTCAAAAGTCGTCAATATGAGGGAAAGGGTTGAGTAATTAAATATTGATTCAGATATTTATCTATGTGTTTCAAAAAATAAATGTATTTAATGAACGTATTTTGTTTCATTAACGAGATTGAATCAAACTTCAATTATGGTTGCCACTTCTCATGAAGAATGTATATTTACACGCAATTGAAGATGAATGGGGATATAATGAACAAATACCATAAACAACACCTGAAGAAAAACAAAACACTCACTGCTAATAAATAAATTAGAACCCATGACTTGTGTGACATACATATACACCCCTTTGTATTGAAATCTGTCACTGAAAACTCATGTTTGATCTTTAAACACTGTACATGTATATTACTTGTTATAAGCATTGTATCAAAACTTTGTGCAAAATAAAATTCGCATTCGTATTCATTTATAAAAATGTCAGTGAACATTATTTTACCCCATGAAAGCCTCTGCATTTAGTTTCTGTAATTTGCTTTTACAATTATCAATTTTGTCATTGTGCAAAAGGTCTAATGTCGATAAGATATATTGGATTACTGTATTAAATAACAGGAATATCTAGACAGATGTGCAATAAATTTTCCGTAAATTATAGAAAAAGTAACAGGAGAAAGTCTATCTAAGTCATATCTGATCGCAATTCTGTCATCACCCTTACAAAAGCATTAGGATCCAGATGAGGCCGAGTAACTCCAAACTGTTTTCTGTTGTGTTATTTTTTAAAATTATTAATGAAAGGAAATCAAATGTTAAAGAGGAAGTCCTTACAATGAACGCATATTTTCAATAATATCATAAAACTTGGTATTTGTTATGCCTAATCATTATTATGAACATTGTCAATTTGAACTTCTATCGAAAAATGCCACTGTGATACAAAATAAAACGATTCACCAATACCTATGGAACGCAATTCTGCCATGCCATTTGCTAAATGCAAAATTCGAAATGCTTTTTGCCAATTGTGTAAATTTGCTAGGGAAAGAACCGGAATGTTCCAAATAATGTATGTAAATGACAAATGCTAAATGCGAAATGCTTATTGCTAAATACATGTTTGCACTACTAGCATTGTACAGTGCCATTTTTAATTTAGCAGCGCAATAAGCGATAAGTTTTAATGTAAATAAACATGCATTTAGAAAATGTACAGTCGCTTTAAAAACGGCGCTGATAAATGATTTTAGTGCAAACATGAATTTAGCAATAAGCATTTCGCATTTGTCATTTACATCCATCATTTGGAACATTCCCTAGCAATTTATACAATTGGCAAAAAACATTTCGCATTTTGTATTTAGCAATAAGCATGGCAGAATGGCGTTCCATAAATACCTATAAGTTTTGTTCTACAACAAAGTATCATCGGCCCTTTCAGTTCAAATTTTCCGCGTATTGCCGATGATCACCCGATCCCTCCATTGTTTACTTAACAGCTTCTCTCGGAAGTGGTCGGAGAGACTCGAAAAGCGCGAACAGATATTGAACTAAAACCCAACTCGAATAAAACTGAAACACCGGGTAAAAAATCGGGATCGTCGATATCAAATACATGGATGTATTGCCATTTTCAACGTTTATTTGATAGGTTCTCTTGCGGTATACTACTTTTCAGCATATAAACAAATGCGTTGTGTATACATGTATTTTAGGTATTTTTTTAAAACGCGTCGAATGTAAGGACTTCCCCTTCAAAAGGAGCAGATGATAACTTTTGCAGACGATAGTTCTTGTCAGTGAAATAGTTAATTGACAACAGACAAACAAATCGTCTCATTTTTTAGACTTTGTGCAATACTTCCAACATAAGTAGAATATATACTACCAAATGCAAGTTGTTTAAATTGTTTAAATCTATACATAAACGTACTTGTAATTTCTGATCGAGAAAGGTTTATAAAAGTATTTTCATAGCTATAACGTTTAGTTTTAACCCTTCGCTTGCTATTCGCGTCAATATACCTACCTGTAAATAGTGAAGACCCAGATGAGACAGCTCCTGCAGGAGCTGTCTCATCAGGGTCTGCACTATTTACAAGTTGATTGTGCAACCAGTGCACTCCACAGCAGTGATTGCACAGCGAAATACTTGCACGCAGTGAAGATATATGTAATTATACAACAGAGCATGGGTAAAGAAGGAGAAATGTATTTTAAAATTCAGCAAGCGAAGGGTTAATAATGTTCGACAATGGATTGCGTTAAATCGTCTTGTATAATAAGAATACAGGTAAAATCTCGATTATTCGAATTTTCTGTACAGAAGAATTTAGACCCTTTTAGACTCCTAGAGGAGCTTCCTGCATGACTTTCACCATGCATGAAGCGGTCACCTGTTTTAAAGGTCGATAATAATACGCATTTTAGAGTTAGAGTAATCGATCTTATATCAAAGTCTTTGTTTTGTGTTGCAACAAACTAATAGTAAGGAAGAAACCTTAAATGTTTTCCTCATGGTTTTGATAACAGTTCCCTGGAAGTGCTTCTTACTGAATCACCGGATTCTGGCCATGTCTATCAATATACACTTTATTGGACTTGATCTACATATTTTAGTATTTGATATTGGACAGTTTCTTGACTCAATAATGATCTTTGTGAGACATGCAATTCAAACTGTTTGTCTTTTAAACAATAGTTTCTCAAAAGCTTGTGTCATAACAATTGCTCAAGATTTTCTCACAGTCTTGAACGAGAAGTCAAAACTGAATAGATCCAAATTAGAGCAGACATTTCTTTTTCAGAGCGAGATAATGGTTAACTCATTCTCTCCTAGGCTATTTTTAGACTCAACCTTTTTGAATTAATCTTTCGAAAAGGAGCATTAACTATAGAAAAGTGGTGTTTTAGAATTGTGTAGTATTGAAACCATTGTGATAAATAGAACATTTGCTCCTATGGAGCAAATGCTCTATTTATCACAATGGTTTCACACTGTGACTTTTATAGAGGCGCAAAAATGCGTCACTAGGGGGTAATGTGTTAAGTGATTGTTTCCCAATAACTGACAGGCATAAGGAAAATCAATAGTATTATAGGCATCTAATACAACACATTTATTTGTGCAAATTTCAGCGTACGAATTATAGAAACAATAATAATTTATCATTATCACCATAAATAGCATTTGTACACAGTTGTACACCTTGCAGACTGAGTAGAGACAGACATGTCTGTACATTTGTAATCGGGCAGATCAGGGTCTGGCCTCTTTGCTTATGACATTATAAAGATATTATTATATGCAAACAGTTTCTGATAGAAACAAAAGATCAAAACCCATGTTAGTACACCATTATAAAATGCAGCAAATAAATATTTACGATGTCATATTTCTTGCAAGAATATTCATTGAGTAATGGATTAAGTGCAAACTTACATAATTAACCATTTCCATGTTCTATATTTAAGTTTCAATACCTACTGAATATACATGGACAAAATTGTTATGATGAAGGTGTAACATTTTAGAAACTAAAGAAAACACTCTCATTCCACACTCTTAACACGTTACCTCATGTGAGAAACACAGAAATGTCTGAACATTAGCGAGCTGAATTTTAGAATGGTATAATAAACAAGAAACTATTCTCATAGTGCAGCCGCTGTAGAATAAGACCTATATTATTTCACAAGCAAACAGACGACACTTACCGAAGCCACCCGAACTGGGTATACTTTGTTTACAAAGGCGTGAAAATACGTTTAGAACTCCTCTATGAGGTCTCTGATCTGGATCTACACTGCAAATGTCAGCACATTCGCTCCCCACATTCATAAGTCTCACAATATCGCATAAATATATATGTAATGCTATACTTGAAACAAGTCATTCGTTGGGATTGGTTTCAGGCGAAACATTCGCTGTGTTCATTAAACAATATTAAACGATTTTATTGGAAGTTCATTCTGCCTGGCGCAGTATATAAATATCTTTCATTTAGATTATAGGGTAATGTCTCGCTAGTATGACCACTCAATAGAAGTGTAACTCCGGATTTGTAAAACAGGTGGTAGCTTAATACACGACATGTTATGCTGACAACTGCTGTATGGGGCTTTCTGCATTACTTTTGCCTTGCAAAAAGCAACCACCAGGCTTTGCACGCCTATGTTATAGAGGATCTTTCATGAGAGTGCATTACAAATTGTTTTTATGAAACGAGTTTACTATTATGATATGACACGAGCTTTAGCGAGTGTAATATTCATTATAGTAAACAAGTTTCATGAAAATAATTTAACGAATACGAAAGTAATATTCTTGTATCGAATAACCCTTAAAAAGTGAAACAGACTATATCTGACAGCTGTTTCGGCCATTGTTTACAGCGCAGTACAGCCGGTTTCTAACTGCTCATTGGCAAAAACAGTACCTATATATAGTCTACTTTCAGTTCAAATCACCGCTCAGGCGACTGTATATTTATTCCCCTGGTCATTGAGCTATTCGCCTAGAACATAGAGCACTGCTAATACAGTATAACCTCTCTTAACCGGAATTCTAGTAGATAAGAATTTAGATACTTATAGACAGGTGGCTGCTTAATGCAGGCTGAAAGTCATGCAGAAAGCTCCTAGAGGAGCTTTCTGCATGACTTTCACCCTGCATTAAGCAGCCACCTGTCTCCAACACCGATATTGATACTAAATTTAACTGCCGGTTAAGAGAGGTTTTACTGTACATGGCGCGATTACGCAGCCGCAGTGCCGGCTTGTGACCCCCATAGGTACCCATTTTAACCCCTTGGCAACCTTGTGCTGGTGGGAGACAATGAAAAGTTTCTCCGAAATTTCGAGCTGGTCCAGTCGGAATTCGAACCCCGGACCCCCAGTTATCAGTTCAGCGCTCAACCATTAGGCCAAGCCACCACCACAATAATTAAAGCTGTTAACGCAACAGAACGTTGGGATAAAAGTTAATTCATTCAACATCCAAATATCAATAATTGAAGCTGTTGAAGTAAAAGAACGTTATGTTTATCATTTGAGATGTTTTCATTGAACAGGCATATTTTAATGACACTAGTGCATTTCCGCGATTTACGGCACTCTGTTTCGGCACTTCCACACGGCAGATGTGATAAAATAAATGATGTGGTCTTACAAATTTGATTCGGTGCTAAAATCAGTCTTATTGAAATCTGCCCGTTAAATGAAAACATCTCAAACGATGAACATAACGTTCTTTTACTTCAACAGCTTCAATTATTGATATTTGGTTGTTGGATGAATTAACTTTTATTCCGCTTTTCGCGATCTGACTGACATTTGCAAACATTTTACATTCAGATCAGATGCCGACTAACCCAACTGTTTATCAGTATTTCGACTGTTTGACACCCAGTCAATATTTCGATCGATTTTAACGAGCCGACAAAAACTCGAAATAGATTCAAGGTTTAGCAGATATGTATTTATTTCAACCTTTAGCCTGCTATGGACAGATATGTGATTACCTATGCAACCAGTTTGGATCCAGGTGCGACGCCGATTAACTCGACGTCTCATCAGGATCCGGACTGTTTAACACCCTGATCGCATTTTGGTAGACAAAATGATTATAGTTTGGATTTTGAAAATGTTGTAGGTGAAAATTTATGTGAAAAAAATTGCTCAGCAGGCTAAATGTTAAATCCACATGGTAAAGATTAATACAGTAAAACCTTGCCGTTATTCGAACACTAAACTATGTATTATTATCAATCTTTAAGACAGGTGGCAGTTTAATGCATGGTGAAAGTTACGAAGAAATCTCCTGTAGGAGCTCTCTGCATGATTTTCACCATGCATTAAGCAGCCGCTTGCCTAAAAGGATATAAATCATTCTATACAGAAAATTCGAAAAATCGAAATTTTACTGTACTTTCAATTCTGAATTTTCAAAGCTGCCAATCATTGTTTATTGGTAGAGTCCATACATTGTGAGAGGATACAATGGCAAGAGAATTTTGGACTACAATCCAATCGCTCAACGGCAAACATTTAAAGTCTGTCTTACTATCACGTCAATTGCTCAACGGCACACATAAAAGTATGTCTTACTATCATGGCCATTGCTCAACGGCAAACATAAAAGTCTGTCTTACTATCATGGCCATTGCTCAATTGCAAACATAAAAGTCTGTCTTAATATCCTGGTCATTTCTCAACGGCAAACATAAAAAGTCTGTCTTACTATTATGTCCATTGGTCAAAGGCAAGCATACAATAAATCTGTCTTACTATCATGGCCATTGCCCAACGGCACACATAAAAGTCTGTCTTATTGTCATGGTCATTGCTCAGCTATGGACTTTCGTGTGGCATCTCCTGTCTGACTTCTGATCTGAATTTGTTTTCATTTCTTCACCATCGAAATATATGGAGATAGCGGTTTCCGATGAAATCAAAACCATCATGTACCCCATTAATGGTCATTTTTACGGATAGTCAACTATTTAACTATTATCATGTTATCCGCGACCTCACCTACGTTTGCGGTCAAACGTTTCTCGATAGCTTGATCATCTGCCTTAATAATTGAGCGGCTATCTCTGTGCTAGGATTATTAACAAAATATGGCTACAAATCGTATGTTGCGTGGTATGTCATCATTAATAAGGTAACATCATCCCATAATTTATCTCCGCACATTTTAGCGGAGAGGTCAATGAAACCAAAACCCAGTTTCAAGGACAGAGTTTGTAACAAATAACTTAATAGACACATCCTGAAGAGATTTTAAGAAGAATTAATAAAAGTGTCAACCTGGCATATGAAAAACAGTCCTAAAACAATGTTGCTCGTTTGTCTTTCAGTAGCTAAACTGTTATGATTTGTGTTTTACTGTGTTCATGTACAGTAAACCCCCTATCAAACGACAGCTTTACGAATACACAGACATGTCTTTAAAACATACGGCAGCTTAATGCAGAACGAACTTAATGCAGACAAACACACACTAGAGCTATCACATGCCTTTAAGAACCGTAATTATACCCATTTTGGCGGTCGCTTTAGAGGTGTTTTAACTGTAAGTTGAAGGTAGAAACGTGGAAAGATGTATACGCCGTGATGATAAAGGAGGATGGTTTGCAGGGGGCAATACAAACGTTGTTGACTCATTGCAGTCGCCTTGTTAACCCTTTCAACACTCAACTATGATATGGACTATTCCATAATTCAAACAGGTCAAGCTTATCGTGGATATTCAGCGATATGTTGGAACATGACAAACAGTGCACACCCTGATGAGAGGGTTCCTTTAGGGGTCATTACATCTGGGTTTACATTGATTGCAATGGGCACTAGCGACTCGTTTCTCACAATGAAAGTATGATAAAGTGATAAGATGATGTTTAACTCTTTGCACGCTAAGTAATTTTTCGTCTGCAACAATTGTCGTCTGCTTCAATTCTTAAAATAACTTTTCTCTAATTTCTTTGCAGAAATATGATCAAGATGACTGGGTCTGGTCCTGTCTGCAAAGGCTTAAAAGTGAATACTTATGGAGGAAAAGGCAAAGAAAAATAAAACAAAATGTGTCCATGGGACACGGATGCCCCCGCCAGGAAAATTAAATCAAGGTGGTGGCAAGCAGGAAGTAGATGAACGACAAACCTGAAAAGGTACACCTCACTATGATTATGTTTCCTACCAAATATAAAATCATTCCAGCATATACACAAGCCAAGAAATCTTTGACGAAAATTTTGTCATTAAACAGTCATTAAAATTCAATCAAAGTGTCGGCAAACAGGAAGTAGATGAACGACAGACCTGAAAAGGGAGATACGGTACAATTCACTATGATTATGCTTCAAACCAAATATGAAATAAGTCCAGCATACACCAGCCAAGAAATCTTTCACGAAATATTTCATCATTAAACAATCATCAAAATTCAACCAAAGTGTCGGTAAACAGGAAGTAGATGAACGGCAGACCTGAACAGGGGAGACCAAATATCAAATCTTTCCAGCATACACAAGCGAAGAAATCTTTGACGAAAAGTTTTGGTAATTATTTTTGTCATTAAACAATCACCATAATTCAATCAAGGTCTCGGCAAACAGGACGAAGATGAACGACAGGCCTGAAAAGGGGGAGACACGGTACAACATAGTAATATTATGCTTCAGACTGAATTTCAAATAATTCCAGCATACACAAGCCAATACATCTTTGACGAAATGTTTTGTCATTAAACAATCACCCGAATTCAATCAAAGTGTCGGCAAACAGGAAGCAGATGGAAACCACACCTGAAAAGGGGAGACACGGCACAACTTACTAGGATCATGCTTCAGACCAAATATCAAAACATTCCAACATACACAAGCCAAGAAATCATTGACGAAAATTTTACAGGACGGACGTAGAGACGTACGGGACGGACGGACGTACGTACGTACGGACAAGGGTAAAACTTAATGCCCCGTCGCCTAAAGACACAAACTGTTTGACGCAAATAGATTACATAAATAAACTAAAGGATTTTGTCACAAAAACAGATGTCTCCCCCGATCCCCCGATACACACTTCGACATATTGCCACATGTCTGTACATGAGAACTCGACCGGACAAGATGTGTGACAGACAGACCGACAAACAACTATAACAAAAACAATATGTAAAGGGAAATAACCCTGTTGCTACCATATTAATTGACTTGATGATCGCTATTTTCCCTCATGCGCTTTCCTGAAGGGCCATAATTGCTTTCGGGTTTGATATGGATGCAAAGTGTAAGGGAAGAAATTGCTGCACACGTTAATCACCATTTTTTGACGTCTTGGAATTGATTAATGTATTACTAAATTATGACAGGCTGAAACAACAGTCAAACCACATGTAATTGGTTATTAGTGACACTCAGACAGTCCTTGACTTCAACAAGTCAGAAATGCCATGCTGACGGAGTGACAGTGTCCATCTTTCAGTTCATATCAAAGCAATATTGAATGCTGTTGATAAATTGTATATTTCAAAGCACTACCCTCGTTATTAATTACAAAACCTAGAATTTTAACTGCTATTTAGACAATGAAGTATGAATGTTCAGTTAAATTGTGTGTTTGGGGAGGGAGGGGGTTTATAGGCAAACACACAAACAAATTTATCCCAAATCTTGGTTGATTTATATTGAACAACCTCATTACACATACTATAATTATCAAATGAGCAGTTAATAACTAATAATCCACATGAGGTTTTATTCTACCAAAACTCCACCCTGAATTCCACTGATCATAGAATTATATGAAACTTTTATAATCTAATTTATCCTTGAAATTTTGCCTGGCAGCATTTTGTTATTAACAGTCTTACAGATAAATCATTTTCAAGTAAATTCTATCATTGTTATATCCTTACTGGGTCTATTCAAAATAGCTAAATGGAGATTAACCCCTGTAAATATACATGACTGAAGTAGACACTGTTTTACAACTTTTAGAAAATAACTTCATTTCCATCAGGATGCTGATGGCCATGGCGCTTGGCTATTACCAAAATTGTAAAAAATGTCATCGATGAGTTTTCACCCCCAAGAAAAAGCAACAAAAAACAAACACCAACAACACCCAACATCATAAATCAGAAATCACAGTAAATCTCACCTTCTTATCTTTTACTGTTATTTCAAACCCGAATAAATGAAGTCATAGATATCCCGTTTTCGCATGACTATAAATTTCTGTTAATGGAAGGCCCTGTTTGTCAGACAAAATTATTCGATTATCCCGACTATTCCATTAACCTAGACATCAACTTTGGATCAATTATGATCGGCATTTTGGTAGATAAAGATATCATCGGCATTTTTTGTAAATGCAGAGACCTATGTATGTCTCGCTTTTTGCGATGACAATGGCATGAATGGCAAGTCCTTTCTCGTTTTGTGGAAATACTAATTAAATCATTGTAGAGAGTGATACATATACTAGCCTGTTAACACTGGAAGAGAAGCATTTCTATCGTGTTTCATCAGTAAAATTACGCTAATAGAAAAAAAATTGTACTGTGGCTATGAAAGTAAAAGTACAAACACTGCGATTCATGCGAATAATTTAAATATACGGATTACTCGGATCTCTAGGTAATCTCGGATCATAAGGCAAATCCAATAATCCAACAGAGTTAAGATCATGAAAGACAGTTTCTAAAATAAATAAACATTATTTATATAGCCAGTCATCCTGCAGTCTAGACTTAAAGGGAATGTCCGTACATTCGACGCGTTTCAAAAATACCTAAAATATACAAAACTCATTTTTTATATGCTGAAAAGAAGTATACCGCAAGAAAACCTATCGAATAAGCGTTGAAAATGACAAAACACCTATGTGTTTGATATCGACGATCCCAACTTTATTCCCCGATGTTTCAGTCTTATTCGGTTGGGGTTTAGTTTCGTATCTGTTCGCGCTTGTCATGTCTCTCCGACCATCTCCGAGACAAGCTGTTTCGTAAACAATGGAGTGATCGGGTGATCATCGGCAAACCGCGGACAATTTGAACGGAAAGGGCCGATAATATTTTGTTGTAGAACAAAAATTATACGTATTGATGAAGTCGATTTATTTTATATCACAAGGGCATTTTTCGATATAAGTTCAAATTGACAATCTTCATAATAATGATTGGGCATAACAAATACTAAGTGTTATGATATTATTGAAAATATGCGTCCATTGTAGGGACTTCCTCTTTAATAGAATCTACCGGTGCTTACCAAATGACGATGTATTCAGAAATATCTAAACATCTATCACTTGATTTGCATACCAGATGTATTATCACAATGTGCTGTTATAATATCCGGTATTTCATCAAATCCATAAAATGTGTTGGTAATGAGATTTTTAAGGATCTAAATCTAGTTCTAGCCTGTTAATTTATTGTTTACAAGAAGACATTTTTAGAGTGGAGATTTTTATAGATGTACCGATATATATAACTGCTTTGTATTGCAAACCATTCTACATAACATAACTGCTTTGTATTGCAAACCATTCTACATACATTGGGGGCATATGACCATACACATGTAGTTTTCCTAGAACTGGATATGAAGGAATATTCTGAACTTGCACATTTATTTCTTCAGATAGATCTACCATACGAATAACCTGAGGAAGGGGAAAAGCTGGTTTCCGCACTAGACGCTAAAGACCTTTTTTCAGAATGTTTTTCGAATGACTTGTTAAATCATGATAATTAAAGAATTAAAAAACTGCTTTG
Organism: Azorinus chamasolen; assembly: GCA_963576725.1. Taxonomy (NCBI): domain Eukaryota; kingdom Metazoa; phylum Mollusca; class Bivalvia; order Cardiida; family Solecurtidae; genus Azorinus; species Azorinus chamasolen. The sequence goes on along the minus strand of OY755251.1, from coordinate 23,879,493 downwards.
TTTGTTTCTACTTGTGTTTTATGTGGCTATTAAACAATCAATCAACCTTCTGCACCCAGCTAAATGCCATCATGACTTCATTCCCACTGAGTTTCGAACCTTATTGGAGACTGATGCCAACAAAAGTAATAAGTAATAACTGGGCAATAGTTGGCACTCCGTTGGCCCAACATTGGCTCGATGATAATACACATTTGCAAATGTTGGCCCAACATTGGTCCAATGATTAGTGAATATTTGGATGAAGTTGGCCCAACGGTGTGTCAACAGTTGGCCCAATGGTTGGCACACTGTTGGCCCAACATTAACTCGATGATAATACACATTTGCCTATGTTGGTCCAACATTGGTCCAACGATAAGTAATTTGGGTGATGTTGGCCCAACGGTGCGCCAACAGTTGGCCCAGCCAATCCGCAATGAGCAAAAACTACATTGGGCCAACATCATTTTCCAACATTGGTCCAACGAAGTGAACATTGTTGGGCTAACGTTGGGCCAATATAGGCTTGCTATCTGGGAAGATCAAGCATAAAAAACATGACAGCAGATAAAACCGAAAAATAACATTTGACAAGCTCAGCACAATTAGGTAGTGCATACATGTCATCCATATACACCGCCAGTCCAAGTGCGCAACAGCTTACGAAATAATGGGAATGATTCTGCATTTCTGATTTCATTTGAGAGGCTTTTCGACACCCGGGCGGTCTCATACCTGAATGACATAAACCCATACCTGGTGCCTTGGACAATTGGCATTGATTCAAGCTTCTCCTTCCTGAAATCACGAGGAACGTTTCAGTTGAAATAGATCATGTAAATATTCTGGTGCTATTTTATTTAGAATTTTAAAAACTTCCCCAGCCATAATTTTAATCCTGTTTATATGTAAAACGTTTCTATTTAGCTGTTAAAAGATCCTGGCGAGGAGCTGTGAAATCATTATATATGAATCTCAAAGCCCACTCCTGGATCTTTTCCATTTTCGGGTACTAGCTTGACTACAAAAGTGCCATACACTTGGGCAGTAGTTAAACTTTGACATCATGAAAGAATTAAAAAGTGTCAACTTTCCCTCAATAGTTTGCCAATTCTTTTTAAAGACTTTTCGGTAGTAATTTCTGCGCATCTTTATGCACATCCGAGGTAGATAATCACCGATAGTAACTCTTTACAACGAATGTAGTTGTATAGTAATCGGGAAATGTTACGCAAAGCCACGAAACAGATAATAAGTCAACAATATCGAATAAACGGGCGTCTAAGGGAGAAAGGATCAGAAGAATAAATAACACTTGCAGTTGATCGCGGAGGTCGTGATGGTGTATACATGTTATTGACCGAGAAAGTGAATGGAAAAGTGAGTGTAACTTCAGCAAACAGAATATTAGAAAATGTATTCAAATTTTATCCCCGAAATTGGATTCGAATTTGTAACCATCTCCAGTCTGTGTGTACATTGCATACATTGATAACTCTTGAATGCAAATTATAGTTCATGTTCACAGTCAGGAATATCATTTCGATACGTTCCCCGCTAGTTATGCAAGCAAATCAGATCTTGTTCCACTATTTAGTGGGCTTATTGACAAGGTGGTTGTTATTTAAAGGTAATTTTAAATACAAATAGACTTCATAAACTGTCTAGTAATATGTAGTGAACTAATCAGGATTATTTTATTCTGTATGTTTTGAAATGTTTCATTTTTTGATGAATTTCTCTACTTTTTGTATTATTAATGAAGTGGTTACCATGGAAACCATGGAATTCTGAAAATGTAGAACGTCAACCTAAACCGTTTAGTGTATAATTTTAAAAAAGATATATATATATATATTTTTTTTCATAATTTATATATAAAAAGTGTCATTTTGACAGACTTGGCACATACGGTTACCATGGAAACTGCCATTTCACAAAAAATCTAACACATCGACATATATTTTTATTTTTATTTTTTATTTCACAATTACATTTTACCTAATATATCAAAAATTTGGAAAATACTATGAAATTATTTTTTAATATATTTATTTATTTGCTGAATACGTGTTTATTTTTCTTATTTTTTGTCGAATGACGAAATATGAAAAACTTATTTTGTAAAGAAAAATGTTCAGATTACTATTTTATTCATGCAGTATAAAAAACCAGTAATCTAGGTGTAAATTCATGTTTGTTGTGTATATTATAATGCTTTTGGTTCAATTTTATTATATCTGAAAGTGTAGTCATTTTGACAGTTTGGGCACAAAAGGTTACCATGGAAACTGCCAATTCACAGAAAATCTAACACGTCGACATTTATTTTTCTTTTAATTTTGAATTCACTATTAAATTTTACCTAATATACCAAAAATTTAGAAACTTCTATGAAAGGGTTAATTTTTCATAAAACTGTAGAAAATGTGCTTAACTTTGAGCTGTTTCTACAGCGAGATAAGAGCTGGAACTATTAATTCCGTTGTTTGATTGATTGTGATAATATTTACGTAGGAGTCTTTGAACAACTATGGTTAAATTGTGTAGTGTCGGATTGTTAATATCTTTGTTCAGCTGAAAGACTATATTGTTTGCTCAAACTCCGATTTGTAAAACAGTAAAACCTCTCTTTAACGGCCACTTAATTACATCAAATATTTTGTGTTATTTAAAGGCAGGTGACTGCTTAAAGCAAGGTGAATGTAAAACAGAATGCTCCTATAGGAGCGTTCTGTTTTACATTCACATTGCTTTAAGCAGCCACCTGCCCTAAATACCAACTAGTTAACACAATTTAGTGGTCGTTATAGAGAGGCTTTACTGCATCTTGATGAGATGACGAGTTAATCAATGTCTCATCTGAATGAAAACTGTTTGCAAATGTAAGTCAGGTTGCGGTTTGTAGCTTAAATATTTATAGCAACATACTGCCTCATCATTCAAATTGATTTTAATGCTTTGTTATGGAACTATTGTACGATTCTATAGGTTTATTTTTGTATATACACGTAGATTATAGGAAAATATATGCAATGTATGCTAATTGAGTACGAAATATCAACCAACTTTCATGTGAGGTTGTCTAGACAAAATACGCCAGTATAGTAATAATTCAAATTAAAAACAAGAAAATAAGGACAGTATGACAAAAATGTGATTTTTAAACAATATGTTCAGTTAAACAGTTGTGGGTTGACCGTGCTCATACCATGACACTGGTCCATGAGATAAACATACATGCTAAATACGAATGAGATAAACATACATGCTAAATACGAAGTCCCCATCTCTCATAATTTAAACGATTATTCCTCCATTTGGTATTTGATCTTCAGACACGTATTTATGTTCCGGCCGTTTATTATTGATACAAATATCTCATAAACTTTCACTTCCCCCGTTCTGAATCTATGCATAGCTAACCCTTTGGCTGAACATCAAACACACTTCAGTCGACAGGACAAGTGTCACCGATCGATGTAGTCATAAAATCTATGAAGACCTCAACTAAAGATGTCCTCTTGGGCAAAATTCTGTTATGCTTCTTTTACCCTTAGACCGCTGTAAAAACATCTGCACAAAATTGGATCTGACTGCTTCCTATCCGATCAAGCTTTCGGGAAAGTATTGACCGAGTATCGTGACAAAATACAGAAATGGTTGACTACATAGTCAAACAGCTGGGGTCCTGACCAGACGCCGAGTTACTCGGCATCTCATTTGGACCCAACTTGTTTGCAAATACGACTGAGGTCGCAAGTAGCAGGAAATGGTTGAATGTTTCATTACGAAATATAATGGTCAACTTTTAGCATATGAAACTGACGTTTTATTAGGTAGTCACAAGTCCCATTGAAACTGTTCCATCATCTAACATGGTTTTACAAAATTAGTGTCTAATAAAAGACATTAGTATTGCTATATAATTATTCCCAAGATAAGCAGACTATCACGATCTTGTAATATCGTTTTTACACAATTTGCGCCTCTTAACCCTTTCCCTCATAGGCTATTTTTAGATCCAACCATTTTGAATAAATCTACCGAAAAGGAGCATTAACTAGAGAAAAGGAAAATTTTAGAATTTTGTAGTTTGAAACCATTGTGATAAATAATTACTCCTTTAGGAGCAACTGCTCTATTTATCACAATGGTTTCATAAAGTGACTTTTACAGAGGCGTAGAAAGGTGTATTTATGGAGGAAAGGGTTAAATGTTTTAGCCCTAACGCCGCTGTGAAAATATTATGTATGCTCAGCATTGGATCTGGTGCAAGTTTGACTACTTTCGATTCGAAAAGCTTTTGAAAAACAGTTGATCGGGTGTCAAACAGCTTGGATCCTAATTAGACCCCAATTTAATCGGTGTCTCATCTAGATCTGACGAGTCAAGTTCACGATAATGGGATAAGGGTTAGGACTGGCATATAAAAGTCTAGCAGTGTTTAGGTCATAGTATATGAATGATAGTCTCTACAGTAAACGTATATTTTCAATAAAATTATAAAACATGGTGATGGCTATTCTTATGAAGGTTGTCAATTTGAAATTATATCGAAAAATGCCCATGTGATACAAAATAACCCGTTTCCATGGACATTGATATTCTATTGTTACAACAAAATGTTATCGGTCTATATCGAACAGTTACGAAACTATTTAAAACACAGCCTGATGAATCATATATACATTGCCGAATAATATCTTCAATATCAAACACATGGTAGTTGTTTCGTCAGCATTTATTCGATAGGGGTTCTTATAATATACTTATTTGCAGCATATAAACACGTGGTTTGTGTACTTCTAAGTATTTTGTTGAAAAACAAAATCAAGTATCTGGTCACCATAAATTTCTCTTTCATGGCTTTAAACATGTCACAGCACGAAATCCTACATATTCATGTAAACTCTTGACTGTAATGTAATTAGATACATTTTTATAATGGTATGTGTTCAAGAGGAGGATGTTAGTCATGGCAGAAAGTGAGAAAGCCGATATATATTTTCTCAGAAGCAAATAGCATATCCTTATTGCTAACAACGCGTCAGGTAAATGGGTAAACAAGTTGTACACAACATAAAGAGATGTCCTATAGGAGCTTTCTGTATCACTTTTGCCCTGCATGATGCTACCACCTGTTTAACCCTTTCCCTCATATAAACGTGTTTTCACGCACATGCAAACAGAGTAGACCCAGATCAGACAGCTCCTAGAGGAGCTGTCTGATCAGGGTCTGCTCTGTTTGCTATTGGAATTTGATGAACTGTTTCTTTACTTTCCAAAATGGCTACAATGCTCCACCTTCCACATTTTATAATAACACTTTTGTCCATGAATATTCAGTAGGTATTGAAATTGGAGTAAACGTAGAACAGGGAAAGGGTTAAACGTTTAGAAGTACTTCATTTGGGATGTCGTATTAGCGAGACTTTATCGTATATTGTTTTGTCAAACTTTTCATCCAGGGAACGATTGTACACATACATGTATACAGAATAGAAAATTATAAAAACAAAACTGGATTGGTGTGTTCATTTTGTGTGTTAGCTTGGTGTGTTAGTTATACCCCTAATCAAGAATTACGATTCAGTAATACAACTATATTGGAAACAAATTCGAAATAGAAAACATCTCTGAAAGTTTTATTATGGAATAGGGAATCTGTTTCAGATAATTTACGGTATCTCGCTATTTTTGTCGGTTATTTTATTGGACTAGGTTTATTTACGTCACAGTTATCCAGGGGATTGCTAAACATTACAAATGTGATATATAGTGAAATATCTGATTAACTTAGACTTACAGGGATACAGAATTATCCACGTTTTAATATGTAAGGCAAACCTACGTAAGGTATGACCTTGTTATTGGTGAGCAATGCAAACGTACTCTCATGATTTCCTCCAACGTTTTTATTTTAATTTTTATACGGATTCATTATTTGATTATTATTTGTTTGTTTGGGTTCTGTTTATTCATTTTTTGGAATGCAGTTCCAATTAAGCTATTTACTCAACTATGAATGTTTAATCTAAATCAAATATGGGACAGAAATACTGAACATCAATTGCAAAGAAGTGGACATTGTGGCGACAATTCATTCAAAACGCGTTCCTTGTAGGAACAAATCAAATTTCTCAGTTCAAGGCCCAAGTATCATATTTTAGGGTATAACAATGATGATGGTAATAATGATACTAATAACAACACCAATAATAATGATAATAGTAATAATAATAATAATAATAATAATAATAATAATAAAATAATAATAATAATAATAATAATAATAATAATGATAATAATAATAATGATGATGATGATGATGATGATGATGATTATGATGATGATGATGATGATGATGATGATGATGATGATGCTGATGATAATAATAATAATAATATTATTAATAATAATAATAATAATAACAATAATAATAATAATAGTAATAATAATTATGATAGTATCTAGAGTTTTCTATGTTAACGTGCAATGTTTTTCAGATAATAAAACGTTGCCAACTGCAACAGTCGTCGATATCATTTTCCCAGACCGATAATTCTGCATATTAACCTCACTAAAGAGTAATAGTTATAATTAAAGCACGTTCTATAATGTTACCCAGTCTCTTTTGAACCATCGATTCATATCTATTTCTAATCATCTTTAACTTATGATGTAAACCAATACCATAAATGAATTTCTAAGGTGATTATTTGTAAAACGTATTTTTGTTTGTGTTTTGTTTTGAAGCGATTTAATCGAAGAACGTGCCAGAATTCGGGTCGTGTTTAAGCCAGCCTTGTACTATAATCTCACTCGCCGCAATGATGATGTGATTCATCCCCATCACAGACATGGTAACCAGACCTTCAGCATGAGAACGGGTAATGACGCTTTTGGAGATAGAATGAGTTATTCATTGAAAATACAATCACTTGGGGACATCTTTGTAATAATGGATTTGAGCTTGAAACAGTGGGGAATCTGTGAGGTTCTATCACTATTTAACTCTTCTTATACTTAAAATATAATGTCTGTTCAATCTCGGATTTGTTGAGTTTTTCACTGACTTTTGACAAAAGCTATTGAGCTTGTGTCAAATAGTTTTGATCCTGATGAGACGTCGTGTTATTCAGCATTTCATCTGGATCCAAACTGTTTTCAAATGCCAGTCAAGACACGCTTTGCATGAGAATGGTTAACGCTTTGACCTAGAGGAGAATGATTAACCCTTTAACCTGGAGGAGAATGGTTAACGCTTTAACCTGGAGGAGAGAAATGGTTAACGCTTTAACCTGGAGGAGAATGGTGAACACTTTAACCTGGAGGAGAAATGGTTAACCTTTAACCTGGAGGAGAAATGGTTAACGCTTAACCTGGAGGAGAATGGTTAACGCTTAACCTGGAGGAGAATGGTTAACGCTTTAACCTGGTGAACATGCATGTAAGAAATAATGACACCATGAATAAATATATAATGACAGAAAAAAACCAGAAAAATTTCCCCTGGCAGAAACTGTATAATCAGAGCAATATTTTTCCATAAGCAGACAGAGTAGATCCAGATCAGACGTTTCTACTACGTTTGCAAAGAAATGAAAAACTGTCTCTGTCAGGAAAAGGGTTGATAGCTAACGAGCATCTCCCAAGACAAAACTTCACCACCATCATGACAAGAAGCATGCTAACCACGTATCTATAAACCTTTATGAGTAGAATCATGTTACAGTTAATATGTACGCTGTAACCTAATCATAGGATATATATGTTCAATATTAGTCCTTCACATGCTAAAGGCGATCTGACAGATATTAGCCTGATGTGGGCGAATGAGTGATTACCTATGCAAACAGTTTGGATCCCGATGAGACGCCGAGTAACTCGGCGTCTCATCAGGATCCAAACTGTTTGACGCCCTAATAACAGATTATAGCTAGAATTTTGAAAATGTAGTGGGTGAAAAGTTATAATTTGCTGAGCAGACTATAGGTTAAGATACATGCATTAGATCCTGGTGAAACGCCGAGTTATTCCGCGTCTCATAAGGATCCAAACTGTTAAACACACAGTCAGTACTTTCTTAACAGCTTGCTCGAATCAGAAGTAAGTGAAAAAGATTTGACAGATCAAAGTTTGAGCAGACATTATTTGTTTCAGCATGAGAAGTGTTAATGATGCTTTTATGGATATAAACCACCATACCATTAGCTATAAACGCAAAGGTCAATGTTTTAGGTTGACGCTCTGTTGTTCTAGTACAAAGTAATACATTGTTGAGACTTTTTTCTTTTAATGTATTCTTGGTGTACATTTAATTCCCATTAAGAGTATATTATTTTTTATCATGCTAACCCTTCGCTTGCTATTTACGTCAATATACCAACCTGTAAATAGTGTAGGACCCAGATGAGACAGCTCCTGCAGGAGCTGTCTCATCAGGGTCTGCACTATTTACAAATTGATTGTGCAACCAGTGCAATCCACAGCAGTGATTACACAGCGAAATACTTGTACACAGTGAATATATATGTAATTATACAACAGGGCATGAGTAAAGAAGGAGAAATGTATTTTAAAATTCAGCAAGAGAAGGGTTAATATACATTTGACCGGTAAAGCATGTATCACAACAGGGACAAACTTGTAAATCAACCATTCACTCCATCGATATGCCTTCTTTAACCTTATTTTGGAAACAGAGAAAAGCCATATCAAATGCCTCCTGTACGAGCCGTCTGATTAGGGTCTACTCTGTTTGCTTATGCAAATGTTTCTGCCATGGCTGAAATTTCTTGAGTTCATATACCAATATATATAAATTAGCTAATTCATAATGATTACATCATCATGTTTTGTTTCTTGAGTCTTGTCCTGTTTCGCTTTGAAATACTGACAAATACTAAGATTCGTTTACAATTTAAACTTGTTTGAAGATCGGGCGAAACGAGTATAATCTAGTTTGTTGACCCTTTACACAATGGATATTTATGTACGAAATAATGATATAGTGAATCTTAACCCTTCGCTTGCTATTCACGTCAATATACCTACCTGTAAATAGTGTAGACCCAGATGAGACAGCTCCTGCAGGAGCTGTCTCATCAGGGTCTGCACTATTTACAAGTTACAGCAGTAATTGCACAGCGAAATACTTGTACACAGTGAAGATATATGTCATTATACAACAGGGCGTGGGAAAAGAAGGAGAAATGTATTCTAAAATTCAGCAAGAGAAGGGTTAAGTAACTGAAATGTTATAATGGCATATTATTTAAATCTTTAATAAGGTTGGTTTAAGCCTTTACCACGTGAATATTCATCAATAAATAATGAATTAATAATGAATAGCTATAATAATATAATGGTACCATAAAAAGAGCAGTGTTTAAGTATATGGTAGAAACTGTAGAATTAGATGTTATTTCGTAAACTCTGATCAGACAATTCTTAATTGAGCCGTTTGATCCGGATTTACTCTGTTCGCGAATCGAGGGCTTGGTGCAAAACTATTCTAACTCCTTCAGTTTGTGTTTGCACCAAGTTTTGCACCAAGCCCTCGAAATGCGTTCAAAGGCACCTACATCAAGTCCCAATGTTATAAAACATTTTGCTTGAGTCTGAGACCCTTCTCAAGCATCTGACCAATTAGATACCTAAGAATGATCTCAGACTTAAGACACGGAAGGTTTTATAACCTTGGACCAAGGCAAAGATATGGGAAACGTGTTCTGAGTTTCTATCTAAAGTGCGTTTTGAAAACAATAAGGTCATATCTCAGGTGGATAAACACTTGTTTTTACCGAAAAAACAAACAAACGAAATCACGATATGAAAGCACACACTTGCTTGTAAAGAATGTCTCTGGTTTTTCATGTTAGTATCATTTTAAGCAGATGAGCCTGTTCTATAACAACACTGACGCTGTTTCACGATTAAAATAATATTTAACAAAAACAACAGCAAAACAAGATCACGAATCATTAGCTACAGGTAAATATTAAGCATGAACGCAGATGTTTATGTACATAAATATCAAAGCATGTAGAGGCCTCCGTGGTCGAGTGGTTATGGTCTTCGACTGACAGTCACTTAGACCCTAACAGCTGTGGTTCCAATCCCGGCCTGGGCATTTGGACTTTTCATGTCAGGAATCCATCCAGCTGACTTGTGGTCAATGGTTCTTCCCAGGTGTTCTTCAGTGCACAGAACAATGAAATCTGGTTCGTGCACGGAAAGCAACGGGGTCTTCATCAACTTGTACTTAGCTGGAGGTCGCAATATGACTGAAATATTATTAAAACCGACATGAAATCCCGACACAAACACACTCATGGACTACTAACAATGAAGTATCGTATTCTGCTTGATACTACACTACAGTAAAACCTCTCTTAACCGGAATTCTAGTAGAGAAGAATTTAGATACTTTTATGCAGGTGGCTGCTTAATGCAGGTTGAAAGTCATTCAGAAAGCTCCTAGACTTTCACCCTGCATTAAGCTGCCACCTGTCCCAAAGACCAATATTTATACTAAATTTTACATCCGATTTAGAGGGGTTTAACTGTAGTCTATTCTAGTACTCGTATATAACCATTAACAAGTCATAGGTAATACTGTGGAACATTTCACAGATATCTCAGACAGTGGTTGATACCTTTGACACATGTGCAAACGGAACAGACCAGAACAGACCATAGGAGCCGTCTGATCAGGTTCTGTCGTGTTTGGAATAATAACGATCGCATTTTACAGGTTCCTTCATGGCTAAAACTCCTTTTCATGCTACTATGAGAAATCATCTTATTATTATTATTGATGCTATTATTTTCTTGAATATTCATCAGGTAAAGGGTAAACTGAAAATAGACGAACACATGCATCTACGTATAGCTCGAACAACAGGACCTAGACCCTCACCTATATACAGAATACATATTAGATATATGACACTGTATAAATACAGTAAAACCTCTCTAAACCGGAATTCTAGTAGATAAGAATGTAGATACTTGTAGGCAGGTGGCTGCTTAATGCAGGGTGAAAGTCATGCAGAAAACTCCCCCAAGGAGCTTTCTGCATGACTTTCACCCTGCATTAAGCTGTCACCTGTCCCCAAGACCGATATTTATACCAAATTTAATGTCCGGTTTAGAGGGGTTTTACTGTATTCCAAACTGTTTGCAAAGGTTATCACGGATTCACCTATGGTGGCGAAAGAGATATAAACACACGAAGTTTAACAAAAATCTTTATAGTTTAAATACAGAGACAACCCTGGTCACACGTATAGGAGGCATTTAGTCCGGATCTACTCTGTTTACAAAAGTGAAAAGGGTCTTTAGCAGGTTAAGAAATTTGTGCTTATAGATTGTTTGCATTCGACTTTGTCAAGCATTATGCCATCGTAACATAAAAAGTCTGCTTCATTTTGGACCTGGAACAATTATGAGTACTTCATATTCCAAGAAATGCTTGCAAAACCTTTGCTGTCAAACAGTTTAAATCCTGATGAGACATCGAATTACTCGCCATCTCATCTGTAATAATTATGTTTAACCCATTCCCTCATACTGACGGCTTTTGACGACTCTGTAAAAGTCACTTTGTGAAACCATTGTGATAAAAAGAGCATTTGCTCCTATAGGAGCAAATGCTCTATTTATCACAATGGTTTCAAACTATAAAGTCCTAAAATTTTCCTTTTCTCTAGTTAATGCTCCTTTTCGGTAGATTCATTCAAAGAGGTTGTTTCTAAAAATAACCTATGAGGTAATGGGTTAAACATGTGATTCGGGTCGCCATCGGCACGATACTGGTAGATGAAGTTAAACCCTTCTCACATTATGAAACACGTCGTCTGTTCAGAAATTGAATAGCTGCAATCTTAATAAAATCCATTTTTGCGGTCGGAATTTCTTTCCGGAACAAACAACCTGGTACGCACCTGTGGTCGATCTAAACCATATGCCAATACCACAGCCTTGTTATATTGATAAGTAAATGTGTAAAAATGAGTTACAGAGACTGACTTAAATCTAGCAAGTCTGCTCGAGTGACAGTACACCCACTTAATAATGTCAAATTGGCCGACTGGGTATACATAATTCCAAGGTTATTGTTCTTTAACTCGCCTCACTGGAGAACTTGTCACGACACAAGGACAGTAATGTCATTACACATATGGTACTAGTCAGACATTGTATTACTCATCTGTGATTAGAAACAACGTTAGAGAAATAACTCAATGCATGAACTTAGATATATACAAGGGAATCAATCCCTATTGTCTACGATGACAATCGCATTTCTATGCTGCCAAATAGAGCAGGACATGCGCAAATTGTAATTCTTTCAAGAATACACATTTTTACTGGTGAACATGGTGTCAAATCCGTAGTTTTTCTGACTTTCTTTCTTTCTTTTTTTGTAATGACCCTACATCGACTTTTCTCCAAGGCGGATGCAATGTCGTTAAGAGTTCAACCAGTCAAATATGATTTGAAATGCATTTCATCAAAGCATGCCTATGAAATAGAATACATTATGAACAGAAACTATTTAAATCACCGATCCAGAAAGTTTTCCGTCATCGCGCATATTTTAAAGGAGTTCAAGGACATTTGTTTTCCTCAGTCATAGCAGATCACGTGATCATTTATGAATATCTTAAAACATTCTAATGCGACCACCAAAAGAGGTCGCATTATTCTGGCTCTTAAAAGCAGATGGTGACAATGCAGGTTCAAAGTTCCATGCATTACTTTCGTCTTGCATTATGCAACCGTATGTTAAGCAACCGCAGGACAGCTATGTTAATTCATAAAATTGTTGATTTCACTGCGCTAATGAATTAATGTTGGCTTCCACGAATTCCAGATCTACATGATTACAGAAACGACTCACAATCTGTGAGTCAACCAGTTTTAGTTCAAATCGTGTTCAGTTTTAGTAGGTGCGTTTCGATGAATTGTTTACTAATAACTAAAAGTTTACCTATTTACAACATTATGTCCGACCCGGCAAACTCGATGTAAATCCAAGAAAAGGCATGTATTCAACGACTTTTCCGACTGTATAAGCACACATGTTCTGAAAGAATACTTATTTGCACATTCAATTGACAAATTGACTCCATTTTAGTGTAGTTAATACGCGTTATAAAGACCTTCGACACAACGTAACAACCATTATAATGACACTAAATTTGGAAACGTATATAGTAAAACCCTTATAAACCGAAATTTTAGTACAGAAGAATTTAGATCTTTTTAACCCTTTCCCTGTTCTATGTTTATTCCAAATTTCAATACCTACTGAATATTCATGTGCAAAATAGTTATAAAGAAATATGGAAGATGGAACATTGTAGACATTTTAGAAAGTTTTAGAAACAGAGCTATCAAATTATATTAGCAAATAGAGCAGACCCTGATCAGACGGCTCCTGGGTCTACTCTGTTTGCAAATGCGTGAAAACACGTTTATATGAGGGAAAGACTGTACGCTTCGCGTCGAAGAAACAGAGGGATCGATAACAAGACTGACCAAAACAAAACGAAACGGGTGGGTTGATTTATACTACATTCGTCGATTGTTTTTGTCCAAAACTTTATTACCACGCCATATTCTACTGTATACTCGGACTCTTATCTGGATCCAAACTGTTTGCAAAAGTAGTCAATGATCCAACGGCAGCAGATTAAAGGTTAAGGGATGTGATTCTGAAATGAAAAATTAGAGTAGTATAAATGACATTGGTTCAACGCAAAGGTCGGACAAACCTCTACAAACTATGTTTCTCTACCACCAACGGGGAGTAATCAATTTAACTAAAACAGGAAAGTAGTTAAAATATTACCGCATTTTGTTGCTACATAACCTCTGTTATCCGGCACCCCATTGTTCCACGCTGTATGCCGGATAAGAGAGTGTGCCGGTTAACAGAATTATGCATATATTCATGTTGATGTGCGTGCTGGATGTGCAAGTTTACCCACCCAAAGATTCATTCCAGCAAGTCCTGTTTTTTTCTGCGAGGGGAACTCCTCCATGCCAATTAACATATTACATGTAAAAAACCCAACACCGATCCTGATCAGATAGTTCCATTAAATAGGAGCCCTTTGATCAGGATCTACGCTGTTTGTCTATTGCATTTTTAAACTACATGTACAATAGGCATAAACGTGTTAAGCGTACAATCTAAAATAAACACACATGTATAAAGGGCTCGACTATAACACCGGCACATTCGTACTACATTTTATTTACAATGTCGGGCTTAATGGCGATAACAATATAAATCTAACAAGGACAGTCAATTTACCCGAGGCCCATAACGGTACTTGGTACTCGCCTACCTGAACGTCAATCGCTTTCTGTCAGTGATCACAGGTCAGCAAACCGCCGGATATCGAGGTGTGAAAAACCGCTAATTTGCCTCTGTCGGTCTGTCCAGGTATGCTGGTTAACGGTTAACAGAGGTTCCGATCAAGAGAGAGTCTGGATACATAAAACAAATAGAGAAACTGCCGGGACCAAACAGCAGTGCTGGATAACGGAGGTTTCTGGTTAAGATTGGTGCCGGTCAGCTGAGGTTATACTGAATTAAAATGAAAGAAATCGAATATAATGTAGCATTTTAAATGCAATAATAGTTACACCTCCCTATAAGAGAAATATTATACTGGGTTTCTAATACAGGTGATAGCTTAAGGCAGGTTGAACTTAAAGCAGAAAACATCCTTACGAGCTTTCCATGGTACGTTTAACCTGCATTAAGCAGCCACCTGCCTAAAAGTATCTAGATCTAAATTCTTCTCTACTGGAATTCCGGTTTATACAGGTTTTATTGTATTTGATATGTTCTTGCTTGATAAGTCTTTGATGAATGACGATTTTAATCAAACTGTTCCCCCGAAAGAATAACTTTCAATAAAGCAGCAAAATCAGTTAATATAGCTGATGTTTGCATTTGATGAATAATACGGTTTGTACAGCAATGCTTGTTAAGAGGAAATTGCTTATTTAATAGGGAAATGGAGAAGGACCGCACGAAAAGGTAACACGCCGATTGGAACAAACGGAACTTTAATAATTAGTTATTAGTAGACCCACTTGTATGGTATGGTAGAAGCAAACTTAATCACAATATCAAGATTACATGTAAACGAAAGGAAAATATTACAAATGTTAAGTATTACCTAAGCAAAGAAAAATTAGAGTTTGGTTGCCACATTTTTAATGCGGGATGGGAGCAGGTAGACTTACACGGTTTTAACTTAACGATCTTGATGAGAACAGTTGACAGAGGTAACTAGATAAATAAGAAAGAATTATTAATGTTTGAAAATGTCCAAATCAGTACCTGATTAGATCTAGTTGAGACTTGATTATTGTGGGATATACTTAACATGTAATTTAGATCTAGTTGTGGGATATAATTAACAAGTAGTTTAGATTTAGTTGAGACTTGATGATTGTGGGATATAACTAACAGGTAGTTTAGTTCTAGTTGAGACTTGATGATTGTGGGATATACTTAACAAGTAGTTTAGATCTAGTTGAGACTTGATGAGTGTGGGATATAATTAACAAGTAGTTTAGATCTAGTTGAGACTTGACGAGTGTGGAATATAATTAACAAGTAGTTTAGATCTTGTTGAGACTTGATGATTGTGGGTAAAACAGCATGGATCCTGATGGCACGCCGAGTTACTCAGTATCTCATCTGGATCCATGCTGTTTGCGAATGCGAGTCAGGTCGCGGATAGTGGGATGAGTGTTAACCCATTCCCTCATATAGACGCCTTTTAACGCCTCTGTAAAAGTCACGTTTTGAAACCATTGTGATAAATAGAGCATTTGCTCTATTTATCACAATGTTTCAAAACTACAAAATTCT
Organism: Azorinus chamasolen; assembly: GCA_963576725.1. Taxonomy (NCBI): domain Eukaryota; kingdom Metazoa; phylum Mollusca; class Bivalvia; order Cardiida; family Solecurtidae; genus Azorinus; species Azorinus chamasolen. The sequence goes on along the minus strand of OY755251.1, from coordinate 23,863,598 downwards.
AAAGTTTTCCTTTTCTCTAATAAATGTTTCTTTTCGGTAGATTTATTCAAAGAGGTTGGATCTAAAAATAGCATATGAGGGGAATGGGTTAACCCTTCGCTTGCTGAATTTTGAAATACATTTCTCCTTCTTTACCCACGCCTTGTTGTATAATTCATATATCTACACTGTGTACAAGTATTTCGCTGTGCAATCACTGTTGTGGAGTGCACTGGTTGCACAATCAACTTGTAAATAGTGCAGACCCTGATGAGACAGCTCCTGCAGGAGCTGTCTCATCTGGGTCTTCACTATTTACATGTAGATATATTGACGTGAATAGCAAGCGAAGGGTTAAAATGTTTGCCTTGCTTTTACCCGACGTCCGTAGTATAGACACAATTTCAAATGATTCCTAAAAATATAAAATTAATTTTAACAGAACAAGCTTATGTCGTCTGGGAATAAAAAGCATTTCTCCGTAGAAATTTATTGCCATGGTCTTACAAGTTAACATTTATTAAGAGAACTGGAGTAGGAATTGAGATTGAAGATGGTGCTAGTTACATGTATCTTACACAAGTATGAATTTAATGTAGTATATACCTCAGTTAAAGTCACTGTGCTAATTTCCCACGTGTAGTATTCTGTCATATCAGGGAAACCATTACTTGGGTTATGTTTTAATGTCATCCAGCATTACCCTGGGACTTGTTTGCCTTATCAAGCGCTTGATTGAACATAATGTGAAAGAACACTTATTTACGACTATGTCCATAACCACGGGTGTGTTGAATGTAATCAATTCCTCTCTCTAAATGCACGTTCCAGATTTCACATAGTTTTTCATGTGAAAGAACCACAGGGGCAAAACAGAAATTAATTTTTAAAAATGTTCCACATGCACTCAAACAACAAAACATTTAAACAATATAATGTCATACAAAGATAATAAGAGATTAGCATAAAACGTCAGCTTAGGTTTATAAACATTGTACCGTTGATATAGCCACGAGGTTATTTTTGGTTACACGAGGTACATAATCGTGGAATACAATGTATATATTTGAAACAATAGCAACGCTTTCTCGGTCATTTAAGTAAATGAAAGCAGCAGATCGGCAGAATATACACATCGTTATATTTCCCAAATATATTTGTGAATAGTCATTTAATGCATTTTGTTCAGGAAACTGGTGAATCGATATGATTTGAATTATGCACTACCTTCAAAGACAATAGCAGTCAACCAGTTCGGATATTAACCCATTTGCTCCCAGTGGATTATTCCATGCTTATATACCGGGTTTTGGATTAGTCCATGTTTTATCTAAGGAATGTCTGGTCTTAATTTTCATTTTTGTTTTGTTTTTTATTAAATTTCCTACCAGCAAACAGTGTAGACTCTGATAAGACACCGCATTATGTGGCGTCTGATCAGAGTCTACACTGTTTGCCTACGCCCCATATATCAGAGTCTACACTGTTTGCCTACGTCCAATATATGGGGTCGTGGGCGCAAATGGGTTAATACGACGACAACTTAATGAGTGAACATGGGTTTCTTCAACAGTAAGTGACTGCATAATATAGCAAGAGATGTTTGCAAAACGTTCGGTCTGTAGTAAGCTTCCTCCCTATCCCATAGTTCTATAGTTCTTCCTCCCTATCCCATAGTTCTATACTTCTTCCTCCCTATCCCATAGTTCTAAAGTTCAAATTACGCGTTTAATGGTTGTTTAGGACATGATATACTGTATTATATCCATCAGAAACTCATGTAAACTGATACATTATCTCATGCTTCTCTCAAGAATAAAAGCGTCTGTTTTCCCTTTACCCTTATCATGCTATCTGCGACCACTCATATTTTCAAATAGCTTGGTTGCAGATAAGACGCCGCCTTACTGGACGTGCATTCAGGATCTAAACCAATTGATACTCGGTAAATAGCTTTTCAAGCGTATGTACAAGTAGAAAGTAGTCAAAACTACACATCAACATTTGAGCAGACATTTGTTACCGCGGGGTAAGGGTTGGGCTTGGTTTGGTATTTTTGTAGATGCAAAAAATGTGTCTTTAGGCGAAAAGATGTCTGAGATAACTTAACCGACTAGCATTATAATAAAAGCTAACACTAATACGATATAATATATGTACACAATTTCACAGATTCAGTCAAACTTGTTCCAGCAACCACTTAAGCTTAGACATCTTAAAAAGTAGGCGGTTTTAATGCAGGGCAAAAGTAAAACAGAAGCATAACTCTCTAACATTACTGGTCTGATTACTAGCTGTAAACATTTCTTATCCCTATTTCTGCGTTTTGTTGTCAAAGTTAAATTACACACAGTCCCTCAGCAATGGTCGCACACATAAGAATAATGCTAAGCCTTTCAGATAATTTGAATATGAATACAAGGCAGTGCATGGAAATAAATCTCCTTAAGCCGTTTTCAGCAATACGCTCATAATTCTAGATTAGGCAGCCATCTGCTTTTATAATCGTAACTACACCATTTGTGAAACTTGGAGATTTGTCTATGCGACTTCAACATTATCAATTACCATACATAACGCATACAAGCTCTTTACAAGCTCGCTTCTTTATTGAGATACTTATTCTTAATTACAGTAAAACTTCGATTATCCGAACACTAAAATACGTATTATTACCGATCTTTAAGACAGGTGGCAGCTTAGTGCATGGTGAAAGTCATGCAGAAAGCTCCTCTAGGAGCTTTCTGCATGACTTTCACCATGCATTAAGAAGCCACCTTCCTAAAAGGGTCTAAATTCTTCTATAACGAAAATTCGAATAATCGAGGTTTTACTGTATATGTTTCAAATACCTCAGTGTTTTCTCAAAATAACCTTCAAACAAATATTTCCTAGATCTATGACTGAAAGTTAAACGTAGTCCGCCAATATGGCACCCTGCGTATTGTTTCGGATGTAAGTCCCCAAGGTGATTCATTTGCTACTATTAAATACACCGAAGTCTAATTATAACGTGATACACTCTATGAAATACATCAAGTTAATCTAACTACCAGATGTACAGTAAAACCTTTATCAAATGGTCATTTACTCCATATTTTTACGCCTTTGCAAACACAACAGACTCAGTTCAGACATCTCATGTTCTTATATAATTACTAATTAACTGGAAAATGGAGATTATTTCTAACTGCATTAAACCACCAATTACTATGTAACCTTTATGAAAGTCTTACACTTTGTTACGGAAATTACAATGACGCATTTCAATGACTATTTGTCCGACATAGTAAACGACGTTGGCTTAATAAGCTACCCTGCTCTTGCAAATAATGATAAATCCTGTGACTGACAACAACTCGTGACTGCTTTAGATAATTATCAGCAAATCTACGTGATCCAGCATTATCTCTAGGCAAAAATATAGTCTACAAAAAATTGCCTGCTTTAAGTTTCAGAATGGACGTTCCTTCAATTGCTTCTCTTAAACGTTAGTTCTTTCAAACTGCTTGCAGATAATGTAATCAAAGAGTCTGCCATCGTATCGCTGTCGGTTAAATATCAGTTTTCTCAAATATGATCCGATATTTTACACGCGTATCAACCTCACTAAATATTCAAAACTTTATAGTGGTTAGTAAATAATTGGATTTAATTCGAGTAACTTGCAAGTCTGGCAAATAATGGAGCAGTATATAGTATTATGCCAATCTCCTTTTACGACATTCCGGTAATACGCGATTTAAATCATACCAGTGTATAATTAAGGTTAACCATTTACTTAATGAATATTCATATGACACCATGCATATTAATTAAATAAATGTGTACAATGGAATATGCTTGGCTAAGGCAGAAACTGTAGAACAAGGTTTATATCATATCACAAGCGAACAGGACATACCCTGATCAGAGTCTCCTAAAGTGGCCTGGGTCCAAGGTTATAAAGCTTCTGAGTCTGAGATCATTCTCATGTATCTGAGTCGTCAGATTCTGGGCAAGCTCAGAATCTGACCAATCAGATGCTTGCAAATGATCTCAGACTCAAACAAACAGTTTTGTAACCTCGGGGTCAGGTCTGTGTCTACCCTGAATTCAATAGCGTAAAAGGCATTATATGAAGGAAAGGACTACACATGTAAATAAAAAATAAAACCATTGATGTTTGTGTTTTAAATATTAATCCGAACGGAAAGTTTTGAAAATAAGAAAGGAAGTCACGACTCGTGGTCTGATATGCAAGAATAAAAGCTGTGAACGAGCACATACAATGCATCACAAAGCACAAAGCAACAACAAAAATAAACGAACCGCTATGTTATTGTTAGTGCATATTCTACATCAACCCTTTACTGCATGAATATTTATGTAAGGTGTGCTGGTAAATGATATATGAAAGTAACGTAGTATTCGACAGATCTATGGCATTCAAAAAGCAGACAGGACGGACCATGGTCCGACGGTTCCTACCTGAACAGTAAATCCTGTTGTCATTGCTGTGTATCATTGACCACAAAGCAACAACAACACTAAACATGCAATATTTGTCAGTGCGTATTGTACATTAACTCTTTTGATGTCATTATTGCATCTATTATTACCTATATAGATATTTTGGATCCAGTGTCTCATTAAATGTCAAATTGTTTGTTAATGTGGTAATGGTTTTGGAAGAAAGAGGGAAACTATTAAACATACAAAAATGTAGTAGATGACATTGTTTGCAGACAACAATATTTGGCAGCAAAAGAATTAAGCAGTAAGGTTTTTTGTCGTATTTTAGGTTGATAGATAATACAAACATTGTTTGAGTATTGTATTACATCATTCATTCTCATAGAACGTGTTTCCATAGGGAAATCTGTGACCTGTGATAACATCTCACGGAATCCAAAATAGAGTAACAACGAGCACATATGATATTATCAGTTTACAATATCAATACAAAATTACATTATTTTGAATTTGAGATTGTAAACAATGTTAACCCCTTCAGTGCCATGAAGACGGGTCTTGCAATATCATATGGAAACAACTTGGATCCAGATGAGACGACGAGTAACTCGGCGTCTTATCAGGATCCACACTATTTGACGCAGTGTTCATCTTTTTTATAACACAAGTAAGAAACACTAACTCTAAATATTGAAGCAATCGAAATTATATCCGACATACAACAATGCTGGCTCCGAAAGGGGCTAAACATATTTTGCAATGTGTTTATTTCAGTGATTAATCGTTGAATTTAGACATCCGACAATCAATATGTTCTGACTTGTTTCAACATTTGTGTGATCACAATGCTACCAAACCTGATTAAATCATACATTTCATGAAATACGTTTCTATTTTACATTGAATCAGATTTGTCTATAAACAGTTGTTTCAACCTTGGAAAAGGGTATTTTTGGCGGAAACGATTTGTATACTATATTCAGTCACGCAGTTTATAGACCAATAACAAAATATGGTTAGTAATGCGATAATTATGTTTATTACATTGAATGGTGCAAACGGAACCATATGAGCAATGGTAAATTACGATACTGATCATGATCGAAGTCTAAAGCACCGGTTAAACGGGTGCACATAAATCCATGTGAGAAATCGCTCAGGAAAGTAGCAAGGCGACACTACTTCAAAACAACAATATCTTGTAAAAGCAAACATCAGCAGAAATGTCGCACTAGTAAAGATGCAGCCAATACAAAGCAGTAGAATGCAAGAGCTGCCAAAGGCTTTAAAGATTAAATAAGAAGTATATGTATGTCTGATGTTTCCGGACGTCAAACCGGGAATCATACACAATGTTAGTCACTCGACTAGCTGTTTTAATATATAAACAATACTGCCATAAAGTTACATTCATTCTGACCAAACATTTATCAACGGTGTTTTATTCCATAGTGATGAGGGATTTATTGTTGGCTGGTTATAATAATAAATTAATTTTTGCCTTTCAGGTTTGGTCGATATGAGGATTTATCGACTTGACAAATCTGATATCGAATTCGATATAAATCATGGCATGGACGTAATGCCAAGAATCAGATTGTAGGATTGAAACGTGATTTCATGACTGTTTAAACCAACTTCACGCATCCATAATATACTGCTGCATTTATAGTAATCGCCAATTGCAATATTCATCTTTATTACTTTATATATACCATGGAGAGAACAAAACGGAAGGTAACTTAACTGATGTGCAAATTCTCTCTAAGGTTTTTGTTCTTTATTAAAAAATACTACATGTAGTTTAATGAGGGATTTTCTGTATTACTTTCAATCTACATGACCTGGTTTTAGAGACATCCACTTTAATTATTATGCGGCTGCAATATGAGATATATTTTAACCCTTATCTTGCTGAATTTTAAAATACATTTCTCCTTCTTTACCCATGCCCTGTTGTATAATTACATATATATGCACTGTATACAAGTATTTCGCTGTGCAATCACTGATGTGGAGTGCACTGGTTGCACAATCAACTTGTAAATATTGCAGACCCTGATGAGCTGTCTCATCTGGGTCTTCACTATTTACAGATAGGTATATTGACGTGAATAGCAAGCGAAGGGTTAATGCATTTTTGTAAATTAGACTGTAAAGAATTTAGGTTTAACAATGACCCGAAATGTGTTTTAATTCACGTATACATTTTCATTCTTGAGAATTAAGAAACTTTCTCAAATATGTTTGCTTCCTCTTAGTTCATTCTGCCTGTTATGAGACTATGCATGTCGCAGTATCAGAGTTCAAGTGAAAGAGATCTGGATCCATGCTTATAAAGCTTTTAGTTGAGTCTGAGTTTCGTTCTCAAGCTTTTGATTGGTCAGATTCGAGTTCTCAAGCTTTTGATTGGTCAGATTTGAGCCTTTGGCTCAAATCTGACCAATCAAAAGCTTGAGAACGATCTCAGGCTCAACTAAAAGCTTTATAAGCATGGACCCTGAGATATTCAAGTGAACGAGATCTCAAATATACTTGTAAGCGGCCAATTGGAAGGGATCTGAGTTATAAATGTGATAGAGATCAGAGATAATATTAGGCAGTGGTCGAAGCACTGTGTAATTGTAAACGCATAATCGCTTGACATTTAGGAGAAAGAAAGGACTTTGATAATTAATCTCACTTTACAAAACCATTTTGTAAAACGTCGCAATTTTCACAATTTAAAGACACTATGCAGAAACATTATCTGAAGTCGGTGTAATCAATTTTGATCAAGAGACATTTCCGAGTGCAAGCCATGTTTGACATTGTTGAAGCTCATGTAGAATGAACATTAAGCCATTTTACCTGATGAATATTCATGACATCATTACATCATTAATTAGATTTAATTTTCACAATGACATACGAACATATAACTATTCGGTTGTGGCTAAAACTGTATGTTTTAACCCTTTCCCTGTTCTGTGTGTATTCCAAATTTCAATACCTACTTGAATATTAATGGAAAAACTAGTTACAACGAAAAATAGAATGTGGAACATTGTAGTCATATTTGAAAGTAAAGAAGCATATCTTTCAAATTCCATTAGCAAACATTGCAGACCCTGATCAGACGGCTCCTATAGGAGACAACGACAACGCCTTCGACCCAGTGATCACAATAGCCCGACCTTTCTTCGAAACAGACGAGCTAAATAAGGAAAATATGTACAGAATAAAAGGAAAGCCAATTAAGCTTATATTGTCAAGCAATGAAGATAAACCTTGCTTTATTTCATCCAAATAACCCAGCACTTACTCTTACCCAGCTTTGAAAAAACATAATGTTTTTCTCAACATTTGGATCTGGTGCATGTTTGACTTCATCGGATTGGGTCAAGTGTTTGCGAAGGTATTGATTGAACGTCAAACAGCTTGGATACTGATCAGGGTCCATGCTTATAAAGCTTTTAGTTGAGTCTGAGTTTCGTTCTCAAGCTTTTGATTGGTCAGATTTGAGTTCTCAAGCTTTTGATTGGTCAGATTTGAGCCAGAGGCTCAAATCTGACCAATCAAATGCTTGAGAACGTTCTCAGACTCAACTAAAAGTTTTATAAGCATGGACCCATATCGTCTGCCATTGTCGGCGACTCAATTCAAAAAACTGTTTCGCCGTCACATTGGAGATGCTTCTAAAACCATCATACGATCATGCACCATGTCACTGGTATTCATACATAGGTTCTACAATCACCCCCGACCTGTTGTGTTGTCACGTGGTCCATGTCAGAGGGTGAAAAATACACAATTATTGAAATATATAAATTGCCAGCAGTATTGTGTTAACTTTCTTTTGATTATCCATTTCTAGATTCATATATCCACATGTTTAATACTGTTGAAGGGATATAACTTAAACTAACTAGTAACCGGACATCACGTGATTGGCAGCGGTAATTTCGAACAAAAACAGTCGCCATATTTATTTTGCTTAGTGATTATAAAACTGGAAAAATTTAATATTTATACAGGTAACTATATTCTCAATTAATATATTCTAACATTTTGTGGATAATGACACTTTCGAGGTTTCATACATTCTAGTTAATGTACCACTTCGTTGTTTAAACATATTTTTTTTTGTAATTTGTACTAAGTCGAATGTTTATCGCTATGCAAAACCTCTACTTTAATTTGTACAATGTGTATGTTTATCATTGTATTCATGTACTAATTTGTGTGTATCCTTATTATTGCTATTTGTTATTTCAGACCATCATTATTGCCATTATGATTACTACTGATCTGGTATAGTCGGCGAATAAATTCAGATATAGTTACATAGACATTGGTGTACTCCTCAATACATTCCGAACCCCACCAGAGAGAGAGAGAAATAGAGAGAGAGAGAGAGAGCGCGAGAGAGAGAGAGAGGAGAGAGAGAGACAGACACAGAGAGAGACAGACAGAGACAGACAGACAGACAGACAGACAGAGAGAGCGCACTGTGTTGCAAAATTCATAAACTTAATGTTTCCAAGTGTAGTGCTCTGGTTGACTTTGCCGTTTAACATCCGTATATTTCCATGTTGGCCTAATGGACACCCAGTATACATGTAGTAATGATTCAGAATAACTCTCCCTCCCGTGGGTCGTTAACGGTATATATCATGGATATTCATGTAAGATATAATAAAATCGTGAACATAGGACACATAGGCACATATATATAGACACATATTTCTTATGAACACATCGCTGCAAAATCTCTAGAATCAGTTCTATATTATTTAATAAGCAAAACAACAGACCCTGATCAGACGGCACCCATAGGAACCATCTGATCTGGGACTATTCTATTTTAAAGGCACCAAAAGTGCATCTTTCTGTTATGGGATAATGTATTCGATGTAAACACTGACACAAGGCGAACTGGACCCATACCCAGTCTTATCATCAGGAAACGGGACAACCGGACACGGGAGTTTACATATACACATTATAAGGTGCATGGTGCGACCCGCTCGGTAAACGAACTTGTAACTTCTAGGTTCGAAAGTGAACAGTCTACCGAGGCGGTTATATAAATATGATACTTTATGTAACAATTTAATGCCATCTACAAATGAAACAAAATGCTAGTTTTCATTTATTGTAATATTACAATGTATTTACAATAATGATAATGTTTTTTATACATGGATAGTGTTGAAGTTCGATCGGAAACAAGTTACATATAAAATATAACGGACTCCGCTTGCCCTTTTTAATTCATAAAGAATGAGATATTTGATTTTGCAGAGTAGCCTGGTCCGATAAACCACTTCACTGCTATAAAGACGAGTATGTTATATGATATGTAAACAGTTCTGATCAAAATGAGACGCCGAGTAAATTTGCGTCACATCGGGATCTAAAACTATTTGCCATTCTGTTTATCTTTTGATAAAGAAGTTGAAGAACTTTCCACTCTAAAACCTGAATATGGCGATCATGTGTTCAGAAGAACACGTAACTGGCAGCGAAGGGGTTAATGAGAACAACAAAACACACCCATAAAAACAACAACAAAAACAACAACTACACAAAACTTGAGGTCACCAATCTTTGTGAGGATAGAGCCTATACTAACATTCACTATCCAGCACCGATGCTGAAAAAACCCTAAGCATGGTAATTTCTATGCACAAAATAATTCTTCTCGATATTTGGTCTGAGAATGAACTTTAGGTGAGGCAATTTCTGTATAGTAATTGACATGAGTCACACTGCTGCCACCATGGCACTTCTTCATGGTGTTAACGACAGAAATGTCATTCAAGTTCAACCTCATTACATGTAGGAATCGTATAAGTAGCATAAACCCATTACTTGATACAAACGCATTTGTACACTAATGCAGGCAGAGAAGATCCTGATCAAACAGCTAGAGAGCATTAATGTTCATGCGGAAAAGGGTTAAGTAAAAGCTATGTTGTCGAATCAATTTCTTTGCAAATGAAATTAAACATTTCTCCATCAAATCTGTTCTTCGTCTTGGAGCGATATACAGGCGATATACAGACTAAATTTTCCTTTTGGATGATAGTGTGCGGTTTGCAATAATATTACCCAAACAGTAGAGTCTCGGGAATGCGACATCTTTATTAACCCTTCGCTTGCTATTCACGTCAATATACTTACCTGTAAATAGTGAAGACCCAGATGAGACAGCTCCTACAGGAGCTGTCTCATCAGGGTCTGCACTATTTACAAGTTGATTGTGCAACCAATGCACTCCACAGCAGTGATTGCACAGCGAAATACTTGTACACAGTGACGATATATGTAATTATACAACAGGGCATGGGTAAAGAAGGAGAAATGTGTTTTAAAATTCAGCAAGCGAAGGGTTAACATAGTGGTCTGTTATAAGAGGTGGTTGCTAAATGCAGGCCGAGCGTACATTCTGTCCTGCACTAAGTTACCACCTGTTTTAACCCTTCGCTTACTATTCACGTCAATATACCTACTTGTAAATAATGCAGACCCAGATGAGACAGCTCCTGCAGGAGCTGTCTCATCAGGGTCTGCACTATTTACACATTGATTGTGAAACCAGTGCACTACACATCAATGATTGCAAAGAGAAATAATTGTAGACAATACTAGATATGTAATTATACATCAGGGCATGGGTAAAGAAGAAGAAATGTATTTTAAAATTTAGCAAGCGAAGGGTTAAAAAGCCACACTTCCGCTTGTTTTGAGTGGTCAAATTAGTGAGACTTTGCTGTAGTAATAATCAAACGGACCGGAGGCAGGCTATGATCTCATGTGTTGCGCTTTATTGCGTGGCAATTACCAAATCATATTCCTCTAATAAGCATCCTCACCGTTACTATACGCAACTATATATCATTCATCAACACCTTATGCGCTATTGTTTGATGTTACGTCGCCAGTAAACCTATGTCATTGACTCTAATTGAATGTGATGTCTACGCAAACAAAATCATGATATAAAATGCAATCAAAGAATGAAAACATTTCTCAACAATAATATGCAATCAAAAAGTGTAAAGACATATTTCTCAAAAATAACATGCAATCAAATCGGGGAAAATATTTCTCAATCAAATTGTGAAAACATCTCAGTCAAATAGTGAAAAGATCATTCTCAATAATAGCTTGCAATTGAATAGTGATACGTCTCAACAAAATCGTGTAATCAAAATAGTGAAATCATTACTCTCAATAATAATTGCAATCAAATATGGAACACGTATTTATCAACATGTATTAAGTATAAAATATTTAATGTGTTGGTGGATTCTGAATAACACACAGTGTAAACCCTAATCAAAGGGCTCCACCAGGTCAACACTGTTTGCAAATTGTTGTTGACTCGTTTCCCTCATTGGAATGATTATTGTTTAGTATTTAAAAGGTTGCATTAAACATACAAATATAATAAAACTTCTGAATCTTAACTTGTAAATAGTGCAGACCCTGATGAGACAGCTCCTGCAGGTATTTACAGGTAGGTATATTGACGTGAATAGCTAGCGAAGGGTTAAAACAAGTGACAGTAATGGTATACAGAAATCTCCCGTAGGAGCTTTATACATTACTTTTGATCAGCATTAAGCAACAACCAATTGCAGTTAAACACTCATATGAAAATAAATTGAGTGGTCGCATTAATGCGACTTTACAGTATTTGATATTAAATTGCATTTAACATGGAAAATAATGGCCATTCAAATAATAAGAGTCCTGAAACCTTTCTGCAGCAAAGTCTCTCTAATATGACCGCTCGAAAGAAGACCGATTCTAGATATTTAAAACAGTTGGTATCTCAACATAGGAGAAATATTATGCAGAAAGCTCCCATACGAAATGTTTGCGTTATTTGTACAGTGTATTAGGCAATCATCTACATTTAAAGAATTCTATGTTTATTATGGCGTCACATTAGCAAGACTCGGCTTTATTGTGGAGCGTCTGTAACTGAATTGTATCTGAAATGATTTTCATTCCCAAGTTCATTTCGTTGGAGGACACATACATGTAAGCGTGACGCAAATTGTCATGAAACCGTACATTAACTCATTTTAGTCTGAATGAATATTTAGCTTGGTTGATCACGCTTACTAAGCTTTAGTCATGCTAACTTATCAGTAGTATTATACAATTTAGGTATATTTTTTGTCCTATCCATATATTCTATTTTTCTATATAACTGAAGGTTTTGTTCATGCATAAAGGCTTTGCCATCACAGATGCCTTCGCCTAGGATATTGGAGATAATATTAAAACTACAGTGGTCCCCTGTTGACAAGAACATGTTCAATGCAGATATATTGCTTTTCTTAAAAAATTCCTGGTTGACGGAAATATTTTGTTGTTTTAACATTTAGTCTTTTGAGTAAAATTGTACCACCCCAAAGCAACGTCTGTCTTGTATTCAAGATATTCTTTTGGGTTTTCCTGTGAAAATATGACCTGATGGGTATTAATGAGACGCCGAGTTAACTCGACGATGCGTTTTAAACCGAACTGTTTGCAAAGGTAACATCATGGTTCGCCAACAACCGCATAAAGATTAATAAAATGTCAATATTATCCAATGTTTTTGCAATATGTACCTTGTTCGAATCCTTTAAAGCGGGACATTTACTTTTATTATAACAAACTTATTGTTTTATTTATTTACAGTTTCTCATCAATGTGCATTCCTTGACATGTCTTCTTCTCCAATCTCACTTAGGTTGGAACGAGAGTGCATAATGTTGCGGTGTGCTGGGTCCAAAATGCTTCATATTTCTCTGTTGTACGACTTGCTGATTGTATTGAAAGCATTCCTGTTGTCACATGAGACCCATTAGTGACAAAGTTCCCACAGTCATGTCATTGTTCGTTAGTTCAAACATCTTCGCTTGCACGATGACAGACTGAATGTAGTACTCTAAGATGGTATTCTTTTAAACCCAGAAACAGGATTAGCTTACCCGACTCATGTATTACCTTTTCTCTGTCGTGTCTTTAACGGCTTCCCTACAGTTGCGCTGATTTCTGCTAAGTCATTGATTACATATTTGACGTACTTTCACAGTTATCGCCATGATATGTTATACCTTTTGTCCCGAGTTTACCTTCTTCTATGTTATAGGAAAGTATCGCGGGGATACCTTCATTAACACTATTTGTTAAGCTAGGGTGATTTTGAGATAAGTGTGAGGTTAGGACGTCCTCGAACCGGTTTGAATTCCCAGTGATGCTTTTGCCACTGACCGTTCCAAAGCGGTACTTTCTTGGTCACCCATGCTTTTTGTGTTTGTTTGGTGTCTGTGTCTTTGTGTGTGTGTGGTTGTGGTTGTGTGTGTATGTTGCTATGTTGCTTGCTTTCTGTCGGTGTATTGATAGTGGTTGTATTTTGTGTGTGTCTTTTCCTGCTTGACTTTACTACTTTTTCAATTACATATGCTATGCCTAATGTCGTAACTACTGTTTTAAATCAGAATCTTTCCTTTCTGTATAAACATACGACAGAGACTCATACAAACCGTGTACAGGTTTTATATAGTTGCTACAACCCAGATTAAAAGTACATTACGGATGTACGAGCGTACTTTTCACTAAATGAATGTTATTTGTATTTGCTCTACTGATAGTGTGTACACTCATATTGTGCCCCATAAACCATCGCGGTGTTGTCTAGCATGGTTGTCAGTTCTACTGCTCATTTGATAAACATCTAATCTGGGCCAAATCTTCCATTACAAAATAGATATGATTCTTATCCTTATGGACCGTTCTAAAGTATGTTGCCTAACTTTTCTTCAGTGCATTACAATGTCCAAAGTATATTACCTTACATTGATAAGTATACTCTCTGAACTAAATAATTTTTATATTCTCAGAAACCAACCTTAACGACTTTATCCATTCCGTCGACTTCCACGTCCCAACTTGTTGTAAACCTGAAAGGAAAGAAAGAGACGACTTGTGTCTCCGTAAAGAATACTTAACATACAAAAGAAAAACTGAGTGTAATATTTCAGTTATAGAATGTACCGGTATTTGGACTGAAATAACTCAAATAAATACGAATATCAATAAGTGTTATCTTAAACCCCAAAATCCGGCATCGAGTACTTAGCAAAATGAACAATCCGATATGTTGAACAGACAAACAGTGTAAACATTAGTTTAACTTCTCAGTAATTTGGTCTCTCCCAATTGATAGATAAATATGGAAAAATAGTCAATAAATGGAAAAGTAGTAAAGTCAAGCAGGCAAAGCCACATGCAAGACGCAACCACCACCAAAACACCGATAGACAGCATGACACACAGAAACACACAACCACACATCCAAACGCACACACACACACACACACGAAATGAACACAGAAAACACCAAAAGACACACAAGAACCAGGGACAAACGTTCCACAACATGAACAAACCACAAGCACAAAGACGCAAGGCAAACAAAAGGAAGGGTGACAAAGAGAGTACCGCCTTGGCACGGTCAGCAGCAAAAACACCACTGGGGGTTTAAACCGGTTTACGGACGTCCTAACCTCACACTTCTCTACCCACACACTTCACTGAAAACTCATCGTCAATTTCTAAATCAACAAACTAGATATCATTGTCCGAATCCCATGGGTCTGCTCAAGCGACGTAAAACTCGACAAAAACCAAACCGATCTACAGTAACTTTAAATCAAACAAAACTAGGACAGAACTTATGTAGGAAATTAGGAAATGACATAGGGAAGTAACCAGAAGTCCAAATGAATTACTCGTAAGTGCGCGCGTATCCTTACTCGTACATACACGACCTTCACAAAACTGTTCTTTGCCTGTTCTACACCAACAGTCATATCCAATTTCATGATTTGTTAATAAAACGCAATAAACCTTTATGCCTGGCGTCCACTACAGCGCCGAAGCATTGCCGAAGGGTTGCAGAATAAATTTTGCTCGATTCGGGAACCATTCGGGACCAGCTTTGTATTCGGGGTCATTCGGCATGCATTCCGCAAATATTCGGCAATTTTGTGGTTTGGAGTGGAAAAGATGCTCCCCCCACCATATCTCGACTAGATTCATTCGGATGGAGCGGGGTTACCTCCGGGTCCCAAAACATAATGGGTAGTGGGTCGGAGTACATAGCACCATTATAATGTAATAAATACTGACAGTAACTTAACGTCCAGACGAGCCGTCTTATGATTGATTTATATTAATACCCCTTTTTAAACTGTATGTTTTACCTTATCATCCTCTCTATGCATGATTCTGTAATATTTCAATATAATTATGTGACTGGAGATTGCTTAAAAACCTCTCATACTTAATTGAGAAAGATTCATTTTCTATGTCAGTTCTTTATGACTATTACTCATGTATGTCTTATTTCCATTTCATATCTTAATTTACATCTAAAGATAGTTCTAAGGCTTCTTTAGTACAAGTATAAATCCACTTACACATATCCATACAATATGCACACAGCCTTATACTACAAAATAAGTATGTGTGCACATGAGAATTAATGTAAATAAATATTGACATATATCTATTATAGCTATAGATGTGTTGCAAAATAACAAACTATATGGACCCTGTTTGGGTGGGTCAAACACGAACCCCTTTTTCAGAATTTCCACTGTTTGCAAAAGACAAGTACACTATTTGCAAGTATACTACTTGTAAAGGATACACACATCTATATATTACTATTAATACAAACTATGTATACCCTGTTTGATTGGGACTCAAATGCACTCTTAGCAAGTACATGGGAAGAGCACACACACAAACACGTACACACACACATACATCTACATGTAAATGCTTCCCTCTCATGTGTTTTATTTCGTTTTCGTCAACCCCCACACCAATTACGAGTAAAAGGGATTGATTATATACATGCTTTTTTAAGCTATTTATAATAGGTAGCAAAACATACATGCATTTCAGTAGTTAGTAATGGAATGTATTTTGTTAAGAAGCTATTGTTTTACTCGGTAAATAACTTCTAGCTCATGTTAAATAAGATGTTTTGTAACATCCGACTATAAGTAAAGTTTCTTGTACATGTATATTGTATTTTATATCTCGAAATCCTTTCGGCAATCTGTCGACCGTTCTTTTTCAGATATGCATGCATGTATATAAGTTTTGCTTACATCAGCGTCTTCTGATACTATTCAGGCCCCAGTTTCACGAATATTCTTAGTAATAACTTAGCTAAGCAAGTTACTTAAAATTATACGAGAGCATAAAATTTCATAAATTAGTGTTTATTTTGTAAAAACAAATGTAAGACGTTTGCTTCATTGTCATTTTAAGAATACATATTGTATTAGATAAAAACTGAGGGTAATCTAAATCAAAAACAATATTTAAGAATTTGTAACAGACTTAAGAATTTTTCCAAATTCATTTTGGGTTTGATTACATATTTCGTACACAAACTGTTATTTTCTGTTTAAGAAATATAACAGAATGTCTGTAAGGATTCTGCTTAGATAAAATTATTTCACTTATCTTCTCTATATGTAAATGTAATCCCTCTATTAAGTTAAACCTGATATTAAGTATATGAATCGTTCATAATACATTTGGCATGTCTTCCGCGTCTTCGGGAAGCATTCGGGAAGCCTTCGGGAAACATTCCGCATCGATTCCGCTTCATTCTGGAACAGCTCGTGTGGAAAGGAGATCCCGAAGCCTTGCACAATGACCCGAATCTACCCCGAAGCCACCGCGAAGGGTTCCCGAACGTCCCGAAGTAAAGTGTTCCAGAAGGTCCCGAAGCCTTCTCGAATAAAAGATTCGGCGTCCACATTTTAAAACTTGGATGCCGAATCATTTTCGATCCAGATCAGTCCCCGAATCATCCAGAAGGGTTCCCGAAGGGTGCAGGAACGATGCGGAAGGGTTCCCGAACATCCCGAAGGCATGCCGAATCATCCAGAATTTGCGATATCCACATTCGGGAACCAGTCGGGAACCATTCGGCGTACTAGTGGACGCCTGGTCTTAGGACGAAAGGTTATTACCCCATTATATTGCAACGCACTGCATATTACCCTTTTTCTGTCGTGCCCTTAACGGCTTCCCTGCAGTTGTTCTGACTTCACTTAAGTCGTTGAATACATATTTGACGGACTGTTAACAGTTGTTATGCTATGTTTTAAATATTGTCTTATGTTCATCATGTTCTATGTTGTGGGGTAGTCCGGCGGGGATACCTTTATTTACACTATTTGTTAAGCTAGGGTGATTTTGATTTAGTACTCTATGAAGGCGACCTCTTAAATCCGGAAACGGAAGGAGGACATCGGATAATTGTACCATCTCGTTTTTGTCGTACCCGTTATTACTTTTCTACAGTTACTCTGTTTGCAGCTCAATCATTGAGTACACTAGCGATAGGTGAATACAGTTACTTCACTTAAATATGTTTTCGTTTTACATGCACTTTACCACTGTATTTGCCATCGCGGTTGTTGTAGCTTAGTCGGAGAGGGGATACATTTATTTACCCTGTTTGTCTTTTAGGATGGGGATGGAATAAGTGTGAGGTTGGGCGTGTGACTTTTGTCACTGACCATTCCAAGGCGGTACTTCCATCTTTCCCCTATTGTATGTTTGTTTTGCCTTGTGTTTGCCACTGACCGTTCGGTACTCTCTTTGTCACACTTGCCTTTGTTTGTCTTGTGTCTTTGGATTTGTGCTTTTGTTCATGTCTGGAATGATTATCTCTAGTACTTGTGTGTTTGTTAATTTTTCTGTGTCCATCTCGTGTATGTGCGTGTGTTTGTGTGTGTAGTTGTGTGTGTTTGACATGTTATCTATCGATGTTTTGGTTTTTCATATTAACAGTGCCGAAAAACTAAAACTCAACCAGGTTCATCGAAAGCAAAAGAAAAGACATAAATTACGCAAGAGTACACCCAGACATTACGTCACAAACGTATTTCTTAAAAGTATGGGGCACTGCAACACTAACTCGGATAGGTTGGACACCGCAACACTAACTCGTTGACGTAGCGGCAAAAGATGTTGGACATAATAGAACTTTACAAATATATCTTGAAAGTGTTTGATCCTTCTAAAGCAAAAGTAGCAATGCAAAAAGAGTAAATTGCGGACTCGTTTTTATTGATTCTGTTCATGAGTAGTAATTAAAAGTGCAACACTATTCACGCCCCTAGCACCGGTTTAAGCAGTATTCAATTTTCAAAACTAATAACATCAAAACTAATAATCCCAAAATACCAGAAAACTGAGAATGAAGTACGGGGTGACTTTTTACGGCCGCCACACAAGCCTTTTACACCTGCAGTTGTGAAGTAAATATTTCCTGAAAGTACTAATATCATCAAAACTAATGATACCGAACACTGATTCAAATCACACTCATACACACATATACCGCACACATACCCAAAGAACTATTGTTTCTTGCCTGTTAAACAACCACGGCATGTTAGCAGCTCCGTTAATTCAAACAAGATGTGACGCTATTATTGACGCAGAGGTATAAGATACAACGTCGTACAACGTCGTACAACGGCAAACTGACAAAAAGCTGGGTGAAGTTCTGGCGTTATTTCTATATACAACAAATAAACTTGTCTCTAATTAAGTGAATACTCCTATGTCAAACTAACGTCCCTTTTTCATCATCACCCCAGTTTTTATGTTTGTAGGGTCGCCAATGGATGAGTCTTTGATTGGCCCGGGTTGACGTCGATGCCTTACATGGTGAGCTACTGCGGTGGTTTTGTAAAATGTGCATATACCTTATATTTTTGCAGTTTGTTGTTTTATGAAATATAATGCATGTTTGCTAACCTCAATTCATGTAGCAGTGTCCGTACGGTAAATGCTTAACCCTTTACCACATAGGCTATTTTTAGATACAAACTCTTTGAATAAATCTACCTAAAAGGAGCATTAACTAGAGAAAGTAAAATTTTATAATTTTGTAGTTTGATACCATTGTGATAAATAGAGAATCTGCTCCTGTTGGAGCAAATGCTCTTTGTATCACAATGGTTTCACAAAGTGATTTTTATAGAGTCGTCAAAAGTCGTCAATATGCAAGGCAAAAATAATGCCGAAAACGTACCGTTTAAAAATACCTGCAGTCTTCAAACAAATCATGTGGTTGTTTAATGTAGGGTAAACATTGAACCAAACCCTCCTTTGAGAGTTTCTGTATTTACTTTTGTCTTGCATGAAGTTGCCACAAGCCTTACAGACATAGAACAAACAAGTCTTTTAAATGGTCGCCTAAGACCTTGAATAATTATGCCAGTCGTATTTGTCCTAATACCAGCGTCCTTGGACATTCATTATGAACATGAGTGACGCATAGCAAGACAGGCCTACTACTTTACTGCAAAACTAGAATGCTCAAAAGGACAGGCAAAACTATTTAATGCACAATAAGCAGACTGAAGACTATAAACAGTCTGCAAAGGCGGCTACTACAGTTCGAAACAGTTAAAGTGTCCTTCAATTTGTTTAATCACAACACTGACAGATAGTCAAACAGTTTATTTCCAGATGAGACGCCGAATTCCTCGGTATCGTATCAAGGTCCAAATCGTTCGCTAGGTCGATCAATAAGTTGCCGCTAACATGAAAATAGACAAATGAACTCGTAGAGTCTCGCAAAAGCGGTGGTCCCAACCCGTCGCACTTGTGCGTATTGTCTACGTGCAAAAACGTGAGCAAAATTTCGGGATCCGTACGTGGTGGGTACCGCCTCCGTACGGATTTGGGAGCACTCATATACGACGTAGAACCTTTAGTGCATTAGGAACTTTCGCTGCGTTCGGGCTGCGTCCGGGTTGCGTTCGGGCTACGGATTCACCCCAGTACGCTTGACCCACGTGCCTTCTATAGCCAACGAGCGCACGGCGCTCCATGAGTCTTTTAACATTTTCCCGCGGTCACTTGCTCTACGGACGCTGTACTTAGCACGTGCGTGCTGCGCACGTGATAATTGCGTGGTATGTGCTTACTCGGCACTTCCCCAGTTATACTATCCAATGGGCACACAGACCTCACGTAGACCGTACCGAGTAAGCACGTGCTCCGCAGTTACAACGCGCGTTGTATGCACTGATTTCTGCAGTATATATAAAAGCCGATCGGACGGTCGAGTGCCAACTTTTCGTCTCCAAGATGCTTAATACAGAAGAAGGGGTCCGCTACATGTGCAGCTCAAAGGGCGGTGGAAACGGCAAGAAAGGCCCAATAGGAGTGCGGAAGACGAGAAGGCTACATACGAACGTGAGATGAGGAGCGAACCCACCCTCTCCTGCGTCGGCGGCCCCGTTGCCTCTCAGGTATCTAGGCAAGTAATACACCGTACTGCTTATGTACTGACATGTGAAGCTGCTCATGCAACATCAGAACCCTGAGTATCTGCGATGGAATCGGCAGCATCTTGGTGTCATTGATAGAAATTTCTGTATCGATATATCGATGGCAAAATATCGACGATATATCGATTTCTATACACGAACATGATTTATGCTTTGTAGTTACATTTATCTTGAGTGTAAAAAGGCAAAAGCATAGTTATATTTTAAAATCATTCATTCATAAAATAACAGTTAAAAGTTTCAAGAGTTCCGTTTTGGAAATACCTATACAAGGTCGATGAATTAGGCCTAAATCACCGATTAAACATTGGAAAATGCCAAAAAATAAAAGTATGCGTCTTCAGAAGAATGTCACTGCAAGTATGTAAGAAGTTGCCAACCTGTAAGAAATATAGCCTGCGGAAAGGGGTTTATTTGTCCTCCATTTATATCGATATTGTGAAACCAATATCGATATCGTATCGATTGACGTGTATCGATAATATATCGACATCATTCCTCACGTCCATCGCACTTGCACGTACTTACAACATGCGGTTGAGTAAGGACACCTTGCGTGAGCAGCACATGTAAGTACTGCCTCCGTACGATAACGCACGGATGTCGTATATTGTGAACACGTTGTAAACACTTACAACTCACGTACCACGTGTGTAACGTACTATGCACGCAACCGCCTACGGTCAGGCGTGACGTGCGGGCTACTTACTTTCACCTTGTGCGACAGTGCGGATGACGTGCGATGGCGTACTCCCTCCCTGCTCTTGCCACTCCCTCCCCACGTTTTCAGGAAAAGGTGGCGGACGTAGCATCATCCAAAAAGCGCACGTGCTTAAAAACACACACGTTGGGTTGTGACCGGGCCTTACGGCGTTCACTTATATTTATTAACACATGAGTCTTTAAATTTTACTCCGTGAATATACATGTAAGAAATAAAAACATCATGCATATTAAATAGATTAATTGTTATAATACAAAATGTACACAGAAATGTGTCGCAATGGCAGATACTGTAGAATCATGTCTATATGATATCATAGTAAAACTATACAGACCCTGATCAGACGGCGTACAGTAATCATCTTATCTGGGTCTACTATGTTTGCAAAGGCGTAGAAATGAAAACAAAAGTAGTAAAGCAGGAAAATCCACACACAAGACGCAATCACCACCAAAACAAGAGTAAAAAGTAAAGAAAATGTATCTAGTTCTGGTCTACTTTCAGTCATAAAGACCGCTCACCCTATTATACATTTACTCCCCTGGTCATTGAGTCATTCGTTAACATATGACGCAATCATGCAGTCGCAGTACCGGCTAGTAACCCTCACAAGTACCCATGTTTGAATTAAAAATTCTGGAAGACTTTTAAACGTAACAGAAAACATCTACAACGAACACACAACAGAAGTTTAATTCTGACTCCTATTCTATGCTGATACTTTAATGTACGATTCCAAAAATCAAATAGACCAAGCTTACGATGGATATTCAGGGTCGTATATAAAGAAAAGTGTAATATGACAAACAATGCAGACACTGATGAGAGGAGATCTCCTCTAGGAACCACCTGAATCTACATGTACACTGTTTACAAAAGACACTAGTGACACGTTTCCTGCACTGAAAGGGTAAAGACTGGGCGTCTTTGCAGTGCTTTTACAATAATTATACGTAAGGGATTATTAATGTACTTCATGAGAGACATATACATACATGCATTCGGACTCCATTTGTTCTGCAGTAAACAGTAACCTGATACACATGTAACATCCATATCAAATCACTAAGGAGTCGCTTTAGAGAGACCCTGTTGTATATGCTATTCCACAATAGAACATTGATTCACGTGCATGCAAGGAATGCACGTTTGCATAATTTGTCGCCATATTGTCTGCAGCTTTGTAACTGCTTTTCTATCTCAACTCTTATTCTGCTGAAAACGATGTCAACCCAAACTATTAACCCTTCGCTTGCTATTCACGTCAATATACCTATCTGTAAATAGTGAAGACCCAGATGAGACAGCTCCTGCAGGAGCTGTCTCATCAGGGTCTGCACTATTTACAATTTGATTGTGCAACCAGTGCACTCCACAGCAGTGATTGCACAGCGAAATACTTGTACACAGTGAAGATATATGTAATTATACAACAGGGCATGGGTAAAGAAGGAGAAATGTATTTTAAAATTCAGCAAGAGAAGGGTTAATCTTGAAATTATCGACTCAGTGGCAAACCGGTTGGATCTGGATGAGAGCCGGTCACTATTGGACGTCTCATTTACATTCAAGCTGTTTGTAAGTAAGCCAGACTAGGCTTAGCTGAATAAGGGTTAACCCTTACAACGCTACATTTCAAATGTACTATTCCAATATATAAACAGACGAAGTTAGGGATTTTTCAAAAGAAATTTGTAACATGACAAACAGTGCATACCTTGATAAGAGGTCTCATCTAGGAGCTCTCTTATCTGGGGCTACACTGTTTGCAAAGGACATTAGTGACCAGTATCTCACACAGTAAGGGTTAATTGTTTAAGACTTCAAAACAGCAATTGGAACAAATTGCTGCATTTCAGTTACAGCAACTTTTGATGGAAGGCTTGATACTTTTCTAAATAGATTCACATTATAACATATTTACCCAAAGAACAGACCCAGATCAGACAATTTCTGTAAGAGCTCTCTGATAAACAATGTATATTCTGTTTGCTTATGAATATAGATCCGATTCTACATTTCACCAAGGTCAAACATGCCAATTTAAAATCGGTTACATAATATTTATACAGCCATTATTTTTTATAATATTAATATAGTTAAAGATTAACGGCGTAATCTGATCATATTGTCGCCGAGTTTACGTAACAAAACTTGAAACTACTTAGTTTTAAGGAGCATAAGTAAGAAAAGATTTGCATGTATTGATTAAATGAGACAATTTGATTGCTATGGAAACCACCATGAAAAGCGCCCGCAATTCACTGGAAAATGTACTTTCTTCTATTTTTCAGAGATTCAGTAGCAACAAATGGGGTAATGTATGTTTGGGTTTCACTTTCCACTGGCTCGTGCCAGCAATTGTTTTAAGAATATAGTTAATGATCAGAGGTCAAGATAAGGTGCGTAAATTTAAACATTTTCAACAATAGCTCCTTTATATTCAGATCCTATGTTTGTAGAATACGACATGACTTTCATGTGTCAATACGAATCAGATCAGGGTTTGAGTGGGACAATTTGAAGCACAATAGGTATTCGATTTGGTATAAATTAGTTCCTATTTAGAATTCCATAGAATAATGTTTTTAAATGATGATTTGAAAAGGTTATTGCAGACTGCAACTCAAACAAGACTATGTAATAGTAATTGTGATAAAAACTTAAATATTTCCCAGAGTTCGCCTAACGAAAGATCGTTGGACTAAATATGTGGTAATTCCTAATTTATGACCATTGCTATTATTTGTGTTATTGAACTAATCACATATTCCAGCGTGCAACAAATAATGTTTCATATACATGTACGACGATCGCATGTTGGAACTTACGATAAATTCAGTTGTATGAGCTTTCATAAGAAATACCCCTGGGTCCGAGGTTATAAAATTTCTGAGTCTGAGTCCGAGGTCATTCTAAAGTATCTGATTGGTCAGAGTCTAAACTTGCTCAGAATCTGACCAATCAGATGCTTAAGAATGATCTCGGAGTCAAGCAAAAAGTTTTATAACCTCGGTGCCTGGTTGGTATCATTAAGGCTCTGCGGTATTGATCATGGCAGATTTTTTTTTTCTGACTTGACGTGTGTGAAGAACAGCGTGGAACCTGATCAGACACGGCCTTTAACCCTTTGGCTTGAACCAAGATAGATAAACTCGTCCATATTAAAATATAAAACCCATCCATATTAATGCTTGCCCGATTCTATGTTTATTTCAAATGTCAATACCTACTTAATTTTCATGAACAAAAAAGTTATAATGCAATATAGAAGGTAGAATATTGTAGCTATTTTAGAACGTAAACAAAACGTATTCTTCAAATTCCATTCGCAAACAAAGCAGACCCTGATCAGACGGCTCCTGTAGGAGCCGTCTAATCTGGGTCCACACTGTTTGCAGTGAAAAGGCGTTTATATTAAGGAAAGGTTAAATGGCAAAGGGTCCTGTAAAACACATATGTTTTTGTGACAATCTTTGATATTGCTTGGTAAAGCAAATAGTGCAGACCCTGATCGAAGGGTTCCCGCAATTTCGCCCTGCATTAAGCAACCACCTGCTTTTCCAGTCTTTTATGTTAATAATGCACGTGGTCGTTTATGAGTAAAATTGTATCATAATATTCGAATTAATAAATAAGTTATGAACCTTTTCCGGGTACTTTTCGAACACCCCGTCGTACACTGTATTTATGGATAGTTATCTAATGAGCTGTACATTATTCAAGTATTGAAATAAGTGTACAAAGCACCTCATAAACCGGACGTATACATTAGTATGAATGTAAGTGTTTTAAATAGGTAGCAGCTTGGTATAGAAGGCTTCCAAATGCGCACACAATAAGCAGTCACCTCCCTAAAGAGAAGCTGTACATGTATATTCTTATTTACTAAAAGAGCTGGTTACAGGTGTTTTATTGTAAGCACCGTCTCCAGATACATTACGACTGCTACTATTATCGTTTGTTTGAGTCTTCAAAGTCTCTTCAAAGTCGAGATGTTTTCAATTTCATTCATTTACTGTTTATAAAAACAAGCCTCGTGTCGTATCATGTTACTCAACTCCCTTGGTAAAACTCAATAGTGAATGAAAACTCGCTTTTCTGAACTATGGTTTAACTCTTTCGCTGGCAATTTTTGTCGTCTGCAAACTTATTTGTCTGCTACAATTTTTTTTTATTTTTGAATTTTAAAAAAACCAAGTCACGGTAACAGACAGTTTGGATCTTGATCCAAACTGTTTGCATAGGTAATCAGAGATGCTTAAGGAGTTTTCTGCACGCATTTCATCCACGTTTATAACACAACCACCTGCCTTAACCCTTTCCTCCATAAATACGCCTTTCTACGCCTCTGTAATAGTCACTTCTTGAAACCATTGTGATAAATAGAGCATTTGCTCCTTTAGGAGCAAATGCTCTATTTATCACAATGGTTTCAAACTACAAAATTCTAAAATTTTCCTTTTCTCTAGTTAATGCTCCTTTTCGGTAGATTTATTCAAAGAGATTGGATCTAAAAATAGCCTATGGGAGAATCAGGGTAAATACCTAGTTTGTTCCGTATTGGAATTCAGATTTAGTGGTGATTATTGTACCTTAAGGGTGAAGTGTCAATTCTCAAAGGCAATATTCATTTTCATTTCTGTGATACCGGAGTTACAGTAAAGACACATGCTGTCATCAGGCATTAAAAGTTGTCAGTATATAAATATCACATCCTATGGAGAAAGACAGCACGATTGTCAATCCGAGGTGGACATTACCATACCGAGGGTTGACAATACGTGCTGTCTTTCTCCATAGGATGTGATATTTATTTTATTATACGGAACAGCACAATCAATTTCGTCAGCGAAAAAGAAAAATAAACAGTTTGAAACAGGTTATACTGACTCGGTGCTTAAAAATCGCTGAACAGCTTCACCTTTCTATTCATTACACGTTATAAGAGTGGTTGGAGTCCTTTTCACTGTCCAGCCATGACATATCTTCCTCCGAAATAGTCGCATAACGCGACTTTTCTCAAATATTAAAACACAAACAAAAGCAATTGTTGATCAAATTGCTAGCACCATATGACGTCAGTCGATGATTGTCAATCGGATGACGTCACACACAATTCAATAAGCGCTCACTGATCTAGATGTTCCGTGCCTATGGTAGCGGGAGACAGTATTTTTCCGACAGTAATTGTTTTCCCGCTGGGCCTGACAGTATTTTTATGTCACGGTGGCCTATGGGCGATTAACATAGTAAATGAAATTGAGGCATAATAATAATACTTGTAAGCTGGCTGGAAATAATTGGTGAAATCTGAAATCCATTTGGATAGAATATTTAGATTGACATTTCAGTTTTTACCTCAAGGAGGGTTTAGTGAATTCCTTTGTTTTGTTGTTTTGAATGATTGAAGTTTCCTGTATATATAATAGGCGGATATGCATTAGACGTAAACACAAGGCAACATAAACGTGCTTTATATATCAATCTTCATCCTACTTAGCGCGACCTGAAAGCTGTTTTATATTAT
The DNA here is from genome assembly GCA_963576725.1 of Azorinus chamasolen. Taxonomy (NCBI): domain Eukaryota; kingdom Metazoa; phylum Mollusca; class Bivalvia; order Cardiida; family Solecurtidae; genus Azorinus; species Azorinus chamasolen. The sequence continues at coordinate 23,836,516 of OY755251.1, read as the reverse complement.
GTTTACTAGTTTCTAAAAGGCTTGAACGATTTTGAAATGACTAAAATGGCAACAGATCGGATTCTTTTTATCATGATAAGGGATAACCCTTTCCCTCATATAAACGTGTTTTCACGCATTTGCAAACAGAGTAGACCCAGATCAGACGGCTTCTAGAGGAGCTGTCTGATCAGGGTCTGCTCTGTTTGCTAGAGGAATTTGAAATATCTGTTTCTTTACTTTCTAAGATAGCTCCAATATTTCACCTTCCATATTTCATTATAGCTATTTTGTTCATGAATAATCAGTAGGTATTGAAATTTGAAATAATCATAGAACAGGGAAAGGGTTAAATAACGAAAACAAAACCCAGAGCAAGCCAAGAAACACCAAAAAGGATAACACCGCATTACAAAATTCATATAAGAGAAGAAAATACAAATACGTTTTATGATATGTGTTAATACAATTATGTAATAAAGGCAACATTAGCCGTTGAAGAAAGGAACAGCCAAATTTTCAGTTAGAAGTTTTGAGCAAAATGTGTAAAAACAATAAAGAGTTGGAGCTTTATGAGATGTGTAATGTATGAAGTCTATATATCTCTAAAAGTTAAAAAGTTATATTCTAAGTTTCGGACATACCAAGAAACAAACAAACATACAGACAAGCCAAAATCAATATGCCCCTAAATGCATAAATAGCGCAGAATAGAAAATGTAGGTTAAACATAATTGGTCTTATAAATTTTTGCTTGTTCTACGAATGTCAAGATAAAATAATGTCGTGCTATATAGGACGGATCTTGGTATAGCGGTGCATATGGTCACGGGCTAATATACGAGTATGGCTATACAGTAAACAATTCTACAGCGATTTAAAAGCAGGTTGTTGCTTAATACAGGACAAACGTCTTTTGTTGGTCGATTTATATAATTTCAAATATTAAACTGTTTGTCTTCACCTTATCATTTAAGTGGTTGCAGACATTGTCATTTGACTACATGTATTTCACTATCAAGGTTAGGCAATAGCAATATATGCCGTCTGTTGTAATCATTTTCTACATATATATGCCTTTCCACGACTTTGCAAACAGAGTAGACCCAGATCAGAGTCAGGATCTGCTCTGTTTGCTTATAATATAATATAGATATGGTTCTACAGTTTAGTTGTTAAAGTGAATGATTTTCTTTTTTGTTTCAAATACATCATCTTAGAATTACACAGTTGGGATCCTGATGAGACGCTGAGTTAGTGGGTGTCTCATCTTGATCAAGCCTGTTTGCATAAGTACTAACAGAATCGCCATTTACAGTGAAGTAGTTAAATCTGTAGTCATATTCTTGTCGAAACATGCAGTGTAATCACTTTATTTTGGGTAACTAAATGAATAAATAATTGGACTCTTTTAAAAGCATGTGACTGCTTAACCTATTACCTGCTAGGGAAGTATTTTGACGCCTATTCTTGTCGAAACATGCAGTGTAACCTTTATAATGGGGGTAATTAAATGAATAAATAATTGGACTATTTACAAACATGTGACTGCTTAGTCCATTACCCCATAGGGAAAGTCTTATGACGCATTTGCAGTCCATATCAGATGGTTCTTAACGGAAATGCTCAAGCTTTGCATTGCTTGTTTATGGAATTAAAGATATTTGGTCCTACAGTCTCTGCCAGGACCAAAACATTTTGTGTTCATATATCATTAATACAATTCACCAAATAAATATTGACGAATCGTATTATTTCTTACATTACTTTCAATTAGGAGACTGATTCACTGTGGGGCGAAAGTAAGACAGAATGCTTCCCTTGGAACAGATTCATGCATAACATTCGTCCACCATTAACCATATAGAAACACCCTTTCAAGCTAATGCAATCACAATAGACCCAGGGCAGGTGGTTCTAATGGGATCTGTCTGACCAGGTTTTGCTGTGTTTGCTTATGGCATTACAGTAAAACCTCTTTATAACGACCACTAAATTGTGTTAATTAGTTGGTATTTGGGACAGGTGGCTGCTTAAAGCAAGGTGAAAGTAAAACAGAACGCTCCTATAGGAGCGTTCTGTTTTCCTTTCCCCTTGGATTAAGCAGCCAGCTGCTTTTAACACAAAATAATTGATGTAATTTAGTGGTCGTTACAGAGAGGTTTTACTGTATATATATTTTATTCTGACCTGGCCAAAACAATGTGTTCATAAACCATTATTACAATTCAACTAATTAATAGTCATAACTTAGTTATTTCTTGCATAAATATTCATGAGGGAAAGGGTTAAGCTAGCGCTTGTCTTAGAAGAACGAAAGGCTGCTATTGCACGGAGAGGTTCCGGTAAAACTATTTACAGATGTTACCGCAAGGTCAGCAGGACGATTGATCTCTAGCCTTTCACATGCGAATACCCAATAAGTTTGTATCCAGATGAAACATCGATTAACTAGGCGTCTCATCTGGATCAAAATGGATTGAAAATCATATACATGTAGTTATTTATTACATAAAAAGAATGGAAGAAAGCATTTTTGGAGGATTGGTGTAAACCGTACTTTCTGCCAACAACATTTTTCTTAGCCGTTTAAAGCCTGAAAAACACGACAACTAACAATTACACATGGGTGTCTCTAACGAAACTAGTTATCTAAATGTAGACTTCTGCCATGAATGTGGACATAACTCATTATCATACTGTGTGCGAAATGCCGATTAACGTTGACAACATTGTTACACATCTTATAAGTATTCGTGATATCACTACAAGTATTTCATACAAAAGTATTCATGGAATAAAGGGTAAACTGCATCTATTTCAAAAGCGGATTAAATTAATAAAACATATGAAATATATCAACACTCAGCCCACCACCAATCAAACAGCGCACCAAACAACAATTGCAACAAAAACAACAGATAAAACAACTACAAACAAAGGAAAAGGTATTTAAAACATAATGTGTCTATGACAACAAGTTAACAGTCATATATTAAAGTTGTTTTTCAGCATTCCTATACACAGTTTAAAATATTTTTTCAATAACAATCTCAAGTCAATACTTACACATTAACCCATTACCTCATATGCTATTATTAGACTCACTACCGAAAAGGAGCATTTACTAGTAAAAAGGGAAAATTGTGAATTGTGTAGTATTGAACCCATTGTCATAAATAGAGCATTAGCTCCTATGGAACAAATACTCTATTTATCACAATGATTTCAAAAATTGACATTTACAAAGGCGTTAAAAGGCGTCAATATGAGGGAATGGGTTAATCCTCAAGCAACCCAGTGGGGTTCTATTATGACCCAGTCGTATGTATATGTGTACTGTAGTGTTTGTACCAGTAAGAAAACAGTTCTTTCATAATTATAATCGACTGTATCGATATGTAATTAAAACAACCTAAATTGTGTCGTATTTTGTATTCATTTGAACACACATTTTCCTATGTTGATCGATTAACCCTCTTACTTATGAATATTAATAATTGTATGTTTATTAGTTGGCTGAATGTTTAATAATGTTATTATGAACATGCTATTTTAGACCATGGCACAAACTGTACATCCACATCTATAGTATTTCACAGGGAAACAGAATTGACCCTGATCAGACGGCTCCGGTAGGATCTGGATTATGTTTGCATGTGTCAAAAGGCGTTATTATCAGGTGATATTGAGCCATGCATTTCAAATCAACTAGGTAACGAATGATGCCTTCAGATTTTAGTGCAGGACACCTGACTAAGCATACATACATGCATAAAAGGTGGCAAGTATAGCCCCGTGCTCGCAAACCTTTTGCACATTATTTATCATATTTTGATTTCAACTCAGCCCCCAAACATATAGGCATATTAAATTTTGAGAATTCACAAAGCTCAGTTGTTGAACGTCTTATATTGTAGGATAAAGAATACATCGTTATTTTACCGAAAGTTCATCTAAATTAAAAGTGATGAATCTTTAATTATTCTAGCCTTTCATTACTATTACTGATACAATTGAGACTATATAATAGAAACATTAAACCGCGCTTTGCATTTGTAGTGCAAAATTCGCCTTAACCCTTACAGTGCGGGACACGAGTCACCAATGTCATTTGCAAACAGTGCATACCCAGATGAGAGGGCTCCTAGAGGAGCCCTCTCATCAGGGTCTGCACTGTTTGTCATGTTACACCTTTCTTTAGAAAACTCTCTAAATATTCACCGTAAGCTTGATCTGTTTGAAGTTTGGATTAGTCCATTTGGAAACTCAGCACTGTAAGGGTTAATATTTCTGTTTGCAAACATCGTAGGAGACGATGAGATGCCGAGTATCTCGGCGTCTTATCAGAATCAAAGCTATCTGATACTCAGTCAATAGTTTCTCAACAGATTGATCGAAACAAGAGTAGTTAAAAGTGCACCAGAACCATATTTAAAGAGACATTATTGTTTTCAGCGGGGTAAGGAATAAACTGAGTTCTTCCTTTGTATCACAGCAGCCGCTTTAATGAATGCCAGTTAAAAGGAGCACAAACGTTTGATTATCCACATGTTATACAATTGTAATACATGTGTATGTATCTGCAGTAATCCCCATATAAACTGGACATCCACCTGATCATGGACTACTCTGTTTCAGGTACAGGGTGAACAAATTACAAGCTATTTGTATAGGTAGCTGGAACAAACGGACTACCCTCCTGAACTGAAAATGTACTCGTAGGAAAATACGGAAAAAACATACTTAGTAATAGTTTAAGAGAGAATTTAACGATTAAGAAGTCAGGTCGAGCATAGCGAGTGGTGGCTTCTTAACCGTTAAAATCGCTCTTAATAAACACTAACTAACTTAGAGTTCGACTTAGTGTTCGACACGCCCTATAATTAAGTCAAACTGCCATATTTGAAAGGCCGCACAAACACGCGAAGTATGACATACAAATATAAGCCATGTGTCCTCCCATTTTTCCATTTAGTTATTGATCGCCGCATGAGCGGCGATCACTAATGGAATGTTCAAAAGTATTTACCCATGTAGGAGGGGTAGCGATAAGTTTTACAAAGTCTATTCCGCGTACATCGGTGAGAAGAACCAAATGAATTGGCACATGAGAGCGTGGCAGAGAATAGTTTCTATCTGCATTATTGGTGTAGTGAAATATGTGATGTAAAAACCTTCATACGATGTTTAAAAAGAAATTTATCAAACAAATGTACAATAATAACAATAATTATGACACTTTTTTCGTCGAAGTATCGACATTAAATGCCAAAAACAGTTTTGTAAACATAAATGAAGCCGGGTCAAAGTCGCAGAATTGAAGCCGGGTCAAAACTGTAGTCGTGCACCTGTTTGCGGTGCTCTCGTTCTAAATTATGCCCTTCAGAGATTTTGACATATTACAGTTTTGTTTAATGACCATTGTTTATTGTCCAAAAATGTCGACAAAAGTAATACATACATCAGTATATTTATACACGTGATATACACATGTTAAGTCATGAATAGATTCAAACTCTTTGCTAGTGCCTTTATTTGTGAAAGCGATATATCCTAATAGAGAATAATAGGTTAGTGCTGTAGATGGGACTTACATTACAAGACGGGAAAACGTGCTCGAATTTGAAAAATAAGATCATTTGAATCGACAGTCGATATGTTAATTCAAACGGACATGGTTATTATTCTACCGGAGGCTCTACATGGTCAAAATCGAATTCCGTCGTCTCGGTTTCTATTTTTAGATAGGGCTAACGTCACTCGTTAATGGAACTGAACAGGCTATATTTAGGTCTATGACCATCACCGCCCTTGTAAGAGTTTATTGATTAAATTATCATGAGAGTGATAAATGTTTTAATGAAGTTTTATTGTTTTATTTATTTTTATTTAAAAAAGTCGTTTTATTTTTTTTATTTAAAAAAGTCGTCAATATAGTAGCATGATAACCTTATATACATCTTCAATTTCCCTTGAAGTATGTCTGGCCTGATAGCGTAGTGGTTACCACGGTCGCCTAGTGCAGTCAGCCCTGGTTCGATTCTCACCGCTGACGAAACTTTTTTTCTCTCTTTTTCCTTTCTATTTTTTTTTAATGACGGTTTGGGTTTTTACTGGGATAGTTAATGATACTTATCCATATTAAGTGTTTTTTCTTTCAACTTATACGTTATTTTTGGTAAAACAAATTTGTAGAAAAATTAAAAATAGTTCCTGTTGTAAGAAGAAATTCCTACACCTACTATACAAATAAACCTCTACTGTACATATAAACTTAGGTTTATTATGATACCCCTTTATTACGTCACTGGCGGCTGTAGTGACGGGATAAAATATTTATCCTCTTACGTTTTGGTATCGTCAATATGCCTCTGAACCAATCAATGACCGCCCTAGATATTTGTGTCAAGTTTCATGTGATACTTCCAACAATGCATATGTCATAATAGTTTTACCAGGTATTTACTTGTTACAGTTTGCAACAGAGTTCTTTATCAGCATGCCATAGTATATTTTCTTGTTTACATAGTTATTTGTTTCATAATAAATGACTATATTTTTAATTTATAGCCTTGTCTCTTTATTATCACCTTTTTAGAGAAGGGGAGTAGGATATTCATTTATCCTCATTTTTTTAGCTCACCAGAGCACGACGTGCTCATGCTGAGCTTTTAGGATCGTTGGATGTCCCTCGTCTGTTGTCCGTTGAGATACCACACTTTGCACTTGATCTCTAAGTAAATTGGTTTGTGTTTTGCCCTGCATGAAATTTAGGTCAATCTCGAATATGGGTCACCTGGGCTCAAAAACAAGGTCACTAGGTCAAATCTTAGAAATATCTTGTTAATGCTCTAGAAGCTACAAATCTTATTGGATCTTACTGAAATTTTATCAGAATGTGTCTCCATGAAATATACGCCAAGTTCGAATATTGGTCATGTCGGGTCAAAAACTAGGTCACTAGGTCAAATCTTACAAAATCCTAAACACTCTGGCGGCCACATTTTGCACTTGATCTTTAAGTAAATTGGTTTGTGTATTGACCCTGATGAAATCTAGGTCAAGTTCGAATATGAATCGCCTGCGGTCATAAACTAGGCCACTAGGTCAAATCATAGAAAAATCTTGTTCACACTCAAGTGGCTACAAATGTTATCAGATCTTACTGAAATTTTATCAGAATGTTTGTCCACATGCAATCTTGGTCAAGTTCAAATATGGATCATGTCGGGTTCGAAACTAGGTCACTACGTCATTACACTCTAGAGGCTACATATCTCGTTAAGTTTTTAATGAAATGTTGTATTTCAATTGTCTTAACAAAACAGTTCCTTATTAAAAACCTTCCTTGTACACAAATTTCGCGGCGATCCAATGCCTTGCATCAGTATTCGTCTTGTTATATAGTGAAACAGTAAATCACGGTGATTTTGATTTGAGTAGCTTCGGCGTATTCTGGGATGGTTTACAATCTATCTCAAGGAGTTTTGAATTGGGATAGTAAAAAGAATATCGCCGTCTCCCGGACGGGACGAGTTGTGGCTATTCGCATGCGCGAGTTTTGGTTATATACAAAATACGAAGTCAAACTATCACTAACCAAACGTGATTGAATTTTAACAATAGGATCAGTTGAATCCATATTGTCGGTATTTTAATTCAAATAGACATGATTATTTTATCCCAGAACAAAGTGCAATCATTTTTGCATTCCGTATAAAATTCGAGTAACGTTCGGCTCAGTTTCTATTTTTAGATTGACCTCGATGGAGCTGAACATATTATTTAGGTCTATGCCATTTCCAGCCCCTTTAAGAGCTTCTTAATATAATTAACATTCGAGTAGAATGGAAACATGTGCTTTTTATCCATTAATCTTTGCTTTCTGACTTGATTCTTATTAAACCGCGTTTCTCCAGCGGTGGATTTAAGTCGGTATAACTAAAGACCGGATATGATTCTCATATCCGCGGATATGAGATTCGCAGCCTACAATCGGCCACAAAAGCATTATTTTTTATAAGAAAAAACATTTTACCGATTGAGTTAATAAAACTGATAACTCGTAACCAATTTAACCAAAACCAAATTTCTCTGTTTTTTTTCTATTTTCTTATTTGTATATTTCTATTGGTGATTTCCCGTTATTCCATCAACATATGCATATTTACAGAAAATTTAAATACAAGTACTTACATTGTTAAGGACCTTAGAAATGGCTAGTATTATCACTAACCTAATAAACCTTCTAGATACTACCGCAAGAAAACTAATAGGAGGATCTAGCTTACTTGGAAGTGCTTGCTAGATGCATAAACCAATGTTTTGTCTGGTCTGTCTATGTGCCTTAGATCTAGAACTTCACGAGGAAGCAAGATGAATAAAATGTATTGTTGTATACTAGTATACGTGATTTACCAATATGTGCCTAAGATATGATACACATGCTTTAGTTTCATATCAATTATGTTAATCATAAATATTTTAGTATGCATTCATTTGTAACCCGAAAGGGTCCATGGTTGGTAAATAAAACCTGCTCTAATATATATTCTATTCTATTCTAAGAAACCTAAGTTTATCCGCACCCCTTTATTGCGTCACTAGAGAAGCTTGCTGACTGGATAAATTCCAATTAAAAAAACGTTTGTTTTTTCAAAGAACTACATGTACTTGCAACGATTAAACCATTATATATCTCCTAAACAGTGGCGCTTGATATTCACCGTCTTCTAATTATAACGCACGTACGTACTGCTTGATATGCACATTATTTATTTATAGAAACCTATTCACGATCCGGTGCCAAAACATTGTCAAACGGACCCTGTATATAGCAAATGTTAGATTAAAAAAACCCGGCTGCAGGTCTCTCCTTGGTTTCCTTTTAGGAGGAAGCCAACTTGTTTACTATCAGTACTTAGTAGTTGATAGACTATGATGAAACGCCATGTAATTAGGTCAATACTGAACGCTAATACATTTCAGCAAGCTGCGTCACATTTCGTGTATTATGAAAGCATGCTGTGGTTCAATGTTTTCAAGAATTGTTCCGTTTTCATTATACAAACGAACTCAAACTCCACGTGAGAGTGTAGTTAACATTGCCATATAAAGCTAACACGAGACTGGACGGGTCTTGCAACAAACTCCCTCGCATGCTCAGTACCTCGTAAAAACTAAAAAATGAACACTAGGTGAATTAAGAATGAAAGTCTCGCCAAATCTCGAACTCTTAACAATTAAATCGAGCACATGTTTTGAATGTCCGGCTTAATGATTGGTAAAAAATCTTTGCCAAACTCTAAACGTATGTGTACTACTTCAAAATATATCACAATATGTATTTACTTCTTCCAAAACGAAGGAGAATCACAACCATGCATTTAGAATGTTCTAGTTTTACTGTTTTAACATGTTAAATGCTGTTTTAACATGTTAAATGTTTAATAGAATGAAATAGGTCGATTGAATGATTGATTGATGTAAAAGATTATGCGATTGTAAGAACAATTTTTGAATATGGTGCAATTTGACTACTTCCGATGCGATCAAGTTTGGAAAAATACTATTGACTGAGTGTCAGACAGTTTGGACTCTTATGAAACGCAGAGGTAGTCGGCGGTGGTCGTATATTGGCGTGGCCCTGTCCGTTCGTCCGTCCGTTCGTTCGATCGTCCGTAAACATTTTATTTGTCCGCTGTTTTCTCGGAAAACTATTTGACGGATATTGATGAAATTTTACACAAATCTTTTATGCATCAAGATCTGATGCAGAATTGATTCTGAGGTTCATTTGATTTGTAGTTTCGGAGTTATGGTCCTTGCACTTAAAAATAATGCAAATTAACAATCTTTATAATAATGATTGAGCATAACAAATACCAAGTTTTATGATATTATTGAAAATATGCGTTCATTGTAGGGACTTCCTCTTTAACAGGGTCATTTGGAAAAGTGTGTGCATTGCATTTCAGTGTAGATCTCGGTCAGATACCACGTCTACGTTGACTCTGAGGATGAATCATATTACCGCAGAATCTACCTGACTCATCGGGATCTAAAATTTGAAAAAATGATATGGAACATTCTACTACGAATTCCGAGTTACAGGACGAAATATTTGTTCAGCATGCTGAAAAGTAATTATCATTACTAGATTGGAAAACCCTTATCTTGCTCCTACTAATTAGAACACCCTTAGGCCAATTGGAGAGGCTGCTCTCGTATTCTAATGAGTAGAACTAGCAGCAAGGCGGGTTTAGGCAGAAATATGAAAATATCCTACATACTCCTTTGGTGTACAGTTCCGTGATTACTATGATGTGATTGCATTTTCCATTTAATTATGTACTCAATTTGGTAGAAATGGAAGTAAAACTCACACCACATGAACGAGGATATTTTGCTAAAGAAGCTTAACGACCCTTTTTTACGCGCTGAAAGAGGTATTTTAATACTTATCCACTTAATATGGCAATCCTTTTTCTAAATCGGAAGCTTTTATGGCATGTGAGGGAAGCCTAAAACTCCACACTAAAAGTGTTACTTAATTGTGTAAAGATACTTTTGTATTAACTATTTCGCTATCAATGTTGCATTAAAAATTTTGTGATGACCTATGCAAACAGTTTGGATGCAGATGAGATGTCAAACACACTGTTTGTTACAGTCGTAATGTTTTTGAAAGAAAATTGAACAAACGAAATTTGTAGCAGACTACAATATTTGGCATTGGAAGGTTTGTATTTTGCCATTTCTATCGTACTCAAAATGAATTCTCGCCAATCGCTCTAGACGCATTAAGGGAATTTAACTGTAATAGTGTTTCATGATTTGATAGACAATAGGCTGCCAAAGGTGGAATGTAGTGCGTGTATAATATCTATTTAGTGAAAAGGTCTGACAAAAAGTCCATATGCTGATAATGCGAACTATTTCAAGCAAGCGCACGTGCGATTGACCGTAATTGGCCTACTTTAGTTTGAGGTGAAATGCTATATTAAGATAGCAAAAAATGAAATTGTGTGGCGACAGGAATTCAGGAGCCTGACCTCTAAACAAATAATACTAAGACTATTATAATGGCTAATAACATGACAATCTGCGGTGAAAGGATAAAAAGAGTATTGGGTGACACGCTGTGATTCGGAAATGTTATATAGATCGACCCATGAATTTATGTTGCACGCACATTTAAACAAATAGTGCAGACTCGTCTACACATGTTGGTACTATGCAAATTCTGAAAGTAGGAGATCCTTCGAAAGCAAAATAGTAATGTCAAAAGAGAAAAATGCAGACTCGGTTTTTATTGAATGTGTTACTGAGCAGTTATTAAAAGTGTCACGCTAATCACGCCCCTAGTATCGGCTTAAGCGGTATTCAATTTTCATAACTAAACCCATTGAAACTAATGATCCAAAAGGACCAGAAAATAGACATAATTTTGAAGCATACTAAGGGAAAGTTAGAAAATGTGTTGAATTAGAGATAATGCCAAAGTCTTAATTAAATAAAAATGGTGTCAAACTGAATTATTCAGCTTTATAAACCCACTGAGAGGAGGTTTGGGGTGCGTTCGAATACTTACGATACTAAATGTCTTAAACGGCCCCTGACATTTGTTTCGGCATCAACCCCAACTATGATTCCTGAAATGAACGTCAATGATCACAGTACATGTATGAGTCATGCAGGAAACACCACATACAAAACACACAGCCGCCCGAACAGCACCGTCACATATAACAGTAAATGTACATGCATACCAAAAGACACAAAGAGACGCACAAAGACATAACAAACAAACAATAAGGGGATGGTGGAAGTACCGCCTTTGAACGGTCAGTGACAATATACACATTAAAAGACAAACAGTGTAAATAAACCTATCCCCTCTGCGACTAATCTACCTACAACAACCGCGATGGCAAATACGGTGGTAAAGTGCATGTAAAACGAAAATATATTTAAGTTTAGACAAAACTAGACCCACCAAATGCTAGTGCACTCAATGATTGAGCTGCAAACAGAGTAACAGTAGAAATGTAATAAAGAGTACGGCAAAACAGAGATAGTACAAAGATCTGACGTCCTCCTTCCGTTTCTGGATTTAAGAGGTCGTCCTCATAGAGTACTAAGCCTTTCCTGTAGGCGTACATGAAAAGAGGGCAGCGTGATTGCCAACTGTAAAAGGGTTGACAACCAGACATGCAGTATATTGTAGTACTATAGGATCATATATGATTTTAATGGATTTTTAACATATTTGTTGAACAAAGTGAGAAAACGGATATGTCCAATCGTTTTAACAAGTCTGTAAATAACATCACCATAAACTGCAGGATGTGGAATACGGTGCCACAGGAGCGCCTTAAGATTACACAAGTTTTCGCTTTCCCTTAGCCTGCTATTAATGATGTAGTTTTAACCCTTTCCCTGTAGAATATTTATGTAAGAAAGAATGGCATCATGAATATTTATTGACCGAATATGCACATCTGCGTTTTCGTATAGTTACTTTGTATTCATACACTAATTATTTCGTATATGAAAATCCATTGGGAAAACACAGGTAGTATCCTAATGCAAGAGTATAGTATAAGGTACTACTAAAATCACAGAAATTATGACAGTAAAAATCAAAGTGTTTGCTTTAGATGCTTTCGGAATCACGGTATACCTGAATGATAAGGCAGTTTATATCAAATGAGTTTAAGATAGCAAATTAGTTCAAGAGCATAAACGAAGTTCAATTAGTAATTAATAGGTAACCATTTGTGCAACTGTTCCTGTTGTATGCAAAATACGACGACAAAGGAACATTATAGGCAAGCAGTTAAGTTCCAGATATGAGGGACTCTGACCTGGGTACCCTTTACAACCAATGACGCGAAAACCTCTTTGGTGTTCTTTTAACAATAACACTTTGTAACAACGAATTGTTTTGCAACACTATTGCTTTTATCGCTATATTCCATTTATACGCATTTAACACATTTGCAAGCAGAGTAGTCACAGCATATACAACTATAATATATGCTGTCTGATCAGAGTCTGCTCTATTTGCTTGTAATAGTACTAATAATATAGTAATAATATAGACCTGATTCTACATTTTTGTCAGACCCAAATGAAGTTATTCGCAAAGTCATGAGTTCTTGTGTAAATATTCATGAGATAACGGACTAAACAATGTGTTTACTCTATAAACTTAATATGAAACAAAAGTACATGCTTTACGCAACAGGCTGTAACCGTTCCTGTGATACTATGAGTATTTGTTAACAAAGAATCTGAAAGAGTCGGTGTTTGCTTAATGCAGGGCAAAAGTAATGCGCAAAGCTCCAATGGGACTCTCTGCATAACTTTTGTAATGCATTAAGCTACCACCTGTAGATTCTGAACCACATCCCATCAGCAAATAACAAATCTTGATCAAACAGATCATACAGGAGCCTTCTGATATGGATCTACACTGGTTTAAAATGCATGAAATAACGTCTCTACGAAGAAGATGATTAAAATATGTTAGAAAGCAATTCATGTTTCGAGTCAGTGATTATGTTGATATAGCGGCTACTCTGGATGTACACGTATATCGTTTGCAAGAGTATGCATACAGAAACACTAAACAGTTCAGTGTGAGAAACAAACGAACCACTAGTGTCCTGTACAAGTAGGGTAGACACAGATGTTTGGGTTCCTATAGGAGCTCTCTCACCAGGGTCTGCCTGCACGTTCATTTATAAACAAATTCCCCGAATATACACGGTAAGCTTGACCTTTTTCAAATTTGGAATAGTCCTTTAAAAATTAAGCGTTGAAAGGTTAAGCGGTACTGAAGTAAATTCACCAGCATATGTCGCATGAAGCGATCGTAAAAACATGCAAGAGTGCAACTGCGAACATTAGCAAAAGCAACCCCTATAATTTTGTTGAAATTCCGTGCGTGGATAAGTATACATGTATTTAGAAGATTTAAGCTAGCGGATATTGAATTGTTCCTATGGATGTTTATATTAATCCCCTTCACTGTTGTGGGAATATTTGTACAGACTGTAACTTAAACAGGAAATTATTTACTGGTATAGACTACCACATTGACCATATGTGTGCTCAAACTCTGATCTGTTACAAATCTTACTTACTTTCTAGTGTGTAACTCTTTTGGCGCCAAATTTCTAATTGTCGTCTGCAATCAATTTTGTTAAATCATTCGGTAAAATAAGGAAATAATATAAATGAATGAAAAATTCAAAGGAATAAAGCACATATACAGAAAAAGAGTTTGAGACAAAAAGTGAAGTCCCTGATCTTGGACTGCACTATTTGTCGTATTGCATTTCTGCGACTGCGGCGGTGAAAGGGTTAAAGTGTTTGAGAAACTATTGGCTGAGTGAAAACAACTAAGATCTTTACATTAACCGATGTCTGATGTGGAACCGAGCCGTTTACAAATGTCAACCTAGGCAAAGAGTTAAGACAAAAGTCAATTTGGCAGATGTAATTCCAATAAGAATGTTATGGATTAACCGTTTGATAACCAAACGTTATAACAATTGTACACCCAGATCAGGTGGTTCACATGGGAACCCTCTAATAAGGACTTGCACTGTTTGTGTCATTTACAAGTACCTAGAAAAACATAATGCATTTTTCATAATGCGTGTATTCTGTAATAGTAATAATAATAATAATAATAATAATGCCTCTGTAATAGTCATTTCTTGAGACAATTGTGATACATAGAGCATTTGCTCCATCAATACTACACAATTTCCTTTTCTCTAGTAAATGCTCCTTTTCGTTAGATTCATTCAAAGAGGTTGGGTTTAAAAATAGCCTATGAGGTAATGGGTTAATAACGGGATAGTGGATACTGGAACTGATTGTGACTACAACATACCCTCAGTACAACAGCCAATCAAAATAAATCTAGATAGTGTGTATCTCGCAGGCAAGATGTAGTTTAATGGAGGACAAATACATGTCAATATTGGTATAAAATAAATGTTCCTTACTTCGCATGTTGGCGTGTATCAGTTGAAAAAAATCCCCAAATCATTAATCATGGGTTTAAGAGGTATGCCACTGTTGCATTCCTGTCACTTAACCATTTCCTCCATAAATACGCTTTTCTACGACTCTGTAAAAGTCACTTTTTGAAACCATTGTGATAAATGAGCAAATGCTCTATTTATCACTGTTATTTCAAAACTACACAATTCTAACAGTGTTCTAAACTTTTCAATTGCATGTGCTCCTTTTCGGTAGATTTATTCAAAGGGTCTATGAGAGAATGGTTTAACAGTTTTATCAATAAGTACGTTCCACTAGAATAATACAAATTTGAGAGAAGTTGGACTGCTGGGGCATTAGAATGATTAAATGCAATTTATTTCGATTACATCTGGTGCATAAACAAAGCTTAAACTTTGTGCAAATAATTAAAAAGCGATTGCCTTGAGAATAAATTTACGTTTGCATGTCTTTCTTTTAGTTAATCTTATATCATCCATTCTTATCCTTTGAATTCGGGACACGCATACACTGCCATTTGCAAACAGTGTACACCCTGATCAATCAGAACGCTCCTAGGATCTACAGTCTTTGTCATTCAAAATCCTCTCACAAGTTTACGTCTTTCATACCGAATTGACTGCATAGTTAAACACTGATGGACATTTTCACTCTGAAAATTCACCATTGAAAAGGGTAAATTACTACCACTGTCAGTAAAACGGCTACTACTACAGTACGAGGGTTGTCTTGAGATGTATTTATAGTATGACTGTTTATCGGACATTCGAGCTATAAATGTAAACAAAGAAAGTCACCAAAAATCTGAATAAACTAACAACATAAAATTTGTAATATATCATTGCTTTTTATAGATAGCCGTCGCCATAGTAACAGCCAGTCATATAAGCCGCGCACGTTAGAAACATGCATACGTTTGTTAAAATGTCCCGATACAAAGTTGCTGATAGACGAATGATAGTAAGAGAAATAGGTGAAATACTTGACATTTCATGTAATATTAACTACAAACCTCGGAAGGTCCAAAGTTAGCGCACGTTGTTTACCTTGCCTGCTTTAAGGAAGAAGAGTAGCAGCGCCGAGTTGAATGCTCTACGACAATTCATATTGCACCAAGATAATGCACCGACACATAGAGCGGGATCTACACTGCTTGAAATTGATCTATTAGGGTTCTAACTGTTAGACCATTCATCCTACACTCCTGACCTGGCACCTATGGAGTTAAATGTTGCGCGGACATCACTTTGAATCATCAAATGAACTTCAGTTATGCGCACATTGTTTTTGCAGCAGGACTTGATAACGAATGGTATAATGACATTTTAATGAAATGGAGTTACAGGCACCGTAAATGTGTTGCAACACGCGGAGACAACATCTAGAAGGTTAATCGTTGTCTTGACTTTACTAATGTATGAAGGAGTTCGACGCTGAGTAACGTCGTAAAAGACGACGACGTGCTCCGGGTGACAGTCAGTGATGTTTTTGCTGTTTCACGAATGCTATTAATATTTATTATACTTTTTTCATACTTAACTATTTAAGAGCTAAACCTTCCAAGTCTTCCATGATGTGGTTTGATTTTATATTTGCATACGTCGTATATAGTTTTAGCGAAATTCAGCGAACTTCCAGGACAGCCCTTGTACTGTTCCTTGATTAGTCTGGGGTATCAGACTCTGTATCTATGATATTTTCAGCATGCCGGTTATAGTAACTACAGTAAAACCTCTCCATAATGGCCACTAAAGTGTGTTATTTGGTTGGTATTTAGGGCAGGTGGTTGCTTAAAGCAAGGTAAAAGTAAAACAGAACGCTCCTATACGAGCGTTCTGTTTTACTTTCACCTTGCTTTAAGCAGCCACCTGCCTTTAACACAAAATACTTGATGTAATGTAGTGTCCGTTAAAGAGAGGTTTTACTGTACATGCATCGTACAAAATTAGGAAAATATGAAATAGTGCAGTCCCAGATCAAACTGGTCCAAAGGAGGGTGTGTGTGCTTGTTCGTGTGTGTGGGGGTTGGGAGGGGGGACTTATATAGCAATTTGCGGATACACTGACTTAAAAAACCCCAAGCGTGGTTTGAAATGATTACTGCTGGACGAAAGCAATACAGAAATGCCATAAGGGAGCTCTCTCCATAACCGTTTATTTTATGGATACAATTCATGATCGAAACGATGAAATCTTGGCTGTGGATTGACAGATTTTTATAAAATGCCATTATGAATGGGAAAACTTAACTGTGATAGAAAGTGTAGAATTTGATTTTTGTTATTTCACACGTAAACAGAGCAGATCTTGATCAGACGCCTCCGACAGTAGTTATAAGATCTGAGTCTACTATGTTTCATACAAAGACATTACAAGGCGTATGTGTAGAATAGATTGATAAGCTAACAAAGACCCAGAATCAGGTTGGATTTGGAATTCTGTTAGAGAGAGATACTCATTGTCTGTTTCTAGAGAAGAAAGAAATATCCAAGGCTGAATTATTCCTGGCTGGAATGTAGTCTTATCCACTTTAGCTGTTAAGTAAATCATATTATGTGACCAACCAACACATTTTGTTGATGTGGTTTGAATAACCAGGCACGTCTTTGGCGGCATTTGTTTAAGAGAGAAATCCTAATATTATTGAGCCGTCGTTCTGACGAACAACTAGTCTTATCTACAATTGGGGTTAATGTAATACATTCCGAAAATATAAAATAGCGCAAACTAATCATTTAACCATTTCCTCCATGAATATTCATGTAAGAAATAATGATGCCATGAATATTAATTAGATCAATTTGTTATTATTGCACATGGAGATAGGAAATTTTAGCTTATGCAGAAAGTATATCTATATTATATCATAAGCAAACAGAGTAGACCCTGATCAGACGGCTTCCCTAGGAGCCGTCTGATCTGGGTCTACTCTGTTTGCATAGGCGTGGAAAGGCGTATTTATGGAGTAAAGGGTTAACTGTTTTGTCGTGAAACAAGAACATGTTGTCTGCTAATATCATCGTCTGTTTCAGGTTTCTTCAATTTCTTTAAAAACGTAATCGGGATTTCAAACAGTTTGGATCCTGACGAAACGCCGAGTTATCATTCGTTTCATAAGGATTCTAACCGCTGCAAGCGTTATCATGGATCCACCTATGGCGGCGAAAATAAACTTCTAGTTCTCTTTCATCTAAAGGAATCATATATCTAGTGATTGTCTTTTCAAGGCCTCCTCACATCCAATAATTAGCGAGAAATTAGCGTTCAAATTAATATTAATGTCAGTCGATAGCCCTTTGCTCCATACTCCTTTCTGCGCCTTTGCAAACAGCGAAGACAGCGATCAGACGGCTCCTGTTTGCATATATAGAGTAATAAAGATATATTTCTACTATGGCCAAGTGTGACATGATAAAAAAATCTAATAAATAGTCATGATGACATTATTTCTTACATGAAAATTCATGGTGTAAAGGGTTAAGATGAGTGACAGGATGAAACATTTCTGTATAACTTTCACACTGTATTAAACAACCGTCTGTCTGAAATGCTATCAAGTCTTCTTAAAACTAAACTAGTTCTTAAACTCCGGTTTGTTTGGGTCTGAGAACATTCTCAAGCATCTGACCATTAAGATACTTCAGAATGAAATTACAGTAAAACCTCTCTTTAACGGCCACTAAATTGTGTTAATTAGTTGGTATTTAGGTCAGATGGCTGCTTAAAACAAGGTGAAAGTAAAACAGAACTCTCCTATAGGAGTGTTCTGTTTTAAAGTTCATCTTGCTTTAAGCAGCCACCTGCCTATAACACAAAATAATTGATGTAAATTGGTGATCGTTTGTGTAACATAACACTTATGTTACTGGTTAAAGGTTAAATGGGTATGGACTGTGTGAACGTATACATGCAGTGTATATATATTTATCAATATGTCAAGAATGCAAGTTATATAGTTCAGCTGTCGAATAAGTCTAGACATTGAGTATGTTGAGCAGAGCAGTGGGTATATAACTAGAGAGAGGGAGTTAACCAGAGAGGGGAGACATAGACCATGTATGTTAGTAAGAGATCACGATACGAAGAATAAATTATGAATGAAACATAGAGGATAAGTTGTTGATTACGCCACACGGGCGTTTATAGAGGTTTTACTGTAGTCCCAGACTCGGAAATTTTATAAGCGCAGGACCAGGTGTAAACTCACCCCGGCTAAAGGTTAGAAAAGCGTCTAAACACAAATTGGTGACATAATAATCATATGTCTGGCCACTTCTGTGGTACACAGAAGCATATTTGCAAAATAGTATGGCATGACTATTTAGATGTGCTTTATAATTAAGGGGATAACTGGCATTTGGCTTGACGTATAAGTCAATACACAATTTCTAGGTCAAGAGCGGCTTTCTGTACCCAAAGTAGAATAGTTGCTTGTGTGTATCGCGTAACCACAGACTTAATAATATACGAAGTGTCTGATACAGTAATCCCCACTAAACTGGAATTCCAGTTGAGAAGTTGTTAAGAAGTATTTAGACACTTTTAGGCAGGTGGCTGCTTAATGCAGGGTAAAAGTCAAGTAGAGGAGCTTTCTGCAGGACTTTTACCCTACATTAAACTGTCACCTGTCTCTAAGACCGATATTTATTCTAAATTGAACCTCCGGGTTAGGGGGGTTTTACTGTATGTATACCATTTTCATCCATATACTTTGTCGCTATTACCGTGAAAATTATTCAGTTTGATGGAGCGTGTTGAACTGGAAAGTTCGGTGCGATATTTAATCATATCGTTACATATTTATGCTTTACCTACAAGCGACACACAGCAGAAGTGACAAAGACCAAAATGATGAAGTTGTTATCTAGTTAATCAGTTTAGAATTAGATACAAAAATGGACGTGAAAATAAAGATAGCAGTCGTTTTGGTTCAGGACCAATTTAAGATGAACTGTTGCTGTTCAGGCGACTGTTTGTTCTGTATGTGGTGTTTCCTGCATGACTCATTTTTGTATTTTTACCGTTTATAGCTTCACCAAGAACCCCCTGATCTTAGTCTACCCTGTTTGCTCAGTTCTTAATATGTATTGTACATTTGGCACAACTTAAAGCACTTTGCGAAATGTCTTTATAACCTGCCAGACGGTTTAATGTTTGGGTCTCACATTAAATCATTGGCACGACGTTTTTGTCGATCAGATGACTTGTTTTACCATTCGCTTGCTATTCACGTCAATATACCTACCTGTAAATAGTGAATACCCAGGGTCTGCACTATTTACAAGTTGACTGTGCAGCCAGTGCACTTCACAGCAGTGATTGCACAGCGACATACTTGTACACAGTGAAGATATATGTAATTATACAACAGGGCATGGGTAAACAAGGAGAAAAGTGTTTTAAAATTCAGCATGAGAAGGGTTAACACTTACCCACCGTGAAAACTAATGTCTGCTCAACTTTGGATCAATCGTAATGTTGACCATGTCCGATTCGATCAAATGGGAAGCTATTGACCGATTGTCATGGTGTCTCATCGTGGTACAAACTGAATGAGATTGCGAGTCAAGTTGTGGATAGCGGGATAAAGTTAATATCTGTTCAGCAATAAATGTGTTCCGAAAATGACAATTGCAGACGGAAACCTATCTCAACGTGGGAATGAATTTCATCTCATTTTTTATGGTTTGGGATTGCTGAGACTGGTCCGTGATCTTGTTTAAATGTAACGAGTCGAATATTAATATAAACTTTGTTATATTTTCTGGTCCTTCGGGATCATTAGTTTTGATGTTATTTGTTTTGAAAATTGAATACTGCTTAAGCCGGTGCTAGGGGGCGTGAGTAGTGTTGCATTTTTAATTACTACTCATGAACAGACTCAATAAAACCGAGTCTGCAATATTCTCCTTTTGCATTTCTACTTTTGCCTTCGAATGATCAGCCATTTTCAGAATTAGTTGAACTAGCCGACTTAAATTAACAAATTTAAATGTAACTAGTCGAGTAATAACATCAACTTTATTTGAACCAGCCAAATTATATTAACAAATTTAAATGTAACTAGTGGAATATTAACAGCAACTGCATGTCTGTTAAAGTCATACCTTGATGATCTCCTTCCGATTCTGACAAAAATTGTAAACTGCTCTTTAGACACTGCCTACGTTCCGAAAAGTTTCCAAATGTCACATGTCAGACCTCTTTTAAAGAAACCGGATCTCAGTTAAAGTGAACTTAAGAGTTATAGGCCTTATCAAATTTGCCATGTGTCTCCAAAGTGTTAGAAAAAATGGTCGACGAACGCATTGAGTCCCACTTGACCTCAAACAATCTACATGAGCATCATCAGTCGGTATACCGAAATTATCATTCAACAGAGACTGCTCTTCTGAAAGTTCAAAACTACATCCTTCAATCCCTGGATAAAAACGAAATTACAGTTCTGGTGATTATCGGCTACATTTGATAATATCGACCTGAAAAAGGACTCCAGAATAATTGGAAAACCCCTTGAGTGGATGACCTCCGATCTGAATCACAGCAGCTATCAAATATTATCAGTAGATGGTGAATTGTCCACCCCAGTTAACATGAAATACAGCGTGCCATTGGTATCGGTCCTAGGACCAAAACACTACATTATGTACACAAAACCTGTCGGCTCAATCTGCAGAAACCACGGGCTTGACAACCATTTCGACTCACAGTTATACCTGTCATTTAAGCCCAAGGACAACAAGAAGCTTTATCGCGAGTTGAGGACCGTCTCAAAGCCATATTCTCTTGTATGCACAAGAACATGCTGAAGCTGAATCCTGCCAAAATTAGGTCATCCTGTTTCAGAAAAAGAAACACAAAAGTATCTGCAGAGATTCACGTGCAAATAGAACCAGAGCTACAGATGAAGGTGCGTACCCAAATACTAAAATCATGTTTTCTCCACCGAACCCTATACTGTGACAGTATAGGGTTCGGTGAAGAAATAAATGAGCTATTGTTGTCGATGTTAAATTTATGCATCTTATCTGGACCTCTGTAGGACCATCTAAAATCAAACTATCGTTGTGTGTAAATAATCTCGATGTATGTCTCGATTAACAAATGGATATGACATCGCCCGTCAATTCCGTGTGTAGGTCTAGTTACGCACAGCTCCGACAAATAGGTCATATAAGTGTTGCATTGAAATTCAAAACTCAATCATTGAGTACACTAGCGATAGGTGGATACAGTTTATTCACTTAAATGTTTTCGTTATACATGCACTTTACCACTGTATTTGCCATCGCGGTTGTTTTAGATTAGTCGGAGAGGGGATACGTTTATTTACCCTGTCTTTTAGGGTTGGGATGGAATAAGTGTGAGGTTGGGTGCCCTTAAAGGTGCCCTTAAACCGGTTTAACCCCCAGTGACTTTTGTCACTGACCGTTCCAAGGCGGTACTTCCATCTTCCCCCTATTGTATGTTTGTTTTGTCTTTGTGTGTCTCTTTGTGTCTTTTATATACATGTACATGCACATTTGCTATTAGTCGCCGTGGTGCTGTTTGGGCGGTTGTTTGTTTTGTATGCGGTGTTTCTGCATGACTCTTACATGTACTTTTATGCATTTGTCTCTAATTGAAATAGTTGTCTTCTTCACGCAGTATCTGTAGACGTAACTTGGGGAATTATGACAGAAATTTTATATGTAATTAGTTGAGTTCTAGGTGCAAATTTAGACATAAGTCACATAATATGAGGCGATATAACATAATCTATGAACGTAATAAGTCGAGTTCTAGATAAAACTAGCCAAGTGGAAGAAGTCGAGTTCCAGCAACAATTGTAGATTTAGCTAGTAAAATTCTAACCGCCACGTTAGATGTAACCGTAAAGATGTAGCTATTGGAATTATAGTAGCAATTAAAGATTAATTTTCCGAGTTATAGATGTAACTTGTCAATTTATAACAACTTTAGATATAATACTCGAGTTTAGCCGCAACTTTATATAAGAACCTAGTCGAGTTATAGCAGTAGTTTTATATGAAACCTGTATCACTATCTAAATGTGTAACTAGCCGATGTTTATCAGCAACTACATATGTAACTAGCCGAGTTCTATCAGAAACCACATATATAACTAGTCGAGTTGCACCAATAATTACAGATGTATATAGTGAAGTTATATCAATGATTGTAAATTCAATTAATTAGGTTCCATCAGCTACTTAGGATATAAATAGTCGAGTTACACCAGCAACGTAAGATGTAAATAGTCAAGTTACACCAGCAATGTAATATGTAAATAGTCAAGTTACATCGACAGTAATATATCGGGATCTTTTTACGTGTCAGTATGTAGTGGGGCGCCCAGATCCATTTTTCAAAGACTGCACAATTTGTTATATCGATTCAAATCTGAATAAAGAATGATGTTTCACTTTGTAATAAGCAAACACTCGTTATACAGTAAAGCCAAGATAATTCGAAAATGGAAAAGTAGTAAAGTCAAGCAGGCAAAGCCACATGCAAGACGCAACCACCACCAAAACACCGATAGACAGCATGACACACACACACACACACAACCACACACACAACCACACACCCAAACGCACACACACACACACACACACACACACACACACACACACACACACACACACACACACACACACACACACACACACACACACACACACACACACACACACACACACACACACACACACACACACACACACACACACACACACACACACACACACACACACACACACACACACACACACACACACACACACACACACACACACACACACACACACACACACACACACACACACACACACACACACACACACACACACACACACACACACACACACACACACACACACACACACACACACACACACGAAATGAACACAGAAAACACCAAAAGACACACAAGAACCAGGGACAAACGTTCCACAACATGAACAAACCACAAGCACAAAGACGCAAGGCAAACAAAAGGAAGGGTGACAAAGAGAGTACCGCCTTGGCACGATCAGCAGCAAAAACACCACTGGGGGTTTAAACCGGTTTACGGACGTCCTAACCTCACACTTCTCTCAAAGTCACCCTAGCTTTACAAATATTGTAAATAAAGGTATCCCCGCTGGACTCACACCTATTGGAGCCATCTGATCTACTCTGTTTGCAAAGGCGCAGTTATGCTGTAAAGTATTAATGTTTGGTGAAAGTCGTGCAGAAAGTTCCCCTGGGACTTTCACTCTTTATTAAGCCGACACATGTCCAAAACAGTTCACAGATATTCTTCAATAAAGTTTCGAATTAGCTAGGCTTTACTGTATCAGACTTTGTTATAAGCGTGTTACATCGCTTAAGGTGAGAACCTGCACTTATAGAAAGCGTTTCATATGAACAGGACAGTAAGTACAAGAGAACCTCTCTAATGGAACAAATTACTATTTAAACATGGCATATTTTAAAAGCATAATGCAGATAATTGCCTTTGGAGCTTTCTGTATAAACATTTGATTCTAGCCGTACAGTCAACCGTGAAATACAGATCACTAAAATACACAACCACTAAAAATCAAATACAGTAGAGTCTGTCTGAACAGGCCATTCATTTATTGAAAATATGAGTATTTAAACGCAGGAGATTTGTGTATTACTTTTATCCACGTAAAGCTACCATCTGCCTTTTAGACCCATACGTTTGGTGGTGGAATTAGAGAGGTTGTTACTGCATATCATTTATGATTCTGCTAAAAGGCAATACGATCTCTCAGTGAATTCTAATCCAGGGTAGTTTTGGTTTAATCACGCAGGACAACGGTAGGCAGAAATATTGAGCCGTAGCTCTCTTCATACTTTCATTCGGGCGTTAAACAGCCCCTGACTACAATTTGGATTCGCTGAAGGACCGCATCCGTAAGGGGTTGCTGTAGAAAGCACTTATTCAGTTTTATTTTACATTAAACTAAAGCTGAAGATCCGAGACAAACTGGTATATCCATTTGTTTTATTTCTTCGCCAAACGCCTTTCTTGTTGAAATACACTTGGACTGCATGGGAGAGGCGATTCTAATGAGTATCGTCGAGAAATGTAGAAATTAGTTTACTTAGATTTAATTATACTTTTTAACGCCTTTGCCAACAGGGTAGACCTAGATCAGGGCTCCTGTAGTATACATAGATAGTATACATAGATATGATTATATATCTTTTGCCATGGCGAAAATGTCTTGTGTTCACATTGCATGCACATAAACGCACCTAATACACATACATGGTAGCCTTATTTCTTACTTGGAACGGGTTAATTAAACATACTGTGCACAAATACACGGCTAATTCGAACACCCCTGAATGAGTCAATTTCAACATACAATATACATACAAAACCTCTCTATAACGGCCACTGAAATGTGTTAATTAGGTGGTATTTAGGGCAGGCGGCTGCTTAAAGCAAGGTGAAAGTAAAACAGAACACTCCTATAGGAGCGGTCTGTTTTTACTTTCACCTTGCTGGAAGCAGCCACATGCCTTTAACACAAAATACTTGATGTAATTTAGTGGCCAATGGGGAGAGGCTTTTACTGTATTCGTTTGAGCAAGAAATAAGTAAATTATTGTGTTAGTAATCATGTCATATCAATTATCCATGGTCTTATTTTATTACAGTTGGATTGTGTTTCCGTTTGATTAATTGTCAGTGACATTAGCATATTCTTCTAATCATCAATTAAAATGCAAGTAAAACAACATCTTTAAATACAAAAAAATCCCGAGTTTTGAAATATTCAAATTGATAACAAATTTCAGGAAAACTAATAAATGCAAACATAGGAAATAGCATTGATATTTTTGACTTTCATTGCGTTTTAACACAACAGCACTTAAATAAAATCGGTAAATGACAAAAATAAGAACATAATTTGCAAATTTCGTTATTCTGTCTCGTAAAACCACCACTAAATTCTTGACATTCCAGTTGGTTCAAACTTGTGAGAAACGTGCAACTGACGAACAGGCATCCTTGTTACCGAATGTCTCGGCATATCATCTGGATCTAAAATGCAAACATTTTGAAAGTGAGAGATCCTTCGAAAGCAATGTAAAAAGAGAACAAAAAGGTCATCACACGTGGCAAGATAAAAACTTAATTCAAGTTGAACATTGATGTAATGTTTAAACCCTTATCCTGCTAAGTGCGACCACATTTGCATGTGTTAGTGTAGACCAGACACCAACTGGTTAGGAAAATAGTTTTCTTAAAATGAAACGGAAGACCGAACGGATTCTAAGACTTAATAGCATATCTCATGTACTAAAAGCAGACTTCTGGGTTTGATTTCGCAGAAATAATAAATAACAGTCAAGAGATATATCGGCATGCACAAGACATTCTATAATAAAAGTTCAGCTTTTAAAACAATATACATGCCAATGTATAATTCTTTCATTTTCGCCTCGGCCATAAATTCAAGGGTGGAAAATCTTGTAGGACACTCCTAAAAGTTCCTGTAATATTGCCCTTCTCTTGCAGAATTTTAAAATACATTTCTCCTTCTTTACCTATATCCTGTTGTATAATTACATATATCTTCACGGTGTACACGTATTTCGCTGTGCATTCACTGGTGTGGAGTGCACTGGTTGCACAATCAACTTGTAAATAGTGCAGACCCGTATGAGACAGCTCCATTTTACTGTATCTTGACTGTGTACAAGTATTTCGCTGTGCATTCACTGCTGTGGAGTGCACTGGTTGCACAATCAACTTGTTAATAGTGCAGACCCTGGTGAGAAGCTCCTGCAGGATCTGTCTCATCTGGGTCTTCACTATTTACAGGTAGGTATATTGACGTGAATAGCAAGCGAAGGGTTAAAGTTTCGACTGAGACAAACATTATAGAATCAAGTACTGATATATAGTGAAATATGATATAACAAATTTAAAGTGGTAACACTAATATGTAGCATTGTCCTGTATTTAGTGGATGTAATTTATTGAGAAATTTTGCAACATCAACATCCGATGTCTGCCTTTAATTTATTTTCTGTTCAATCTCAGCTTGTTATACAAACCAGTCCGGGGTTCAAGTGTGAGTTTAGGACATCCTTAACCCCAGTGGTGGTTCTGCCACTGGCCGTTCCGAGGCGATACTATCTTTGCAACCATCCCTTTTATGTTTGTATTGTGCCTTTTTCGAGTACTTGTACGGTTGTTGGTGTTTGGGATTTGAATCTCTATTGTGTGTGTCTCGGGGATTGGGGTGGGTCGAGCGCGCGCGCGTGTGTGAATGTGTGTGTGTGTGCGTCGTTTGTATTGTATCGGTGTCTTAGTAGTGATTGCGTCCTCTGTGTGGCTTTTCCTGTTTGATTTACTATATTGTCATTTAACCATTTCACCGCCGATGTCGCATAAATGCACCACGACAAATAGTGCAGCCCCAGATCAGACGCCGCCTTTTCAATGCGGCGTCTGATCAGGGACTTCACTATTTGTCTCAAACTCTTTTTATATATCTAGGCTTTATTCCTTTGGAGTTTGCATTTATTTATCTCATTTCCTTAGTTTACCGAATGACGTGTGTGTGTGTGTGTGTGTGTGTGTGTGTGTGTGTGCGCGTGCATGCGTACATGCGTGCGTGTGTGTGTCACATGTTTTCTATCGTGTCTATCGGCGTCTTCCGTGTGGGCTTTTCTAGCTTTATTTACTATTTTGTCATTGAAGGCGGTTTGACGCAAACAACCCCGTCTTTAGATGTTATCGTCCACATTATTATAACTGGCACTAATTAATCATCGCCAATATTTCGGTTCAATCTTAATCTGCTGACTAATTAATTTATTAAACAACAATGTTTTGTCAAAAGTTATAACTGAATAAATGATTGTAATGACGAACCGTGTAGTGTAGGCGCTAATCGAAGGGTCACCCAGGAAGCCTTTGACCTTGGTTTACACTGTATGCAAACGTCTTATATACTCAGTTCCCGCATATTAAGTGCTAGTTCTTGTGTATATAATTTATTATGCTCCTTTCTATTAACCCCATTCCGCTTATCACAACATCACTTGCATTTGCAAACAGCTTAGATCTAGATGAGCCGACGAACTCAATGTCTCATCAGAATCCAAGCCGTTTGACACTTGCCCAATGGTTTCGTCAGCGCCTGATCGAATAGCCAGATCAACATTTGAGCAAGCATAATTTGTCACAGCAGGGTAATGGTTAACCCTTACATGTTAAGTGCGACCTGACTCGCATTTGCAAACAGCTTGGGTCAAGATGAGACGCCGAGTAACTCGGTTTCTCATCAGGATTCAAGCTATTTGACACTCAGCCAACACTTTCTCAAACGTTTGTATGAATCAGAAGTAAGTAAATCTAAGATTGCGGCCAAGATGGTCACCGTTTTTTAGCATCTGTGTAAGTTAAATATATCAAAATGGCAGAAACCGTTTCATAGATATTGAAAATATTTTGCATAAACATTATAGAAGAGACAATAATCTTTTGAAAAATAATTTATTTGGTATTATCATAGGTCAAAGTCAAACCGGTGGAAATATAAGTTGAAACAGCATTTCACCTTAAAGTATTATAATTTATATTATGCATATCCACTCTAACTATTCAAAATCCACATTTAAGCACATGGTTATGGCTGCTATACATATTGAAAATGATATAAGCATAACATTTGGTCTTGAGTTTTTAAAATTTGACTTAAGTGCTTGTGTGGCGGATGTAAAAAGTCGCCCCGTGCTTCATTCTCAGTGTTGTTATATTTTCTGGTCCTTCGAGATCATTAGTTTTGATGTCATTTGTTTTGAATACTGCTTAAGCCGGTGCTAGGGGTCGTGAGTAGTGTTGCAGTTTTAATTACTACTCATGAACAGACTCAATAAAACCGAGTCTGCTATTTTCTCATTTTGCATTTTTACTTTTGCTTTCGAAGGATCACCCATTTTCAGAATACAGTTACTTCACAACAGCAGGTGTTAAGTGCTTGTGTGGCGGCTGTAAAAAGTCGCCCGTACTTCATTCTCAGTGTTGTTATATTTTCTGGTCCTTCGGGATCATTAGTTTTGATGTCATTTGTTTTGAAAATTGAATACTGCTTAAGCCGGTGCTTGGGGCGTGAGTAGTGTTGCAGTTTTAATTACTACTCATGAACAGACTCAATAAAACCGAGTCTGCTATTTTCTCATTTTTGCATTTTTACTTTTGCTTTCGAAGGATAACCCATTTTCAGAATAGTATCGGTAATCGATATTTTTCTTGCGCCACCAATTAATTAAAAGAAAACGCATCGCATATATACTTAATACATATAAGCTGTATGTGTAAATATTTTGTGTATGTTTATATTATTTAGTTTCCTAATGAGAAAAGGGTTTGAAATACCACAAAAGCATACACATTGTGACAATATATTACCATGCAGTCAATTTTAATAATGGTCAAAATCCGGTTCGGCCAATTTGTGCAGTGAATAGAGGATTTTTTTTTATAGATCTGACTTTTATAGTTACTTTTGTTGCAAGTTAGTAACAGCTTTTTTTGCATAAATATTATAGAAGAGACAATTGTCTTTTGAAAAATAAACTTCGTCAAAGTAAGTTCAAGTGTTGTCATTACCGATGAGCGAGTAAAATATTCCCAATGTAATATATCACATACCTTTCGTTAAGACGTCAGCATCTTCATTAAAACCACCGAAGCAGAGGCAGTTAGATTTCAATGCAGATACATGTTGTTATTGTTGTCAAAATTTTGAAGACATTAAAACAGATTGAAATTGATCCAAACAAATTTAATTCATTATTAGATATTTGCAAATCTAGGCAAGACATTATCGCAAACGAAACTGCTATGCGCTCCGGTAATTGAAGACTGGCTATCATAAAATTCGTCTAAACCCCTTCAACAGTCTGTTTTTCCATTTAAAGGCTTGTGGCATGACCTGAGTGGATCACATTGATGGTCATTCAATAGATATTACAGGGCCGATAGAATCCAATATACAGCCTTTGGTTGAAATATTTAGAGCTGAGGGTAGAGAGATTTCCCCGTTGTTCAGATTCTGGCATGACTACTTAAATGATGTGTCATTACCATTAAAGATGTATTTTGCATCTTCCTGGCATGTTATATGGGATCTCAATGTGTACGCAAAGACCAGAATCCTCCATTTCCTGTTTGCCTCCATTGCCACTGTGTATTCCCAGTTCATGCCTTACTAGATGCTTGCAATGAAACATTCATACATCCATCTTCCATCAACAATCCTCCATCAAAACCTATAAACTTTGCTACTGGTGTTGTGGCTTCTGCTGACGTAGAGCTCAGTCTGTTGAGTTGCCATCAGAAGGACAAGCAGATGTTCCATGACTTTGGTTCAGGGAGATTCGTGTATGATGACAACCACGCAGCACAGAATAACTTATTTGATCCATTGCCATGGCCAAAGGTCAAAACCATGAGTTCTTCCCAATCCAAAATGTTTCAGATAAACGGAGGGGAAAGGATTGTTGGCAATAATTCACTCAAGAAGATCGCCATTGAGCGAGTACTATCTTTTGAGAACTCACAAATTCCATATTTAGCTTGTTCACAAATACAATGTAGTGGTATTATGATGTCGACCAAGAAATCTGATTTTCTTGAAAAATTAGAAAACATAAATGGGTCCCCATATAGAGTTCAGAGTGTTCAGCATCCAGACTGTTTTGTTTTTGATGGTATGACGATAGTTAATTTGGTGAAGCCTGCTCCTGGGGCAAAATGTCATACTATGACATGGCTTCAAGATTTTGGAACTGTATTCTCTTCCAAAGTAGTAGCGTGTTATGCCTGCATGTTGTGTTTGACAGATATATTTCAAACAATTTAAAGTCCGCCACTCAGAAAAAGAGTGGAGAGAATGTTATGTCACTACACCTGTTGTAACGCAATACAACATGGCAATTACAGACTTGAATAAGCTACTAACCAACTGCAGAATCAAGGCAGAGTTAACATAGCTGCATGCCAGGTACTTCACAGAGAACTGCCATGACCTTCTGAAAGATGGCAAGGTTGTTTACCTTTCTGATGGGATGGCTGAAAGAGTCCTCAAAGTCTCCTCTGGTGCAATTGAATTCCATGATTATTCTAACCCAGATGGGGCAGTCACTAGGATTATGTTGTATTACCTATGCGAAAGAAGTGGGTTAAAGCAATGGTGTTGTAGTAAGTCCTGACATAGGTGTTTTAGTCCTGTTTGCTCCTCATTTCAGGGAACTGGGCAGTGCAGTTTGTTCTTTAAAACTGGCCGAAAAAGCTTGTACACAGATATGGCAAGATACATTCCAGTCGATTTTATACATGAACAGTTATCGTCCGACGAGAGTGAATTTTACTCCCAGTTTACTACCTTACTGGATGTGACACATGGTCCTCATAGTTTGGTATCGGTAAGAAAAAGGCTTTTCAGATCATGACCAAACATGCTGATATACTCACACATATGTCATCTCTTGGGACAGGGCTCAATATGTCGCCTCTGGTGAAAGCAGAAGCAGTGTTGTTTGTTGGTCTGTTTTATGGGTGCATTCATTGCTCATCATTGAATGTGTTTAGGGCTAGGACTGTTGTTGAAAGATCAAAACCATTACCCAAGAAACTCCCCACAACAGATGAGTTTCATGGTGCATTTGCTTTGTTGTGCCTATCAGTTATTTACATGCAAATATTGCATTGCCAAATCTGGTGATTTTGGATATGTGTTTGACTTTGAAACAAGACTTTACATTCCTAAAAAATGACTCAGTCTGCTGCACCATCTGAACTGTCAAGTGATATTGTATGTCTGTACAATGATGACTGTCATAAAGATTGCTTGTGTTCACAAAATGATCGAACAGTCATGTACAATGGCTTGTAATTGTAAAGGTTGTGTTGACTGACGATGTTAAAATATGTCAAAACCTGTATACAATGTTAGCAAATGTAACAACGGAAAACATTCTAGATACTGCTGAAAATTAGTATGATGTATCACAAAAGTCAGTGGTGACTGTCACCACAATGCCGTTCATAATTGTTTATCATATCACAAATTGGTATCACAATCCGTTGTTCTATTGAGGTGTTCTTATTGTGTATCGTATCATAAAATGCTACCATAAAGCTGTTCTTATAATATGTATTGTTGATCATATTCCTATCTCAAAGGTCAGTGTCACATTTGCATTGTGTACTACAACGGAAACTGTACCATAAAGATATAAATATTTTGCAATCATGATAAGGTTGTGTGGTTTCAACTCTAATTATGTAGGGTTAATCTTGATGTTGATATTTTAGCAGTAGTGTACATGTAGGTTTATATTTAATGTCTATTCAAATATTAGTATGAGAAATTACTTCGAAACATGTGTCTAATTGTTGCAGTAACCTATTTTCAAGCAGAGTTACAGACCTTACGAAATTACATTGACGATGACCTATGATAGCACCAAATATATTATTTTTAGAAATACAATTGTCTCTTATATAATATTTATGCAAAATATTTTCAATATCTATGAAACTGTTTCTGCCATTTTGATATATTTAACTTACACAGATGCTAAAAACGGTGACCATCTTGGCCGTCATCTTAGAATTCTCGGAACACCACCATTTTTCCTAATTTATACTGCTAAGGCAGTGTGGTTTCAACTCTATTTGTGTAGGGATTATATCAATGTTGATATTTTACCAGGAGTGTATATGTAGGTTTATATTCAATGTTTATTCAAATAGAAATATTTAATGCAAGCCGCACAATGTGAGAAATTACTTCAATACATTTGTCTAATCGTTGCAGTCACCTATAATCAAGCAGAGGTACGAACCTTACGATTAAAATATAGACCTAGAATACAATTGTTCCTACTATATCTGATTAAATATACGTTCGTTTGATACATAAATATACCAAATGACGTTATTATAGGGTTAATCCTATTGTAATTTGAAATTTGCGACGGTATATGAGGTTTTTAACGGTCGCAAATTATTTCATTGCGACGCCGAAGGCGGAGTCATTAAAATAATTTAAGACCGTTAAATACCTCATATACCGTCGCTAATTTCAAATTGCAGTAGGATTGACTCTATTCTAACGCAATCTTAACACGAAAATTGCCAAATTGTTGAAGCTAGTTAAAGTGCTGGATTAAATGAGTGATGAGGCGAGAAATAGTGCACCAGTTTCTCTCAGAGTTCTTAATGTAACTGGAATGTTTCACCCTAGTTTATACAAAGTCAAAACACCGGACCAATGGTAAGTCTACTATTTCACTAGTCATGAATAAGTATGCGATAGCTAGTTCACATGTTCAATAAACATTCAATACACAAATTCACATGTTGGGGAAAAGTAACGTTAACGTAGTATTTGGCACCATACGCAAACACGTCGTCTGTAACAACGACGTCACGTTATAGCGCTATGTTTGAATAATATAATACATAAGATTGAATCTTGATCACAACGCTTCGAGTATCTGTATAATTCTCCTAAACCCGTCAAGCCGTGGCAAAGTAAATAATGGCAAATAACTTGAAGCACCGGGCCAAACTGGAATAGATCTATATGTCAATGTATACTTACGAATTGATCATTACTTACAACAAATATAACAGTAAGTGTTAGATAAACAACGCGCATTTATATATTTACAGGCACATGGTGTAATTCGGCCGTTTTCTATTGGTTGAAATTGCGACATATAAAACACTTTTTATATGCCACAAATTTGGTCACATTAGCCAATCAGATTGCAGACAATTGACAGATTGCGTTAGAATAGACTTTGAACTTCCTCCAAATCTAAATTAAAAATTACCATTATAAATTTGGTGGGTAGGGTAAGTATGATACCTATCTCCAAGGTTGTAACAGGAATGTGTTTTATTTCGTTTTTATCATGCAATACAATCATAACACTGCATTCAAATGTATATTCTGAATAGTTATTGTCTATCAGTTTTATGTAAACAATTAAATTTCAAGGTTGAATGTTGCATAAACTTGTATTTTTACCCGATTGACCTTAACCTGACCTTGACGATGAACTATGATATTAAGCGGGGTATTTTGAAAAAAGCCTATGTGTCTTTAACAATATTCAAGCAAAACATTTTCGGAAACTTTGAAGATGTTTCAGCCATTTTCATATATCTAACTTAAGCTGAAGCTACCAAAATGTGGCCATCTTCGACGCCATCTTGGATTTCACCGCCACCACTTTTCCAAATGTATGCCGGCAGTGTCGGACACTACAGACATTAACACGCATTATGGTATATAACATGTCTTGTTAACAGACGGATCTCACTTACTCTTATTATAGAGACCTTATTTGGCAATAGTCACGCCACCATAACAACGACATCGCTGCTTTAAGCAACCTATGCAATGGCTGAGTGGGAACATACGTCTGCTACATGTAAAGATTGTTACTCAGGGGCGATGTCAGCGAACTATTCGTAATTTCAGATTTCAATAATTTCTCTGAAATCTAAACGAATCAACTAACGGCCAAAAGAACCAAGAATGACTATCTAGCCGTAGTTGAATTCATCTCTGCGTTTCATTTCGCCATTCTCTCTCTCTATCTTTTGTAAACACTGGTATTATGAACTTGATAATTCACTGTCTTGCAAATGATAGGTGGTGTACAGTGCACATAATATACGAGCTATACACCTAAAAGTTACACTAACCAATTGTTTTCGATGAGAAACTGCTTGTACATAAATAACTTAACTATTGGGGCACGTTTAACCAAGCCACCATAGGCTACCTTACCTTAAACCCATTCCCTCAAATGTTATTTTAAGATCCAGCCTCCTTGAATATGTCTACTGAAAAAGATGTACTAGCAAAGTTGAAAAGTTAGAACTGTGTTGTTATGAAACCATTGTGATAAATAAGAGAATTTGCACCTATGAAGCAAATGCTCTATTTGTCTTAATGGTTTTAAAAAGTGACTATTACAGAGGCGTCGAAAGGTTTCAATATGAGGAAATGGGCTAATGGATACCTTTATTTACAATATTTGTAAAGCTAGGGTGACTTTGAGAGAAGTGTGAGGTTAGGACGTCCGTAAACCGGTTTAAACCCCCAGTGGTGTTTTTGCTGCTGACCGTGCCAAGGCGGTACTCTCTTTGTCACCCTTCCTTTTGTTTGCCTTGCGTCTTTGTGCTTGTGGTTTGTTCATGTTGTGGAACGTTTGTCCCTGTTTCTTGTGTGTCCTTTGGTGTTTTCTGTGTTCATTTCGTATGTGTGTGTGCGTGTGCGTTTGGGTGTGTGGTTGTGTGTGTGTGTGTCATGCTGTCTATCGGTGTTTTGGTGGTGGTTGCGTCTTGCATGTGGCTTTGCCTGCTTGACTTTACTACTTTTCCATTAAGATTATAACAGCACTACAAGGCTTTTTCATTACTCTTAATATTTAGCCTGCTTATAACTGGTCCACTTTCTGAATATTAATTAAACAAAAGAATGTATCAAAATTTCCTTCTGGACCATCACTTTCGATAAAGTTCTGTAAATTGAATACCGCTTTAGCCGGTGCTAAGGGGTGATAGCAGAGTTGCACTTTTAATAACTGCTCATGAACAGCATGAACCGTCTGCATTCTTCTCTTTTCATATGGCTGCCTTTGCTTTCGAAGGCTCTCCTACTTTCAGAAAGTTATCACTGATAAATAATTTTTATCTATTATCTACTGGCATCAGGCATATTTTTATCTATAATTTCGCTTAAAGTCTGTAAGAATGACATCCACGATCAGTCTGGGGTCAAATGAGTTCTACAGTTATTAAACGTTCCATACTTGGTTTTTACATGTAATTAGGAAAGACATTTAAATCCATCTGTGCCACGTGTTCCTACATAGTTCTTAAGCGTATAGTTATAACACGACACAAGCATTGCATAGTTTCCTAATTGGTATGTATGAAGCCTGGAACTATATACGTATTGGTAAAAAATACAGTAAACATATCACAAGCAACCATTATATAGAAATATAGTTCTGGATTAATAAGACAGACAGTAGCTTGATGCCTTACACAAACTATGTAGAACGATACCGACAAGGACATTTCAGCATTTTAATTGGCTAGCATTAAGGAACCACCTGGTTTTTGTTTAAAAAATCATCAATTGTTTCAATTAGTGGTCGCTTAAAATCTAATAATAGTTTTTACAAAGACCAAATAAATTTAGTAAACACCAGCTTCTGTCATATCAAGACAATTTATTTCGAATATTTTCGAATGCTTACCAAGACAATCACATACATGGCTACATGCATTTTGATGATCTGTCTTACTTTGAATAAATAAAACGAGGGAATGTAATATGAAGATAAATGTTAAGAAGGACTGTAAATAAATGTTCTAACGGTCAATCCTGACGTAGAATATATCAAACTTTGTACTGCAATAATAAACGTTATTAGCAGATCACTTCTTTAACTCTGTTGCTGCCATGCATTGGCGTTCGCAAATTTGCTGCATTAATCTACTTTTAATCACGTTGATGTTGCCAGGGGTTTCAACAACATGTGTGACGTTTTGGATTCTGACAAAGACGATACTTTCTCAGTGTCTCATCTGAACTAAAACAAACATGTAGGCAATTGTTATCACAAACAGCTCGCATAGTGATTTAAGATTAACCTTCCACTCCATAAATACACATATATATGCCTTTGCAAACATTGTAGATCCCGATCGGACTGCTCACATAGGAGGATTCTGATCATGGTATGATCTGTTTGCTTATGATATAATATGGATATGTTCCTATAGTTTCTGCTATGGCCAAACAATTCCTTGTCCATGTGCTATTATAACAATTTATCTTATTTATATGCATGACTAACACTTACATATTCATGGAGTAAAGGGTTATAATAGTCTAGTCCTGTTATGGCATAGCCCCGAGTTATGACGCATAGCGAGGACGCGCAGAAAGTTGTAGACATATACTGACCATGGTGTATGATAGAAATGCACGTAATCGAAGAAATTCAATATTTATTACGAAAGTACTTCATCTGTTATTTGATAAAAGCTAATGAATGCAACATTGTCATGCTAGCTAAGGACAAATCAAATTCAGGACACAATAAAAGTTTTTATTTCATGCTTTCCGGTGGTTTACCAGGAAATAACAGTGGGTTATCACTTGATAAACTCACTATTTTGAACAGTGAACTTATCAATCTGATACTTTTACTGTTACCGGACTACTTGTTCCCCCGTGGGGAATTTAACTCGCACTAAGCAGTCAAATGTTTAGAAAACCAATACTGTTCTTCTGTTATGGGATCGTTTCTCAATGTTTTGTTTTATTTCTCAAAATAGTTTCACAGGAAATAATACATTTGATAACAAATGAAATAAAAACAGTTCAAAATGAAATCCAAACTGGGACTCGAACCAAGACCTTCTGTCAATAAATGACAAGACGTCCTTGCATTAGACCATTTGGACAAAATGTACTGCTATTTGCACAATCGAACAATCGATTTATAAATCAAACCAAACGTCTACCGGTAAAGTAACTGTACCGAATCTACTGTACCAGCCTTCAAGTACTGCAAATTAAAGACGTTTACTCGATGCCATCATCAATTGTGATACTAGTCGGAACAAGTCAACCGTGATTATCTACAGGATTCAATAGCGGATTTCAAATCAGCATCTTCCCTGACTGTCATTTCCATGTTCATGTCACCCGTTACTAGATCTATAAAATACATCTGTTTTGGAAACACAAACTCTTTCTCAGCTAATCTCAACCTTGCCGGTGTGCAGACTGTTCAAAGGGATTCCACTGTTTTCCGACATTGAATATTCAACTGACATATCCATTAATATTTCCTGATAATGTTGGCTCCGTTAAAGCCCTCAAGTACATGTTTTCTGTTTCATTCTTTGTTAGTTTCCCATCGCGCTTTTTTCAGACAATATGGCGGACGTTTGTCTTATGGCGCATATATATAATATCTAGGACTTTTGACGTCAAAATGATGAGTAGTAATACCAACAAAGTGTTTTTTAGTGTTGTCATATATACAAAATGAAACAATACAGTATAATCCCTCTGTGTGAATCATTTTGAACTCATAAAATATATTTTTATGGACATTTTACAATTTCTTAGACGATTATATAGAACTATATTTTCTGTCGTGAAGCGACATGTCAAGTACAGTCAATCACTGGGGCTTCCTATGGGGAGCGAATCGTACTTCCGATTTCGTTAGGACATACATCCGTTGGAAAAAGTATTATGCAGTTGAATAAAAGCATGAAATAAATAGAACATTTGTTACTTTCGGTGGATCTCGTGAACACCGGACAGTAATATTTTCATTCATGGCTTCGCCACTCGATGAATTAATTTCGATCTTCCACCGAAAATAACAAATATCCTCTATGTTATGATATCTGAACACTATTTACTGGCTGGCAACTGTTGACGAGTTTGCATTGTGCACGCGAAGGGTATTGAAACACGATTACATCAGATCTAGTACACCATGTCCTAAATCGTAATCTGCTGTATAGGTAATAAGTAATATTTATTAAAACGTTGTATAAAACTAACCACAGAAGAAAATGATTATCAAGAAAAAGTAAAGCCAAGCAGGCAAATCCACATACAAGACGCAACCACCACCAAAACATCGATTAGAAACAGTACAAAGACGCAACCATCACCAAAACATCGATGAGAAATGGTACAAACCCCCAGGAGCCGTATGATCTAATTACAAATGTATATGGTACTTAAAATAAGGTTGCAGCCTAATGCAGGACACAAGTAAAGCTAAAGGCTCGATTTTTCATTATGTATCCCCCCATATTTATATGGGGGAGACATACTGTTTTCGTGAGAGCTGTCCGTCTGTCTGTCCGTCCGTCTGTCAGTCCCTCCGTCACACTTCTTGTCCGGACTATAACTCCAATATGCCTGATGCCAGTTGATTAAAACTCTTATATGGAAAGAGCACAATGAGAGGAAGTGTCATACACAAGGTCCATAACTCTGGATTCACTAATATAAGAATTATTGCCACTTGTAAAAATATTTCACTTTTTTGTCCGGACGATACCTCCTATATGACTCATGTCATTGGATTGAAACTTCACATATGGAAAGATCATGATAGGAGGAAGTGTAATGCACAAGGTCCATAACTTTGGCTTCACTAATATTGGAGTGATGGCCCCTTGTAATTTGTTTTCACAATTTATGTCCGGACGATAACTCCTATATGGCTCAAGCCATTGGTCTGAAACGTCATACATGGAAGATCTTGATGAGAGGAAGTGACATGCTCAAGGTCCATAACTCTGGCTTCACTAATATTGGTGTCATTGCCCCTTGTAAAAAAATTTCCATACTTTTATGTCTGGACGATAACTCCTATATGGCAAATGCCAATGGATTGAAATTCCATACATGGAAAGAACTGGAATGGAAAGAACATGATAAGAGGAAGTGTCTTGCCCAAGGTCCACAACTCTGGCTTCAATAATATCGGAGTTATTGCCCTTTGTAAAAAATCACAGTTTTTTGTCCGGACGATAACTCCCATATGGCGCATGCCATCGGAGAGAAACTTCATACATGGAACGATCATGATAAGAGAAAGTGTCATGCGTAAGGTCCATAACTCTGGCTTCAATAAATTGAGAGTTTAATGCTTTCTTATCCATCACGCTGGCTTCAGTACTTTTGGATTTATTGCCCTTTGTTACATTTTTGTCCGATCAATGACTCCTGTTCTATTGATGTTATTGGAATGACATTTCATTTCTGGAATGAACATGATGACAGGAAGTGTCATACACAAGGGTCATGAGTCTGGTATTAATAAGTTTGGAGTTATTAGCTGTTATCATTTTTTCTTGAAAAATGTGGTATGGAAAGCGCATAATGAGGGGCAGTATCATTCATCAAGTCCATAACATTTTAGTGATTTCCCTTTACATGTTTATTAGAGTTGTTTGTCTTTCTGTCAGTCACACATCTTGTACGGTAAAGTTCACATGTATAGAAATGTGACGATATGTCGCAGTGTGTATGTGTGGGTGCGAGGGGTATGGGGGGACGTCCGTGTTTGTGACAAAAACCTCTAGTTAATCTACCAT
This sequence comes from Azorinus chamasolen, assembly GCA_963576725.1. NCBI lineage: Eukaryota > Metazoa > Mollusca > Bivalvia > Cardiida > Solecurtidae > Azorinus > Azorinus chamasolen. The sequence continues at coordinate 23,796,267 of OY755251.1, read as the reverse complement.
ATGCCTAAAATATTCCCTTTAATGGTCGCTGATCCATTTACCTCATGCACATTTATAAAGAAATATTGACATTAATATAAATTAGCTGAAAGTTTATAAAAGAATAATGACCAAACAAAAATATTTTACCATGACAGACACTTTAGAACCATATCTGTATTATTTCATAAATAAACATAGCCGACTTTGATCAGATTGCTCCTACATGAACCGTCTGATCAAGGTCTACTCTGTTTGCAAAGGAGGCATGAAAAGGAGTTTATATGTAGTAAATGGTTGAGACAGTGTTTGTTGAATTATAAAACTTCAATAAATTATAGCAACATACTTGCATTGTACAAGTATTTATATAAGATCACTCAAAAAATAAAATATGCAAGCCACTTGTGTCAGGGGGTTGGGGAGTATGAACACTCCAGTTACAGAATATCTGTATTTTATTTTAACTGAGAATAAGCAACATTTGTGAATTTATCATATATTCGTCTGAAAACATTGTTGTCTATTCCAAGTTTCATTTTTGAATTTTATTTGGATAAAAACATATCATCACAATATCAAACATATTAGAGTGACCCGGCGTCCTATTTGGTTCCTGTCTGTTTACAAAATAGGTTTATAAATGTGCTATTGACAGCTAAAGATTTAACAAAAGTATGCATTACTTGTACGGAGTTTTAGTCAGACCGTCCTTTAATGATAAAACATTACCGAGAGGTGATGTAAATTATAATTGGCATGTGTATATTATAGGACTGTTTTATGTTCAACAGTCTACCTCAGTGATACATTAAAACTTATATGATTTACAGAATGTATGCATCTTAGGCAAGTACGTAGTCATTTTCCTAAAGTATCATTCACTCATCGACCACCTTTATCATAATTCTCCTCCTCCCCATCTTCCTCTTCCTCCTCCTTTTCATCGATATGACAGTTTGCAGTTTAGTGCTGCGCATCCCAAACAAATTTAGTTTGGAGGAGTGGATACAAAATATAACGTACCTCTGAGACTCTTTGCATTCAATGCTTCTTCATGCAAACATTCAATCCAATCAAACTGCCGATTCAAGCGATATTGCATTTAAACAGTTTTGTTATCACGGAACACCGCATTTTTTCTACCTTGTGTAATTGTTCAGGGGATTAACTGTACCTGGAGATGCTTTATTTTCTTGGCAAATTGTAAATTGCAAGAACTGTAGATACTCATTATCACTGCAGTATTTGTTATCACTTTAACCCTTTCTCTGATGAATACTCCTGTAAGACATTATGACATGAATATTAATCAGATAACATGTAGTAATGGCATGTGAATGACTGAAGTTTTGACCAGTGTACAAACTCTTGAAGCAGAGTTATATTAAGCCATAACCAAACGGAGCAGAGCCAGCTCAAACGGCTCCTACTGGGTCTACTCTGTGTACATATATACGTCAAAGCCGCCTTTATCAGGCTACAGAAGTTCACCGTCATAGTGCAGTCGCCCATTCTTAAACTAGAGCGTACAGCAAATCAGCGATAAGGAATAAAGATGAGCATCTTGATGTCTGGAAACATTCACTGCCACATATTATACAAGTGCCATGGATTTGAGACGAACCCAGTAATTTGTATTATTGATAAAAGAGCAATTGGTTAAAGCACAATTATCAGATAGCCGGATTTCCTCGATATTTAACGCATTTTCATGATTGCTGGTATGAATTATTTCGAAGAATAATCCTTTCGCAGAAAGGTTCTTACAAAGGCATTGACACAGCTTTAGATATTTAATGGCGTTCGGGCGCCGATGTTATTTAACCTTTTCATGGAGTCTGAGTTCCTTCTGAAGCATCTGATTGGTCACCTTTCTGAATAAAATCAAGGTCTGACCAATCAGATAATTAAGAATGAACTAACTCAGATTTAAAGTTTTATAGCCATGACGTCTGGTTTCACTACAACGGTCATTTATATAACACCTGTCTATCTAATGTATATCTGATATATAAAAGCGGCGATGAAAATGTATCACTGGAAAATGTGGCGCTTAGCAATCGTAGACATTTCATGAAAAAATATCTATCGACTGCTGCAATTCTCACAGTAGGTTATTGGTTAGCCCTCAAACATAGCACAGGATAGCTAAAGAACATATTGATTAATAATAAAACATGGAGTCTTTATCTTTATCGTGGCTTATTTTAGAGTGCTATTACAAGATACAAAATGGATCGTAAGAGTATCCTTACTATTAATTTGAAACAGTCTTTATTGCATGGTATATTAGGTAACGCTATATACAGAGGCACTATTCGGTTCCTTAAACTAATTGTCTGGTATTTCTCGTATTGAGGGGAATTGTTTAATGCAATAACGAGCCAATTACGCATACTTATATATTACAGTGTACTAGATGACACACGTGTTGTAAACATATAAATTGTTTTTTTGCATGTTATATTTGCTGATGTAAGTTATGATTGAGGAACCCTCTGGTCTGGGTTTGAAACAATATATAGAATATGCAGTGAATATATAACATCATAATATAACAACAACATCCCCTACCGGTCCGTGTCAGTGTCGTTAAGTTGTCAATGTGTCAGCTAATCTATTAGCATCAACTCACTTACATATCAGCTAATTTATTAGCATCAACTCACTTACATTTAATTAAGTAAACTCTTAAACAATACCCAGGCAATACCGTGGATGTTGCCACCATCAGGTGGCGGTGGTCTAGTGGTAACGCGCTTGACTATCAGTCCGGAGGTCCGGGGCTCAAATCCCGGTCCCCCCGGGAATTTCTGAGACGCTTTTCCGTGTCTCCCACCCGCACATCCTCTCCACCCAGGGGTTAAAATGGGTACCTGTGAGGGTCACTCGACTGTACTGCGGCTGCATGATTGCGCCATATGTTAGCAGTGCTCAATATTGTAGGCCAATGACTCAATGACCAGCGGAGTAAATGTACAGTCGGCCGAGCGGTCATTCGGACTGAAAGTAGACTATAACTAGGTACTTTTATTTTATATCAGACAGTTTCTTCTACAGGAGCAGCCTGACCAGTATCTGCCAAGAATAAAACTTTATATTGATATGGCATTATAAAATGCACCAAAATTACATTCAGTGCATGGCTATTCATGGAGTAAAGCGAGTTATTTGGAATTGTCGGAGGAATGTGGAAGATATGGTTTGATCCTACACCAGATCTGTAGTGAAAGCGGTTGATCGCAACCATATACGTGTAATCATTCATTCATATGTACCATCTTGTCCATGGCATCGAATGTGCCTAAAACAATAACATTACAGTTTCAATGAACTCTGAAATGCACTCATCAATTTATTGAATATTTAATGCAATTCTAAAGTATGGATGAAGAACTTTACACTTCCTTACAAAGACAGGGACTATGATGAAGTGATAGGAGCGTATTAATTTTGCGCATGTATATGTTATTCTATACAGTAGAACCCCCTAAAGCGACAATTTAATGAACAGAAAATAGTGTCTATAAAAGCAGATGGTTGCTTATTGCGGGACGAAAGTAATGTATAAATTCCAAAGGGAGGTGATCCTCGAGAGCAAAAATTGCAAAACAAAAAGAGAAAATTGCAGACTCGGTTTTATTGAGTCTGTTCATGAACAGTAATTGAAAGTGCAACACTGCTCACGCCCCCTAGCACCGGCTTAAGCGGTATTCAATTTTTAGAACAAGAAGTACTGAAATTCATGATCTCGAAGGATCAGAAGGTATAACAACACTGAGAATGAAGTACGGGGCGACGTTTTACGGCCGCCACACAAGCACTTAACACCTGCTGTTGTGAATATTATAAATTCTAAAGGGAGGTGATCCTCGAGAGCAAAAATTGCAACACAAAAAGAGAAAATTGCAGACTCGGTTTTATTGAGTCTGTTCATGAACAGTAATTGAAAGTGCAACACTGCTCACGCCCCTAGCACCGGTTTAAGCGGTATTCTATTTTCAGAACAAGAAGTACTGAAATTCATGATCTCGAAGGATCAGAAGGTATAACAACACTGAGAATGAAGTACGGGGTGACGTTTTACGGCCGCCACACAAGCACTTAACACCTGTTGTTGTGAATATTATAAATTCTAAAGGGAGGTGATCCTCGAGAGCAAAAATTGCAACACAAAAAGAGAAAATTGCAGACTCGGTTTTATTGAGTCTGTTCATGAACAGTAATTGAAAGTGCAACACTGCTCACGCCCCCTAGCACCGGCTTAAGTGGTATTCAATTTTCAGAACAAGAAGTACTGAAATTCATGATCTCGAAGGATCAGAAGGTATAACAACACTGAGAATGAAGTACGGGGCGACGTTTTACGGCCGCCACACAAGCACTTAACACCTGCTATAAAGCAGTAAGAAGCTTTCTGCTTTTGTTTTCTTCATTTAGCTTCAATTTCGCTTTAACCCTTCGCTTGCTGAATTTTAAAACACATTTCTCCTTCTTCACCCATGCCCTGTTGTATAATTACATATATCTTCACTATGCACACGTATTTCGCTGTGCAATCACTGCTGTGGAGTGCACTGGTTGCACAATCAACTTGTAAATAGTGCAGACCCTGATGAGACACCTCCTGCAGGAGCTGTCTCATCTGGGTATTCACTATTTACAGGTAGGTATATTGACGTGAATAGCAAGCGAAGGGTTAAGACATATTTCAAGGCATCTTTGAGGTGGTCGTTATAGTGTGGGTTTAATTTATTTCCAAAACATTAAGATCTGGATGCATATCTTACATTTGCGATTGTGAAATATATAATTGATCTTTTAGTATGCATTGGGCGTATCTTGTATTACTGATGCAAACAATTGGATCTAGATAATACTCCCGAGTAGTTTGTGTGTCTGTTTTTTCTCTTCCACTAAGAAGTGGAAGTTATACGGGTCGGTGTCTACTAAAAATAGCGTTAATTCTAGTAAAATGAAAATGTAACTGTAATCATATGTGCATTTTTTACCATTCTAGACATTTGTCATCTTCAAATATTATCGTCATCTCCAATGCTATAATTTTCTCCTACATATCTTATTTGAAACATGCTCAGAATGACAAAGACTTTGGATCCTGATCAGACGCCGTGGATATCGGTGTCACATTTGGACATCTGTTTGCAAATGTTATCACGGATTCACCGGTAGAGTGCTGAATTAAAGGACACTGGTTATGGTAACAGCAGTTCGATAAACTGAGAAATGTATTATCCACAGCAGTAGGCACCAGTTCTATCCTGATGTGAAAGTTATCAATTTGCTGTTGATATGGGTAGGGTACTGAGATGTTTTAAAAGTATTGTCATTATGAGCAATCTAAACTAAATGTTCAAGGTTAGTATATTGTTGTTGCATGAACACATTACAGCATATAAATTTACGAAAACTCCCCGATGCGAATTTACTGTATATATAATATATTCTGAAAATGGGTAATCCCTCGAAAGCAAAAGTAGAAATGCAAAAACAGAAAATTGCAGACTCGGTTTTATTGAGTCTGTTCATGAGTAGTAATTAAAAGTGCAACACTACTCACACCCCTAGCACCGGCTTAAGCAGTATTCAATTTTCAAAACTAATAACATGAAAACTAATGATCCCGAAGGACCAGAAAATATGTTCACATTTTTAAGTACTTGCTTACTGCGTCTATGTTTTCAAATTGATCAAGATAAAAAAATAACAAATAACTGTCTTTCATACATGTACTTTTCTACACATTTTAAGCAATACTCAGGGCAAGAAAAAACATAGTTCATCTGTCCCGATGACAGGCGAGTCAAATTGTAAATGGAGGGACCTTAAAGTCCAGCTAATATCAACTATTTAGGATGTCTTTGTTATAATGATGGCATGCATATTGTAGTTGCATATTATAATGGTTTATAAATGCAATATGTGTTGTCATTGGCAGAAACTATAGACTCAGGTTCCATTAGCAAACTTAATTAGACGGCTGTGCAAATATCAGGTAAAGGTTTAATACAATAGCAACACTTAAACGTTAAGAATAAAACTTTATAACAAATGAGCTTTTTGTAAGAATGAATGTAAAGCAAATCATTGTTGTTTGTTTGGACTTTGGTTTATCATCGCTACGTTAGTATTTCAGTTACTTTGCAACATCCAGGATAGTTAACCCTTATCATGCTATATGCGACCTAACTCCCATTGGCAAACAGCTTGGATCCAGATTAGATGCCGAGTAGCATTCGGTCAAAAGCTTCTCAAATTCTTGTACGAATCAGAAGCAAGTAAAATAAAACAGGTCAGAGTTTCGGCAGACATATTTCTTTAATAACTGTTTCTACAGTCAAAGCAATAGAAAAAGGTCCGCATGGTTTTACTAAAATAGTCACTTCACTTCAGAAGTTATGCCGTTACCACACTTTAGAATCGTCTCTAGTCATAACATCGGGTTTGATTGAGAACTAAATGAGCTGTTCTTAAAAATGTGTTAATGTTTTAATTTACACATCATATCTTGGCCTTCATATATCAGTTGTAATTGCATTTAGACAGTAAATTTATTCAGGAAGTCATATTTTGAAATTAAAAAGGAATATGAAAGGATCAGAAATGTCTTTCAATGTTGGATATACAAGTACAGCTTAAGAAAACAAAAATGCAGTTGAGCACTGAAAGTGCATAAATTTCTATGATCGAGTGTTTGATTTCATCCTATAGAAACAAAGCAACATGCTGGTTACCAATTGTCCTTATCAATTCTTTAGGCCATTTTTCAGTACCTACTGAATATTCATTAACAAAATAGTTATAAAGATATATGGAAGGTGGAACATTGTAGATATCTTAGAAAGTAAAGAAACAGATCTATCAAATTCTATTAGCAAACAGAGTAGACCCTGATCAGACGGCTCCTATTGGAGCCGTCTGATCTGAGTCTACTATGTTTGCAAATGCGTGAAAACACGTTTATATGAGGGAAAGGTTTAATCTTATTCGCCCGACTAATTATATTTTTTCCTTGTTATAGATATGTAGTTTCTCTGTTTTATTATCTTATTCAGATTTATGTCTTGTACTCTCAAGTTAATGACTAAATATCTTAATAACATATCGTTTCCGCAAGATATGTTATGTCCGTCCTTTACAGACAATCATCTGAAAAGACACGAGCAGTTGGCAAACAGCTTGGATCCAGATAAAAGTACAAAAATGAGTCATGCAGGAAACACCACATACAGAACAAACACTCGCCCCGAGTAACTCGGTCTTTCAACAGGATTCAAGCTGTTTGACAATCGGTCAGTAGATCTAGTTTCTAAAAGGATTAAACGTATCTGGAATCAGTGAAAGACTCAGCAAATAAGAAATTGGAGCGGAGATTATCTTTTCAGCATGAGATGGGTTATGTAGAAGTGAAAATATACTTACTTGAGGGAAGACGTGACTATGTATAGTCAGGGAATATGGCATCCATTTGAATGATTAACCCATTACCTCATATGTTATTTTTAGAAACAGCCCCTTTGAATAAAGTCACTCAAACGCTACAAAAAAGTAAAAAAGAATTGTGCTGTTTTGAAACCATTATAATAAAAAGAGCATTTGCTCTAATTTATCATAATGTTCTAAAATGTGACTTTGACAGAGTCGTCAAAAGGTGTCAATATGAGGGAATTGGTTAAGATATCTATTTTTGGAAACAAATTACTTAACTGAAAGAAAGATAATACCTTGTAGCGGCAGAGTCAAACCTGTGCACGTTCCTAGAAATGGAAATCTGTTTTCCTTACCATCCAATTATAGGTCTCATATATTTGGATAATTCCTTCTCTGTAGCGAATAATTTGTTTTAACCATTTGTCTCACAGATACGATCTTTAACGTCTTTGCAAACAAAGTATTCTCTTGGCCACTTTCTATTGTAAAATTTTAACAGTATTTATGAACTAATTTCATTATTAGTTTTACATTAATAGACATATGATAATAGGAAAAGTTAGCTTTATTTTTTGATATCATACTTATTCAAATACAAATGTTGTATTATGGTAAAATAAACAGTCTTTTGCAAATAACGAAATATATACTAATACTAATTAACCAGATCCGTGATTATCTTTGCAAACAATTTAGATCTGGATGAGGCGCCGAGTAACTCGACGTCTCATCAGGATCCAAATTGAATAGTACCATGATCGTAGTTTGAATTGTGAAATTGAAGTTGGTGAAAATGTATGAAAAAAAAATTTGCATAGCAAGATAAAGATTAAAAAGAATCATTATCAATATACTCGTATTAAATAATTATAACATCGATTCTATTTAACTCTTACCCCGCTGTGAAAACAAAACGTTTGCTCGAATTGAATATAGTGCAATTTTCACTCATTCCGAATCAATCAAACTAAATCGTTATAACACTAAGCTGTTTGCAAATGACATACAAGGATAAGGGTTGAACAAATTAAACAAGTACAAATATGAGTAATGCAGGAAACACCACATACAGAACAAACAGCCACCTGAACAGCAACACAAGACAACACAAGACAACGCAGCAAATGTATATAACTAGCAAAAACACAAAATGACGCACAAAACAAACAAACAATAGTGGGAAGATGGAAGTACCGCCTTGAACGGTCAGTCACAAGTCACTGGGGGTTAAACCGGTTTTGGGGCGCCCAATGTCACACTTATTCCATCCCCACCCTAAAAGGCAAGCAATGTTAATAAACGTACCCCCTCTCCGACTAATCTACAACAACCGATGGCAAATGTAGTGGTAAAATCAAACACAGAAAGGAAAACCTAAACATGTTTTCTAAAGTAATTAGAAACCTTAAGCATGACTGAACCAGATGTGTCGGATGACAAAATATCCAAAGGAATATGTCATATTACAATGGAATATGTCTATTTTTATATTCTCTCTTTTTAATAATAAAACACTTGAAATGTACTACAACTGACGTTTATGTACAATGTTAAACTCGCATATTCAGGAACACGACAGTTGTGTGAATGAAAAGGTAGTAAGGACAAGCAGGCAAAGCCACATACAAGACGCAACCACGACCAATATCGATAGACAGCATGTCACACACACACACACACACACACACACACACACACACACACACACACACACACACACACACACACACACACACACACACACACACACACACGATCACAACCACACACCAAACACACGCACACTCACGAGATGAACACAGAAAACACCAACAAACACACAAGCACCAGAGAAAAACATTCCGTACATGAACAAAAGCACACGCACAAAGACACAAGACAAACAAAAGTAGTTTTACAAAGAGCGTACCAGCTTGGCATGGTCGGTAGCAATATCATCACTGGGGTGTAAACCGGTTTACGGACGTCCTAACCTCACACGTATCTCAAAGTCACCCTAGCTGAACAAATAGTGTAAGTAAAGGTATCTCCGCCGAACTTTCCCACAACATAGAAGACGGTAAACACATGACAATAGGTATAACAACTGTGAAAAATCCTTCAAATATGTACTCAACGACTTTGCTGAAGTCAGCGCAACTGCAGGGAAGCCGTTAAGGGCACGACAGGGAAAACGTAATACATGAGTCTGGTAAGCTCTTCCTACTACCGAATTTAAGGGTATACCAGCATAAAATACTATCCTCGGTCTGTCATCGCGCAAACAAAGAGGGAAGCGTAGGTACCGACTAACCAAACATGCAGTGCGTTGCAATATAATAGGGTCATGTGTTTTTATAAACAAATCATGAACATGGATATGACCCCGATTTTTCCTAAATATGTAGATAACATCCCCATAAAATTCTAGGTGAAAAATGCCTTGTTGCAGTAACGTCCGTAGATTGCCATATTATTTACTAATGAGTGGTAAATTTCGACAATAACATTTAGAAAACATTTTCTGTGATATCTGTAACCTTGTTTAAGAAGTTTATCAGTTATAACTAAATTACGACTGTTTAAATCTTCTAGCCAAGAACAGGCTCGGGCAAACCGAATAAGTTGAGAAATATAAACGCCATAAGATGCAGAAAGGGGCACATCTCCATCTAGAAAAGGATAATCAACAATTTTAAAATTAAAATATTCCCTTTTATCGTATATTTTGGACAATTCAAATCTAAAAAGGAAGCCGCAATGTCATATTGTTTCCCTTTGTTTAAAAGTACAAAAATGAGTCATGCAGGAAACACCACATACAGAACAAACAGTCGCCCGAACAGCAACACAAGGAAACAGCAAATGTACATAACTATAAAAACAACAAAGACGCACAAAGACAAAACAAACATGCAATAGGGGGAAGATGGAAGTACCGCCTTGGAACGGTCAGTGACAAAAGTCACTGGGGGGGGGGGGGGTAAACCGGTTTATGGGCGCCCAACCTCACACTTATTCCATCCCCACCCTAAAAGACAAACAGTGTAAATAAACGTATCCCCACTCCGACTAATCTACAACAACCGCGACGGCAAATACAGTGGTAAAGTGCATGTATAACGAAAACATTTAAGTGAACAAACTGTATCCACCTATCGCTAGTGTATTCAATGATTGAGCTGCAAACAGAGTAACTGTAGAAAAGTAATAAAGGGTACGACAAAAACGAAATAGTACAGATATCCGACGTTCTCCTTCCATTTCTGGATTTAAGAGGTCGCCTTCATAGAGTACTAAAAGTACAAAAATGAGTCATGCAGGAAATACCACATACAGAACAAACACTCGCCCGAACAGCAACACAAGGAAACAGCAAATGTACATGGGTAGAAAAAACAACAAGAGACGCACAAAGACAAAACAAACATTCAATAGGAGGAAGATGGAAGTACCGCCTTGGAACGGTCAGTGACAAAAGTCACCGGGGGTTTAAACCGGTTTATGGGCGCCCAACCTCACCCTTATTCCATCCCCATCCTAAAAGACAAACAGTGTAAATAAACGTATCCCCTCTCCGACTAATCTACAACAACCGCGACAGCAAATACAGTGGTAAAGTGCAACCTTTCTTGTCGGCGTACATGCAAAGAGGCCAGCGTGATTGCCAACTGTAAAAGGAAGACAGTTCCTTTTGGTAAATTGAAGAAATCATAGTTTCAAAATAAGGATTATCCAAATTCAAAATATCGTCTAAATACCTTGAAGTTTTATTAAAAGCATTAACATCATCAGCCAAACATAGTTTATATTTTGAGCGAATTGTTTCTAGAACAAAACAGATGAATTGTAGAGAGGTTTGGATAATAAGCCTGTAATTCTATATGATATGTTAATGCATTTCCGTTGATAAGGCTTGATTTTAGAACGGGTGTATTTAGTTTTGTTTTCATCATTTTATTTTATCATACTCATCTTTTTAGCGTTGTGTTGTTTTTGAACATGATATAATGTTCTCTCGTGTAAAGACAAATGAACCCATGTGGTATTTCCACCACGTATAAACCTTTCCTTCATATAAACGTGTTTTACGCATTTGAAAACATCGTGGACCCAGATCAGGATATGTTTTAATTGCTAATGAATTTGAATGATGTGTTTCATTACTTTCTAAAATGGCTACACTGTTCCAACTTTCATGTTTGGTAATAACGATTTTCGCCTTGAATATTCAGTAGTTATTGAAATTTGCAACAAACACAGAACATGGGAAGGTACTGAGATAAACCTTACAGATATCTAATAAAACAAAGTAGTTCAAAGGAACAACACACCATTCCTGTAATTAGCTTTAATTAATACTCTTTAATTGTGACACACAGTTCAGTAATAACTTCAAACCATCAAAAAGTGCTGAACTACAGTCAGTATTATCAACAAAGAGAAGCAAATTAAATCAAATATCTGTGTACTGAAGGCCAGAATCAATATTGTAAATTAAATCATTTGAAACAAAGAACACATTTATATCTCCGCCAATCTCTACGTGATCACAAAGTACGGTTTGGCAAACTGACGAGTTTTATCTATTGAACTAGTGCACTCTCTAACAGTCAATACGGATATGTGTCAGGTTCAAAGACAATATTCTATAGTTTGTCAGATCCTAGATGGTGTCACTTACAATACTATGCTGGATGGTGTAATTTACAGAAGGTTTAATGTAGATTGTTTTGCATGATATATTTGAATACGTGACGGCAATGACGTATTTAAAGGTATGTAACCAGGGTAGTGAATAACAACAAGACCCTAATGGAGTCCGTGGTGTATATTCTCCAACAATAATGTAGTATATAGATGAATAGGAACGAATAGGGTCTGCAAAACAGATAAGCAGAATATAAGTTCAGAGAAACGACTATTTCTAACAAATTCAGTAAATGCAGCGTTGTCAGATACGCATAAATACAATAATCAAGCGATTCAGTATAGTTAACTAATAAATAAACTAAGTAAACTCACAAGCTGGTCAGAATATGAAGCCTGCTTAATAATTAAAGTAGTGAAGTAAAGATATGTAGATGTCTTCGCTAGAAGAGTTAGAGCCAGAATGAGAGCGGGAGCTAAAGGAGATGTTGCACGTTAACTCGTGTCACGTGACTAAAATAACCACGTTATCCTCGCACGCATATATCAGACACTCCCAAACCGGTTCACTCTCTCTTTCCAACCATGGACTTATACAGTTAATTAAATGTAAATAATGAAACGGGCTATAGCAAGTGGAATTCGACAATGCTATAGTCTGTTTCAAGATAAAGCGCTGGCAACGGTACATGGGATCTAAACCTGGGTTACAGGTACAAGTATGAGTCAAGCAGGAAACACAGCATGTGTACATATCTATCAAAACACAGAGACGCACAAAGACAGTTATAACTAGAGGTTTGTTTTTTGTCACAAAAACAGATGTCTCCCCTCCAAACCTCTTTCCAATTCACAAGTGTAATGTCTGTAACTCCAAACTTATCAGGGTCTAATTTTTAAGTCATCAGGGGCAATAACTCCAACATTGTCAGGGGGAGACAATTCAAAAGCCCCAGGTACACAAAAGCACATTCTAGTCAACATTCGTGTGAAGTTTGGTGACTCTAGTACTAGTGGTTTCAGAGATACATGTGACACAAAGTAAAGTTTCTCTTATTTTAAGTCATAAGGGGCAGTAACTCCAAAGTTATCAGAAGGGAGACAATTAAAAAACCCAGATGCACAAAAACTCATACTGGTGAACATTCCTGTGAAGTTTGGTGACTCTAGCCCTACTGGTTTCAGAGATACATGCAGCACAAAGTTTCTCTAATTTTAAGTTATCATATCAGGGGCAGTAACTCAAGAATTATCAGGGGGAGACAATTAAAAAAAACCCAGGTGCACAACAACTCATGCTGGTCAAGATTCCTGTGAAGTTTGGTGACTCTAGCCCTAGTGGTTTTAAAGATATGCATGACACAAAGTTTCTCTAATTTTAAGTAATCATATCAGGGGCAATAACTCCAAAGTTATCAAGGGGAGACAATTAAAAAATCCCAGGTGCACAACAACTCATGCTGGTCAACATTCCTGTGAGGTTTGGTGACTCTAGCCCCAGTGGTTTCAGAGATATGCACGACACTAAGTAAAGTTTGTCTAATTTTAAGTCATCAGGGGCAGTAACTCCAAAGTTAACAGGGGGGGGGGAGCAATTCAAAAAACCCAAGAGCAAAACAACTCATGCTAGTGTACAATTCTGTGAAGTTTGGTGACTCTTGCCCTACTGGTTTCAAAGATATGCGCGACACAAAGTTTGTATAAATTTAAGTATTCCTATCAGGGGCAATAACTCAATAATTATAAGGGGGAGACAATTCAAAAACCATAGGTGCACAACAACTCATGCTGGTGAACATTCCTATGAAGTTTGGTGACTCTAGTACTAGCTGTTTCAGAGATACGCGCGACACAAAGTTTTTCTAATTTTAAGTCATCAGGGGCAATAACTCCGAAGTTATCAGGGGGAGACAATTCAAAACCCCACAGGTGCACAACAACTCATGCTGGTGAACATTCCTGTGAAGTTTGGTGACTATCCCAACTGGTTTCAGAGATACGCGCGACACAAGTTTGTGACGGACAGACAGACAGACAGACGGACGGACGGACAGACGGACGGACGGACGGACAGACAGACAACTCTGGCAAAAACAATATATCTCCCCATAAATGGGGGAGACATAATTACTAATGAGGGGTAAATTACGGTAATAAAAATTTGAAAAAGCTTTCCAAATGTTATGATATATGTAGCCTTTATGGCGCCCAAGCCGATTTCAGGGCGCCCAACCTCACACTTACTCCATCTCCTTCCTAATAGACAAATACATGTAGTGTAAAGAAATATATCCCCTCTCCGACTAAACTACAACAACCGCGATGGCAAAAACAGTTGTAAATTGCATATTTAAACATATTTAATTGATATAAACTGGACCCACCTGTCGCTAGTGTACTCAATGATCGCGCTGCAACCAGAGTAACTGTAGAAAAGTAATAAAGGGTACGACAAAAACTGATTTAACCAAACTGATGATTAAAAATCTTATACCCAACCTTTCACTTAGAATATCAATTGAGACAATTAAGGCAAATATAATCATTTAAATAAAACAAGATATTTAGTCAGGAAATGTGATACAAAAGCCTTCAATGAAAATGCTCGATATTTGAATGATAGTTTTAACTAAGATGTGATGTTCAGATTCCTACAAGTTACCCAAAAGAACTCAAATTGAATAAAAGTACAAATATGAGTCATGCAGGAAACGCCACCTACAGAACAAACAGTCGCTCGAACAACAGCATAAGGAAACACAGCAACTATACATAACTATAAAAACATAAAGAGACGCACAAAGACAAAACACACATACAATAGGGGTAGATGGAAGTACCGCATTGGAAGGGTCAGTGACAAAAGTAGCTTGGGGAGTGGGTCAATCGGTTTAGAGCGCCCAGCCTCACACTTATTCCATCCCCACCCTAAAAGACAAACAGTGTAAATAAACGTATCCCCTCTCCGACTAATCTACAACAACCCCGATGGTAAATATAGTGGTAAAGTGCATGCAAAACGAAAACATTTAAATGAAACAAATTGTATCCACCTGTCGCTAGTGTACTCAATGATTGAGATGCAACCAGAGTAACTGTAGAAGAGTAATAAAGGGTACGACAAAAACGAGATATCCGACGTCCTCCTTCCGTTTTCTGGATTTAAGAGGTCGCCTTCACAGAGTACTAAACCTTTCTTGTCGGCGTACATGCAAAGAGGCCAGCGTGATTGTCAACTGTAAAAGGGTTGACAACAAGACATGCAGTATATTGTAGTACTATAGGATCATATCCCTTTTTAATGAATGTTTTAACATATTTGATGAACAAAGTGAGAAAGTAGGTATGTCTAAAAATCATACGAAGTTTGTAAATCACATCATCATAAAATTCAGGATGTGAAGTACCGTGTCGCAGGAGCGCCTTGAGATTACATTTGTACTTGGCAATAAGTGAGATATTTCGACTACAATATACTGCATGCCTGGTTGTCAACCCCTTTACAGCTGGCAATCACGCTGGCCTCTTTGCATGTAGGCAAAAAAGCACAGAACCTAATCAAACTGCATTTCTACAGGATGTCTTGTTTGATTCTATACTGTATGTGTAAACTCACAGGTACTGCTACCTGTGGTGTCGTAAAGTATTATAACAGTACGTATGGATGCATTTAGGGAATAAATGAAACAATAATAAAGTCCAACAGGAAAACCCACACACGGGATGCAACACTACCAAAAACACCGATAGAAAACCAATGAGACACACATATCCAGCCGTGCGCGCACAAACATACACACACACAAACACACACAGACGCACTCACGCACACGCGAAAGAAATACAAATCTCAAACACCAACAAACGTACAAAAGTACAAATAAAGTTAGGGTTCCGCTCTGGAACGGTCAGTGGCAAAACAACTACTGGGGCTATAAACCGTACCCAGGTTAAACAAACAGTGTAAGTAAAGGTATTCCCGCCAGTCAGTCAACATAGTACAATATGTAAAAATAGAATTTAAACAACTGTGAACGTTAATCAAATATGTACTTAATGATTTTGTTAAAGTCAGAGCAACTGCATGTGAGGGCACGACAGACAAAAAAGGCAGTACATAAGGCAAAGTCTAAAGATGCATGGTGTGCAAAACACAAATTGTTAAGAATTACAATCACATGTTGACAGCATTTTGTGCAGCTTAAGTGTCAGGTACGGTTCACTGGACGCTGAATGAGCTTTACCACTGCATTATTGTAGCTTTTGAAAAGTCTAATCCTTGTCTCAATAGGTTGGTCAATACATTCTCAGACTGATACCTCAGTAATACGTTTGTCTCATTTTAACTCTTTCACAGTCAATCGGTTATGTGAGCATTTTTGCAAGCGGTGAATCTAATGAAACACCGAGTATCTCGACGTCTCAATAGGAGCTGTTTGATCATGTGATTGTACAGTAACACCTCTCTAACGACCACTTAATTGTGTTAATTAGTTGGTATTTAGAGCAGGTGGCTGCTTAAAGCAAGGTGAAAGTAACACAGAACGCTCCCATAGGAGCGTTCTGTTTTACTTTCACCTTACTTTAAGCAGTCACCTGCCTTCAACACAAAATAATTGATGTAATTCAGTGGCCGTTATAGAGAGGTTTTACTGGACTTATTTAAACAAAAAAGTAAGAATTTTTAATTTAACATTTGCTACTGACCGTGCCAAGGCGGTTCTCTCTTTGTCATCCTTACTTTTGTTTGTCTTGTGTCTTTGTGCTTGTGTGTTCATGTTTGTCTCTGGTGCTCGTGTATTTGTTGGTGTGTTCTGTGTTCTTCTCGTGTGTTTGCGTGTGTTTGGTTGTGTGTGTGTGACATGCTGTCTATTGATGTGTTGGTGGTGATTGCGTCTTGTATGTGACTTTCTACTGTATGTGTTTATGAGCATAAATTGCCATGCTTTCTGTAGGCGTTTTGGTGATGGTGGCGTTTTGTGAGTGGCTTTTCCTGCTTGACTTTACTACTTTTTCATGTAATGAAAATAACTGGGTTTGTAGACGAAATTCCTTGGCAACGAAAGTGTTAACAATTAACCTGCTGAATAATTAAAACTGCTCGCCCCTTTTCTGAATATTAATCAAACGAAGAAATGTATCAAAATTTACCACTGAAAATGATATGATCACAAACAGTGCAGACCCTATCTACACTGTCTTCAAAGGTCCTATATACTCGGTTTCCACACATTAAAGGTTAAGCTTCTTTCCTATAATGGTATTTGAGATTCAAGAATATTCTCTAGTCTCAAACTGAGAACTCAGTGTTGCATCTCCCTAAAAGCAAAACTGTGGTTTACAGATGAGAATTGAACGACATGACAGATTTACACTTGCAATCTGCAAAAAAGTCTAACAATGGACTTACGTAAATGTAATTGTTAGCCTTCTGAGCAAATAATATTTACACAATTTTTCACCAATTATATTTTCAAAGTCCATGCTATAATCAGTGTGTCTACTTAAATCCTATCAAAGTTTCAAACAGTTTCAATAAACCGAGTTTGCGCATTGCTATATTTGCTTCGAAGGATCTCCTGCTTTTAGAACTTATGTACTTCACAACAGCAGGTGTTAAGTGATTGTGTGGCGGCCGTAAAAGGTCGCCCCGTACTTCATTCATTCAGTGCTGTTATACATTCTGATCCTTCGGAATCATTAGTTTCGATGTTATTTGTTTTGAAAATTGAATACCACTTAAGCCGGTGGTAGGGCACATGAGTAGTGTTACATTTTTAATTACTACTAATGAACAGACCCAATAAAACTGAGTCTGCAATTTTCTCTTTGCGCATTTTATCTTTGCTTTCGAAGGATCTCCTACTTTCAGAATTTATTATTAATATTGGATTGAATAGAATTTGAGCAAGCTCAAACTTTGACTAATCAGATCATGATAATTATTTCAGAGTCAAACGAGCCTTTGATCCTTATTACTATTGTATTTTTTATCAAAATACAATGTGCAAGTACTGTAAAATGCAATATATGTGGTAGCATGCGAAATACAGAAAATTGCAAGTAGTATTTCTAAAACTAAATTGACAGTTCTTGTTTTCTAGAAGACGGCTAGGCCTCTAATAAGTGGGATAAACTGAACCTGTCGCGCCACTGATGGCTTTCATTAAAATCGTTTCAACCTCATAGGCTGTTGTGAGCAAATGGCATCTGCAAATATATTCCGCTGCTTCAATGCTTGATGTCTGGGTTCCTTACATTTCTTATTAGAAATAAGATAACGTTAGCAGGCAGTTCGGATCCTTATAAGACGCCAAGTTATTCAGCGTCTCGTCCTGATTTAAACTGATGCAACTTATATCACAAATGTCGCAGTAGAGTGCTCAATGTTAAAGATGTTTGTAATGAGTACCTGCAACTGGAGATATAATATTGTATTATAGTCTATGTATGCAATGTTTTCTTTGTTTTGAACTCCGAGAGCGTATGTTCCATATTGTATCCCATATACTGCTCTCGTATGTTCCATATTGTATCCCATATACTGCTCTCGATCTTGATATCTGGGTCCATGCTTATAAAGCTTTTAGTTGAGTCTGAGTTTCGTTCTCAAGCTTTTGATTGGTCAGATTTGAGTTCTCAAGATTTTGATTGGTCAGATTTGAGCCAAAGGCTCAAATCTGACCAATCAAAATCTTGAGAACAATCTCAGACTCAACTAAAAGTTTTATAAGCATGGGTACTGATCTTTTCATTTTCTTACTCCAAACGTTTCAGAAACCACTGACAGAGTGATTGATTCTGATGGGACGCCAAGTTGTTTGGCGTCACATCTGGATTAAAGCTGTTTGCAAATACCGTTCAGATTTAGCTTAGCATGGTAACGGTTACCGTTAGTCCAAATTACAATGAGATGTGTCGTATCAAAGATAATTATGTAATACAGCATTTATTTTGCTGATCAAGGTTTCTTCAACAAACAATGTATTCTTCAAGTTCCGAAGCAGCTGTTTAAAGATACAATTACATTGTCTAACAGTTTACATCTGATGAATCGAACAATAAGTCACATCTAAACCTGCATCCAACCTACCATATAACTTCTCTGAAGCGACTACTTGATGACTAGATATTTGTGTATTTAAATCAGGTGGTCACACAATGCAGGATATAGGAGCTTTCTGCACAACTTTTATCTTCCATTAAAAATATACACATTGACTAACTTAAATATTTGTGGTTGTAGGGTTTTAGCAGGTTCTACGCCAATAATTAGGTAATAGAGCGCCGATTATGGTTAGCTCTTTGCCTGATGAATATTCATGTAATTAATCTCTTTATTTCCTCCACTCATGGAGAACATTACATACACTAAACATACATATACATTGTACAAGAATACAAATACATATAAACATAGAAGAAAAATTATAAACTCCCTGCATATTCAAATGCACTTCATCATATGACAATATAAGTCCAAACAATAGAACTTATGTTGTACATACATGTACCTAGTAATCAGTATAACCTTTTCAGAAAGGTACAGTAAGACCCCTCTAATCCGGACATTCAATTTAGTACAAATACCGGTCCTGGAGACAAGCGGCAGCTCAATGTAGGGTGAAAGTCATGCAGAAAGATCCTCTAGGAGCTCTCTGTATGACCCCATTAAGCAGTCGCCTACCTAAATGAATCTAAATTCTCCTTCACTAGAGTTCCAGTTTCGAAAGGGTTTGCTTGCCACTGTACTTATTCAGATCTACTTCAAATAGAACATGAGCCAGCTTACATGTGGATCCATTATGCAGACAGAGAAAATCAAGATTATAGGACTCTTAAGATACCTCTTAAACTAGGGTCTTCACTGTTTGACAATTTACACATATATTTGAAACCTTCCATTACAGGTTATTGTATATTCGACTGTCTCACTTTTTCGGACATACCAATTGAATATTACACAGTGAACGTGTTAACATTGTGTTTCAACATATATTTCAACAGCACACAATTTCAGAGATACGAACGTTCTGAGTGTATCATACTAATCTAATACTTTCATGGACGATACAAGAATATTGCCCTCTTTCCCGACTGGACAGTAACCAGACATGCCAGTAAAAAGATGATTGTCTGTATCTCATGGCTTGTTCTGGTCCACATTCCATACTGTGTGTTCCCCACAATGTTCAATAATAATTGACCATAGTTTATGCCTTTCAATAGCACAACTACGACAATATAAAAGTCTGTGAACAGTAGTATTTTCTACTAGCAAGCCACATTTGCTACATATATCAGTTCTTGCCCAGGAAATAAGACCGCATAAAACCCTGACACAACTAAAGGATGCTGACATAAGATCAGGATTACTCTTACAAACGTTCCATAGTACACAGGTCTGATGCTTTATAAATATATTATCAATCAATTGTAAATTGCTGTCCGTTACATTGGCAATTCTTGCCATCCGCTCATAAAAATCTGTTGAATACAATTTCAGCTTAACTATATGTTTCCATTTAGCACTTGTAG
Source organism: Azorinus chamasolen (assembly GCA_963576725.1). NCBI lineage: Eukaryota > Metazoa > Mollusca > Bivalvia > Cardiida > Solecurtidae > Azorinus > Azorinus chamasolen. The sequence continues at coordinate 23,775,666 of OY755251.1, read as the reverse complement.
GAAAATATCCATTTCTTGCATATGCATCTAAGTAATGGAACACTTCATTATCTCTAAGAATAGCACAGGCATCAGGTAGAAATCCAAATGTCTGTCTCTCCCAGTTACCTAAGAACCTTACAAGCCTATGAACGAATATCTGCTTTGAAACATAAATGGGAGGTAGTCTACACAGTTGACCCAAAACAACAGTTTTCTATACCCGATATCTGTTAAAATAGAAGCTGAGCCGACAGACCCAAGCGCTAAATCAGTATTACTGAAAGGCGGCAAATTCTGCATAAACTTTACACAAAATCTATTGGCTCTTTCTAGAACAAATACATTCGATCTATTCAGCGAATTCCAGAGTTCACACCCATACAAGGCTTTGGACTGAACCACCGACTGGTACAACCGTATAATGCTATGGGGCGCTAAGCCACCAGGTCGAAGACCGTTATTAATAAGGCTTAGAAACGTACCGCGTAGTTTCGTGCCCGCCTGAAGCAAACTACCCGTTACATTAAACAAATTATTACAGGTTATGCCGAGATGTGTATACTCGACTCTCTCATCAATAACCTGTTCTCCAAGATACCAGGTTCGCGTCAATCAGGTGTATGCAGTAAAATGTATTTAAACCGGAAAAATAGTATCAATGTCTGTCTGTTTTAGTATCTGAGATTTCCCAACACTAATTAATGCAATTACGAATGATTTATTATATCACCTACGTATTTCTCACTGATGTAAGAGCAGACTATATAAGGCATAATTACATGTCTGATTGCCGAACCCTAACCCGATCTCTTTGATCTCTGATATACAGTAAAACTTCGATTATCCGAACACTAAAATACGTATTATTATCGGTCTTTAAGACAGGTGGCAGCTTAATGCATGGTGAACGTCATGCAGAAAGCTCCTCCAGGAGCTTTCTGCATGACTTTCACCATGCATTAAGCAGCCACCTGCCTAAAAGGGTCTAAATTCTTCTATACAGAAAATTCGAATAATCGAGATTTTGCTGTACTTATATTATCATCCATCACGTGTGTAACTGTCTAAACATAAAACACAACCTACACTAACACCATCTTGTAGCCAGTATCCTATTGTGGCTTTGTACACCGGGTCAGTTCGAATATAGATTGCCTGCTTACTTTCTTCTGCATAGAATACCGTCGACTGAAATCCTATTTTTTATGCAAATCTAATAAGCATTATAATACATATTGCAATACTTCGTTCGTCTCAAATGCCCCAGTGGTGGTTTTGTCCCCAATACTCTTTTTGTCACCCTTACTTTTATAAATTCTGAAGGGTTTATGTTTGTATTGTGCCTTTTTGTCTTTGCAATTATGTGTTTGTTGTGTGTGTTTCTCACTTATTTTCTATCAGTGGTTTGGCAATGATTGCGTCTTGTGTGTAGCTTTTCCTGCTTGACTTTAATACTTTTTCATTTATTATCATTATGCACACTAATATAACAGATGCACCCTTTGGGAAATGTAAATCGAACGGCTGGTATACTTGTGTAATATAAAACATGATTCGGAAAACTCTCAGATATCAATGTATCATACCATTCCATGAATATATAAAATAGAAAATAGTATTTGTTTGACCAAGCAAAAGTTTCACCAGTAAAATACTGTTCCAGTTAATATTATAAGACTAGAGACGATTGTATGGCCAGTATAAGTACGACGTGGTTTTAATGTTCAAAGTATTTATATCTACTTTATATTTACTAATTTGTTTTGCATATGTGTAAAGGAAACCAATTAATGAGTCTCATTTTAATTTCATCGAAACTGGATAATTATCTATACTTCAGATTTTGTTCGAAAACTTCATTTATGGAAAAAGCGTATCTATCTTGCTCGTTGTTTGTTTTCTTTTATTAAATTAGGAACTCCCGTATTTTCCTCCATAAATGACACGAGCACGCCCTTTTTTACTGAATGACAATAAGAGCATGAAACCTAGGTCAGAAATGTTTAAAGTCGGCATTGCATTTACCTTTTACGTTAAGCAAAACTACTGCTAAAATTCATAACATAAAATGCACCCAGGCGTTCCATCAGCGCTATAATACAATGTATGTAGTCCTTTACCTGATAGAACCGCCTCATAACATAATAATTATTTGAAAACCTAAGATCAGACGGTCCCATCAATATCAGGGTCTGTCCGTTTTGTTTGTAAAATTATATAGATCTGATCATATGGTTTCTGGTATTATTTTGTACATAGATATGCATCAGGAAATTGGGTAATCCAAAATTTGCACACATATTACACCTATTACACCGTACTGAAACTAACGATGCCTAACTAAATGAATTAATTGCGACACAGCGACACTAATTAATTAAGATCAGTACCAAATAATACTCTTGTTGTAATGAAGCATATCTAAGAAACTATTTTGTTTTCTCGGTTTCGAAATTCAACATTTATGCAATTTAAATAGATATTACTTCAATGACTGAACAGCCGTGAAGATTACTTAGAAAAAGATACATCATATCGAAAAGCAATAAACATGCTTGTTTTCATAATTCAGTAATAGTATGAGTTAATGGTTAGTTGGACGGATTAAGAAGTTATTGAAATCGGGAAACAACTATACTGATATTTGCAAACAGTACAGACGCAGGTTAGAGGGTTTCTAATCGATTCTTTTATCAGGCTCAGCACTGCTTGACATTCGAAATCCGTTCATACTAAATGAACTCCGATGGGCCTTTTTATTGTAATAATCAGCATTCAATGTGGTTATAGATTTAATCAGTTTGGTAACAGATTAAACGTAAGAGACGTGTCGTACGATTGTAGTTATTTAGACCTTTACAGTGTAGTCCAGGTTTGCTTGCGCAACAATGTGACCACGTTTGGTTTTGCAAACATGCACACATACAAGCAGAGAGTCAAACAGGATGGATCCTAGAGAGACGCTCATCAGGGTCGATCCTTACTTGATATATTTGATAAAATAATTGAACCTATTGAAATTTAACATGTTTAGAGTCTTGCATTGATATAATCTATGCAATTGTCTAATAAGTAATGGAGAGTTTAAACAGCGACTCACTTGTATGTAAGCCGCTTCTTCATCTGGAAATGTCACACTACTATCCGTCGTCGACGGATGAAATATAAACAACCCTTTCGCTGCCAATGGCGGATCTGTGATTACCTATGCAAACAGTTTAGATCCAGATGAGACGCCGAGTAACTCGGCGTCTCATCAGGATCTAAACCGTTTGTTACTGTTACTATGTTTTTGAAACAAAAATGAAGAAAATAAAAAAAATGAAATTTTATAACAGACGACAAAGTTAGCAGACGACAGAGTTTGGCAGCGAAAGGTTTAAAACCAGTACAAGAAGATCACAATACTCCGTGTATCGTACTTTGAGTCTTAATTGCATCCGTCTCTGGACAAAGTTTACACTCTGATAATTGCATACGAATAAATAATAAATGGTTACAGACCATGTAAACAATATGAAGTGCAAAATGATGCAGGCCTCTACTATATATTAGCAGCAATTATTCCATTGATGTGAATTGTTATCGCGGCCTCCCTTCGTAAACACAAGACTTAATTTTACTTTTCATGCAGTTTTCAGATCTTGAGTTGTTGACATTTATTTAGCCTGCTATTGGCGAATGAGTGAATATTTATGCAAACAGTTTGGATCTAGATGAGACGTCGAGTAATTCGGCGTCTCATCAGGATCCAAACTGTTTGACACCCTGTTTGCATTTAATTAGACAAATTGATTATAATTTTAATTTTGAGAATGTAGTAGGTGAACAATTCTGTAAATGAATTTGTTCAGCTGGCTAAAGGTTAATAATGGGGCTTTGTCATGCCTAATTTCCTTTCTTTCCAGTTTATCGCATGTAGCCCGTAGGGTGTATATTAAACGGTGTAAACCCGTATGTTCGCAGTTTCTACTAAATTTAAGGCACCATATAAATACCATAACGGTCGCATAGCCTTTAAGTATCAGTTGATATTATATAAATGTTTGCAGTGCAATTTGATAACCTAAGACCTAAGATATATTTTTTCTTCTTATGATGTGAAACAACCCACATGTTCACCAATTTGCTTGCACATCTAACGTCAATCTCTTTTTGTCAATGTACTTAAATTGGGATGTTTTCGGTACGATTAGTACATAGATATACAATAACAAAGCAGACATAGTCTAAATACCTTTGCACTTTTAAGATATTAGAAAACTCTCTTGCAAAAGGAAGCATTCTGAAAATGCAAAATAAAAATCGTTTTAAGTGAGTGAATTGAAGGAGAGCGGGTTGTGTGAAGCATGTGTGTGACGTTCCCTGTTGCACTTTACCATTTTTGCATTTAGTTCAAACTTCTGAAATACTTTAATGTTTTAGAACAGCTGAAAAAGCTATTGGATACTTATAAGTAAACGTATCATGCCCAAAGTATATTTTATTAGCCTGTATATGTAAATATTAATGTTCAAACGCTGATCTGTTGTAATATTTAACTATTTCCGACGTGTTCAGGCAAGCTTGTAACAAACTACTGATTGAAAGTCAAATAGCCTGGATATTGCCGAGACGCCAAGTTAGTCAGATGTTCATCTTGTGACAGAAAGACTATGAATATCAATCAGCTAAATCTTTATTGATAAGGGAAGGGGCATGTTAGAAACTGTAGAACCGACCGATATCATTTCTTAAGCAAACAGAATAGCCTGATCTCAAAGCTCTTACATGACTCATCTGGTCTAATTTAATCGTCATGGTTTGTCTCTTTAGAACATTCATTCACCATTCTGATTATTTATATTTGATTGAAAGCATATAGGTATAGTATAGCGCAAAAACATATGTAAAATAGTATACAATAATATATAACAGATGCGAAATGATGTTATAAATATCAATTGATTTTTATATTAGAATATGCTTACAGGAAGTTTTATCCATGGCATAAACTTTAGAATGACATCTATATTGCTTCATAAGCAAGCAAAGCAGATCCTGATCAGACGGCTCCGACAGGATCCGTCTGATCTGGATCTATGCCGTTTACAAAGGCGGGGAATGGCGCATTTATGGAGTAAATGAGTAACTTACGTCAACGTAAAGACGTACTGATTTTACATATTGTTATAATACCGGGTAATCATTTGTTAAAATGTCACTGGAGATGTTTGTAAACTTTCAGGCGTGTCACAAATTCAGTTCAAACTGAATAAGAGTTAACATATTCAATGGAAAAACAAAGTTCTCAATATTATAACAGAATAAAACAAGTTGCTAAATAACAAAGTGTTTATTTGTTATGATCATGTTTATATAGTAATATATGGTATTTATATTGCTAAACTCCGTGGTCTACAAAAATGATATTAAGAGATTAAACGAACATTTCTTGAGCTGTATCGATATTGAGTACACTATTACAATATATTTAGTTCCTTGAACTTATGTTGCACCAATTGACGCGCTATATCTTTGTTAGATATTATTGGTTTACCTTTGACGTCAGGTCTGGAATAAGCTGGTTCAGCTTGTAGTGACCGATTTATATCCATATATCACAATATATCTACATGCGCAATGTTTAAAAGTCAAGATAAAACTTGTTGGGTTTACGTTTCCAGGCACTGTTCTGTTTACTTTTAAAAGCATTCACTGTATCACTCTCAACACATTGGGTTGGCAGGTTATTTCAGGGATTAGCACGTCTGGCAACAAAACTATTCATGGTACTCTTGTACTTATAATGTTTTTTCTCCATTTTCCAGTTGTGACATCTGGTATCTGTTCTAGTGTGAAGAACTACCGAATTGATGTGAACGTCATCAAACTCTTTCATTATTTTGAAAATTTGTATAATGTCCATCCTGTCTCTACGGTGGACTAGGGTAGGCAGCCCAAGAGCTTTCAATCTATCCTCATAGTTGAGATGCTGTATTTCTTTCACTTGTCTGGTAGCCCAACGCTGAACATTCTCTATTGCGACTATACCCTTTTTAAAAAAAGGAGACCTAGTAACTGTTGCGTATTCAAGATTTGGCTGCACAAGCGATTTATACAATAGAAGAAACATGTTCTTGTCCAAGTGCTCAAATGTTCTAACTATTAGACCAAGGTTAGCTTTATTAACTATATTTGAAATTTGTACATCAAACTTCATATTACTATCAAAAGTGACACCTATGTCCTTTTCACAATCTGATTGTTCAATTTTCATGGTAGTATCACCAGTTTTCATATGATATTCATGTTTCTTATTTTTCCTGCCTATATGCATCGACTTGCACTTCCCAGCATTAAATTTCAGGAGCCACTTGTCCGACCAGAGAGAGAGAGAGAGAGAGAGAGAGAGAGAGAGAGAGAGAGATTATCCAGGTCCTGTTGCATTGCATGACTATCACTATTGCTTTCAATGGGCCTATATAACTTAATGTCATCTGCGAATAGCTTAACTGTAGATTTTACAACAACATCAGGAAGGTCATTTATAAATACTAAAAAAAAGGTGCCGGGCCGAGGACCGATCCCTGCGGTACACCGCGCAATACTTTCTCGCTCTGGGATGTCACTGTACCCACTCTGACTGCCTGAACACGATCACTCAGAAATGTCTCTATCCACTTTAAAATATTTCCTCTAATGCCGTAGTTGTAAAGCTTATTCAGAAGTCTTTGGTGCGGGACTGTGTCGAACGCTTTCTGTAAGTCCAAGTATACAGCATCGACACACCCCATGGTCTAAAATATTATACCAATCGTCTATCACTTCTAAAAATTGAGTTACACATGAACGTTTAGAACGGAACCCATGTTGATGCTCCGTAAATAGTTTATTTAATGTCATATGACTGATAATGTTGTATCGGACTATAGATTCAAATATTTTACAAATAACACTTGTCAGACTTACAGGTCTAAAGTTCTGTGCTTTTCTTTTGCTGCCTTTCTTATGTAGGGGAACTACAATTGCTGACTTCCATTCCTTTGGAATATAACATTGCTGTAAATTCTGTCAAATATAAACAAACCTCTGCTGCGCTTTCCTTCAAGACTTTCGGATTAATCTGATCCCCACCTGGCGAGTTCGATGTATTCAGCTTGAGCAGTTTATTCATTACAATTTCAGGAGTTACTACTATATCCGTTAGCCCTTCGCTGAATTCACACTCCTACAGAGTAGGCACATCTTCAACGTCTTCCCGAGTGAAAACGCTACAAAAGAATCTGTTACATATATTAACCTTTCCAATGTTCTCACTTGTGAGTGACCCGTCTTCACGCTCTAATTCACCAATAAAAGATTTAGTCTTACTTTGCGACCTTGCATATTACCAGAAGGATTTCGTATCCTCCTTGATGTTCTCACATAGTTCATTCTCAAAGTTACGTTTTGGCTTTTTTACATGCTGATGTCACTGCGTTTCTTTTCCCTACATACAAGTTATAATTTTCTTCACTTTTGCAAAGATTATATTTCTTCCAGTACTTACTTTTTTCACCTATTGCCCTCATTGCCTCCCCTGTAACCCATGTTTTCTTTTTCACCTTACCTCCTGGTCTCGATCTAGAGATTGGTACACTTTTCTTGGTGACAGGTCACTTGGTTCAGGAGAGTAACAGTTAAAATTAAAATTTAACATGATATGATCACTTTTTCCTAGTGGATGTAGGTAGACTAACTTATCTATCATACTCTGTTCATTAGTTAAAACTAAGTCCAAGAGGCTAGGCGTATAGTCTTCTCCGAATCTAGTATTTTCAGTAACATGTTGGTGAAGGTAGCAATCGTTCACACATTCAATAAACGCTGTTGATGAAACATCGCCAGTGGAACATTCCCTCTGTGACCAGACAATATCTCTATAGTTAAATTCTCCAACTATTAAAAAATGAGTGTCCTTTAGCGTTTACAAATACTTTTTCTATTCGCTTAACGTTGTCTTTGATACACCCTTTGTTTACGTTGTCAGTAAAGAGTTCATTCGATATGGCTTAGAACCCTAACTCTGTGTTATTTAACCCTTAACCCTATGAATATTAATGTAAGAAATAATGACATCATGAATATTAATAAGTATGAGTTATATCATTGCACATGGACACATGCAATTTTGTAGAATCCTGTTTATATAATATCATACGTCAACAGGACAGACCCTGATCAGACGGCTGATCTGGGTCTACTACTCTGTTTGCAAATGAATAGAGAGGTAAATTGATGGAGTGAAGGGTTAATATCGCCACAACTTTATTCACTTTTTATTTGAACGCATTCTAATACCTGGTTAAGTAGTACATGGACATATTTGCTAATAAATTTGCTGATATATGTTGGTGCCTACATACCTCCTAGTAATAGAACGCGTGTTCCGAAGTGTTTAATTTAAACACATGTTATTTCCATTCTATACATATATTGGAAATGGGGTTGGGACACAAGTTCTGACAACGTTAGTTTCGACTCCCCTACAAAATCGTGTACAATCAAAATGCAATGGCGATTTTTACATGACATACAACTAGTAAGTATATAGCAAAAACAATGTGAAAAATAAACCAAGAAACAATGTGTAGGAGAATGACAGACAGAAGGATAAAGATGAGAATAGGGGAGTGTAAGAGAAAGAGAAATTGTATGTTAGAGAGAAAGACAGAGTATAAAAACTATCATTGAATCAAGCAAATGATCAGACGACTAAAACATTTGATGTTGAATAACAAATAAAGAAAGAAACATTACAAGTAAAGACTCAAATTAAAATCTCCCCGTCTGAAGTGTTTGTTATTTTGTTACTCGTATGGGTATTGAGTGCTATATAATGTGATATAATCTGGTGTCATTTGATACTGAACATTTCATAGAAATTACCTATCACTGACGATGCCTTGGGGTGTTTTGTGTTTGATCCATTTACGTCTTTGCATGTATAATATTCATAGTGGCCAATTACGTCTTCGAATGTATAATATTCAAAGTGGCCAAATACGCCATTGAATGTATAATATTCAATTTGAAATTAGACATTAGTGTTTAACTTTGAATCCATTCAGTACAAAAGGCTTTCATTTGCGTGGAGATATTGAATGGCAAAAAGTATAAACCCCGGATTAGAGGGATACCCTAAGGGTTCTCATTCTAGGTATACACTGTTTGCAAATTGCAGTACATTCGTTTCCCGCATAATAAGTGCCACACCCCATGTTCTATGTGCACTCTTGCCAACCTATTCATTATGAACCAATATGATCTTCGTAGGAAAGGCTGTCTCAGCGGGATTTGATTTGGCATTTGTGATACACTGTCTGTCTATATTCCTTTTACAGATGCTGTGAATACAATTACACCGACACCCAGTATACAACCGATCCTTTCTGAACCCGTAGACTGCTGATTTATTAAAACTTGCCTCTTCCTTTCCGAATATTAATTAAACAAAACAAAACATCTTATCAAAATATATCACTGCCAAAAATAGTTGTAATGACAAACAGTGCAAACCCTGATCAAACGACCCCTCTGGGTCTACACTGTTTACAAATGTTTATTTGCCTAGCTCCTGCATATCAAGGGCTGGAATGTTTTTTTAACATAGAAAGCTGAGATAGCGAAATGCATACGCTTACATTAACTGGCGGGTGAAACGGTTTACTCCTAAATACTTTGCTTCTGGTTCATTGAAGAAATTGATGTGTATTTGGTTTAGAATGATTAAGGCTTGGCAATAATATATAAATATAAACGCCAACCCTTACCCCGCTATAAAATATTATGTTCAAATTTGGATCATGTGTAATGATGACTGCTTCCGGTTCGATTATGCCTTAACCCTTTCACCGCCAATATCGCATAAATGCACCACGACAAATAGTGCAGTCCCAGATGAAAAGGCGGCGTCTGATCAGGGTCTTCACTTTTTGTCTCATTCTCTATTTCTATATCTGTGCTTTATTCCTTTAGTTTTGCATTTATTTATCTCATGTCCTTATTTTACCGAATGATTTAACAAAAATGGATTGCAGACAACATTTAGAAAGTTGGCGCCGAAAGAGTTGATCATTGATCATCAGGTGTTTAATTTAGGTCGCGATCAGCGGCATAAGAGTCCCAGGCGTAATATCAAATCAATTACTCTTCGGTGTTATCTAACTGGTATTGATTTTATTTATTACAAATAGATCATTTTTGTCATTTATACATGGGCAGATAAAGGTCTAAGTAACTGTTATATGTCAAAATCGTCCGATTTACCCCTTTTATAAATTATCTGTCGTGTCTGGAATCTATCAACCTTATAAATAATACTTTACTTAACCCTTATCCAGCCATCCGAAACCGTACTCTTATTGCAAGCAGCTTGGATCAAGATGTGACGCAAAATAACAGAATAACAATAGCTTCTTAAAAGCTTGATCTAATCGGAAGTAGTCAAGTTTATACTAAATCGAAATTTAACCCGTTCCTCCATGAATATTCACGTAATCAATAATGATACCACGAATACTAATTAAATGCATTATTCAAATGGCATATGATTACACAGAGTTTAGATCAAGGCAGAATCTGTAGAATCGTATGTATATTATGTCATCAGCAAACTGAGTAGACCCTGATCTTAGGCTTCTATAGGAATCGTCTGAATTGGGCCTACATTGTTTTCAAAGGGAAAGAAAGTCATATTTATGGAGTAAAGGATTAAGAAGAAGCAGGGTTAGGGGCAGGGGCAGGGTTATGGTTACCCGATGATGCAGTACAACCTCCACACGTATGTCTCTGAAACTGTTCTGGGTCCATGCTTATAAAGCTTTTAGTTGAGTCTGAGATCGTTCTTCAGCGTTTGATTGGTCAGATTTGAGTTCTCAAGCTTTTGATTGTTCAGATTTGAGCCAAAGGCTCAAATCTGACAAATCAAAAACTTGAGAACGATCTCAGACTCAACTAAAAGCTTTATAAGCATGGACCCTGGTTTCTGTCTAGAAAGAGGACGCGGCGAAAATAGGACAGTAGTTGTTTTCTACGAAAGACCGGCGGTACCATTTCCACTTCAAGATTTGATACAATAGAATTGATTATTTCACGATTTCACAATTTCACGATTTCACGATTTTACTTCAAAATTTCACAATTTCACGATTTCACAATTTCTCGATTTCACCTCATGTAAAATATTTTAGTCACGTGACACGCTTGACATAATTAAGGCAACAGAGTGGCTCTCACCCTTGAAATCAGGATGGCGATTTGAGATCCATAAATACACCTTTCTACGTCTTTGCAAGCAGAGTAGACCGAACTCAGACGACTCCTATGGGATTTAATCTTAATTAAAATCAATGATTTCTTACGAACATTCAACTATGTGGTACTGTTCAATTTCACACACCAAAAATTAGAAAGCAGAACCTTGTTTGGACAATCCGGGACATTCTGTATCCACCAAATCAGTGCATATCTTAGACCGCGAGTCCTCCTGGTTTGAAAGGGGAGTCAAGGAGTCAATCTATATCAGAGCACACAAGCCGGCGCTCAACAGAGACGGGGGCCGCTACAACTTGCCACACATCTGGGACACGACGTTAACATCGCTCACTACTAAAGCCTCGAGCGGTGTCCAGTCCCAATGAAGTCAGTTGGTTGACAAAGTCTGTAGTACACGGACGAAAGCTCCCGAACAGGTTCTGTTTTATAATTTTTGGTGTGTGAAATTGAACAGTTTAAATCAATCATAATAAAATCAATGATGTCATTATTTTTTGCAGTTTATTATTAGTTAAAGTTTCCTCGAATACAGTTTCATACAAACATAAGACAACGATTTGACATAATAAACACATGATTTGCAATTCTCATACATGAATATCCATGGAAGAAAGGTTTAAACAATCTTGATAGTGGACCATATGCACAAATATGAAGGTCCTCGGCCCTACATTTCTAGAGAGGAAGATTGTTATAGTTTTCTGCCGTTTCTTTTTTCAAGGCTTTAACTCCAACGCTGTGATTTCCCGCGTTTTAATGACGTCATCACAATTAGAATGGACAAGTTGAAATCGTGAAATTTTGAAGTGAAATCGCGAAATTGTGAAATCGTGAAATTGTGAAATTTTGAAGAGAAATCGTGAAATCGTGAAATTGTGAAATCGTAAAATCATGAACTGTGGAATCGTGAAATTTTTAAGTGAAATCGTGAAATTGTGAAATCGTGAAATCATGAAATTTTGAAGTGAACTCGTGAAATCGCGAAATTGTGAAATCGTGAAATCTTGAAATTTTGAAGTGAAATTGTGAAATCATGAAATCGTGAAATTGCGAAATCGTGAACTCATTAATTGCATTTTGTGAAATCTTGAAATGTAAATGTCACTGCCAGTCTTTTGTAGTTTTCCCATAAAATACATTTCCTCTCTTTTACCTACGGTTTGTTGTTTAGTTACACATATCTTCAATGTATACAAATATTTCTGTATGCAATCATTGCTGTGGAGTACACTGGTTGCACAATCAACTTGTCAATAGTGCAGATCCTCCTGCAGGAGTGTCTCAACAGGGTCTTCACTATTTACAGGTAGGTATTTAAAAATTGAATTACATTTTGGTTGTGTTCATCGATGTATAAATCCAGACCTGATCACACACAACGTTTTACATGAATTCCTTCGGAATTCATGCAAGTTGTGTGTGATCAGGTCTGGATTTATACATCGATGAACACAACTAAAATTTAATTCAATCTTTATAATTCCACCCATCGATCCTTTTAAAAAGTGTTGCCTGTACATAAAAACAAATTTGACATTGGCTATGCGAAGGAATTCAATCAATACACATTCCAACAACTATGTCACTTTGTGTACTGTATCCTACATCATAGATGACGTATCATAGACTGTTCTCAACAATTGGACCTAGTTGCAACAAATATAAAGTTAACAATTACTAAAAAGCAATAAACAGAATTATTTCAACACGTGCCCTACCTTACTACTTTGTCAGATTTCCTCTTAATCGATTAACTAGCACAATCCTCCTTGGAATCGATCTGTATATGCTCTGAACATAGACCAGTGGAATACCGTGTCCAGATCCTCAAAATCTCTTGAACAAATCCCTTTTATACATAAATACTTAAACTGCTCTGATCTAATATTTCGACCACTAAGGGCCTTTGTCAAAGATTATCATGTCAAAATACACGTCATATTTTTGTTACATGCATTCAGCCATAAATCTATAAATACTTAAACTGCTCTGATCTAATATTTCGACCACTAAGGGCCTTTGTCAAAGATTATCATGTCAAAATACACGTCACATTTTTGTTACATGCATTCAGCCATAAAATGCAAAAGAACAGCAAAAGAAGGGTTAACCCTCATTATGCTTATATCAATTTGACCGGTATTGAAATCAGACAAAACCCCGATGAAAAACCGAAACTTAAATATGAACAAAAGTTCGGCAGAATTCTGATCGAGTAGATTTCTTCATTAGTAAGCAACTGTCTGCTTTGATAGACTCACGTTTGTGGTCTTTAAGGGGTCACTATAGACATATTTGTGTTATTACATGAAAAACACCAGTGGTGGGTTTGCCATTGACCGTTCCAAGGCGGTTCTCCGTCCTCCTTAATTAGTTTTATGTTTTTCGTGTGCCCTTTTCTAGTACTTGTACGCTTGATGTTGTTTGCAAATCTCTCTCTATCTCCGCAACCGCACGCACAAACACACGCGCTTGTGTTTGTCAATTGTTTTCGATAGGTGTTGTTAGAGTGGCTGTGCAATTATTGTGGCTTTTACTTCTAGTCTATTTTTGTCATCTATAAACTTCATTTAAGACGTTAATATATCTAGTGTTTGTTCTGGTATACAAAAAGAGAAATCAATATAAAACAATACGCAGCATCCGTTCGTTTGAACAAGGTGTATATTAAAACGAGTGAATAACCATTAAAAGTTAATCGAAATCTGGATATTGAAATAAGTAGTAGCTTAATGCAGGACATAATTGATTCAGAAGGTTTCTATAGGAGCTATCTATCACTTTTGCCCTGCCTTACACAACCACAGGCTTTTAACCCATTTGTTCCCACGATCCCATATATTGGTCGTAGGCAAACAGTGTAGACTGCATAATGCGGCGTCTGATCAGAGTCTACACTGTTTGCTGATAGAAAATTCAATATAAAAAAGAAACATTTGGACCAGATATCCCATAGATAAAAGATAGACTGATCCAATATAAGCATGGACGCATCCACTGGGAGCAAATGGGTTAATCCTATTGTAATTTTTCATACACAAATGACGGCTTAAGTCAGTATCTACTGTAAAAATATACAATCCTGGTACAAAAAACATAAAACACTATTATAAAATAAGGACACTGATCTTTGACTTATATTACCAACTATCAATCTTGCCTACGATATATAAAACTATATTTTTCTCAATTAAACCGCAATGACGTATGGTGCGACGCACTAAAGGACACGTAAAATAAATATGTTACCCGGGAGAGCACTGGTGCTATTTTCAGATACTATCTCAATCAAATGCCACATAAACACATTTAGCTTATTCTATTTTTTACAAGGAGATTGGTCAGTTTAAGCATTCCACTGAAAGTAGCGAGTCTGTGATTACCTTTGCAGCAGTCTGGTTCCAAGTGAAACGACGACTAACTCGTCGTCCCATCAGGATTAAAACAATACGTCACTATGATCATCGTGTTTAGATGCCAATGGCAAATTCGAGTGTAAGAATTCGCTGCAGGCGATGATGTTTGCAGACGACCTTTTGCGCCAGTGAAAGATTTACAAAATAGCATTTATCAATCAACATTACATAAAGTTTTATCATAAAATACAGTACAATATATTGCAACCACTACTGCCTCGGAACACAGTATGCTCTGGAACATGAGTCTGTGTGGTTTATATTTAGGAATTAAGATTAACCCTTTCCCTAGTGATCAGTCATATAAAAAGTACACCATGGGTATTTATTAGCTGGATTGTTATAATTGTACACGTATTTCGCTGTGCAATCACTGCTGTGGAGTGCACTGGTTGCACAAGCAAGTTGTAAATAGTGCAGACCCTGATAAGACAGCAGCTCCTGCAGGAGCTGTCTCATCTGGGTCTTCACTATTTACAGGTAGGTATATTGACGTGAATAGCAAGCGAAGGGTTAATATTGGTAGAAAATGTAGAAACATAGCTATATGATGTCACTAGCAAACAGAACAGACCCTGATCAGATGACATCTGCACACATCCGTCTGATCTAGGTTTATTCGGTTTGCAGAGGTCAATAAAAGTGTTTGTATGAGGCTAAGGGTTACACGAAGCTGTGTTTCTCCACACATTTTCTGACAAATAATTATGTATGAATCATGACACCAATACTGTTTGTTAAGTACATTTCTATAACGGTTCTTATTACTGTGGGCAAACAGAGCACTTCCTGAATAGACGACTCCTAATCGGAGTATACGTTGTTGGCAAAGGTTTCAATGTGCGTCTCTATGCGGTAAAGTGAATGTATTGTGAAGCTATTTCGAAAAGTAATGTGTCAACCCTTTCCCGGTTCTATGTTTATTACAAATATATCATTCCTGGACAAAGTTATTAGTTATAATGAAATATGGAAGGGTGGCATATTGCAGACAGTTTTGAAACTAAAGAAACATAACTATCATATTCAATTAGCAAACAGAGCAGACCCTGATCAGACGGCTAGGGAATTACAATAATCAAGGGCATACGGGTCAGATGTACATGCATTGTGAATCATATTGTTTTACAAGGTACCCTTATAATATATATCACAAACAAAGAAATAACTACATAGTTTGAAGATAAAACAGAATCTAAACATATCGGAACGTGTTTAAGGAAAGGATTACACTGTTATGCGATGAAATACAGTAATATCCTTGTCGATTTGCAAAGATCGTTTGAAAAACCGTGGGTTTGGAATTTAATGATAAAATAGTATATTGACAATTTACTACTAAATCTCCTAATTACTCGCAACGGTGAAAGGTTTAGTGAAGTTATTGTAGCATTTCTCCAGCGAAGATCCATTTATTCCAATAATTCTGATTGAAAGTTCTGCTTATTGCCAATTTACTGTGATGTTTTATAGTGAAATTTATCTTTATGGAAAATTACATAATCATAAAACACAGCTGTGTCGACTTCATCCGTTAAGCATAGTGCAGTAAGCCTTCGCTACTTAAAATGTTTAGTACAGAATAATAGAGAAATGTTTAGGCAGGTGTTTACTTCTTTGTTGCATTAGGTCCTGCAGATAGTGTCAACTTTATTGGGAGAGGATAGAAAAAAGTGAGGTTGGACGTATCCCCTATCCATGGTTTAACCTCCAGTGGTCGTTTGGCTGTTGACAGTTCCAATCATGTCTTTTTTATAGTTGTATAATTTAATAATTCATCCATCCTCTTTTAATGCATCGACATGCTTTTCTGTGTGTATGTTTGTGCATGTGCGCACGTCCTTTGCTGCGATTAGGTGCGTCTTGAGCTCCTTAATATTCTTTATCGTTTAGACATTTTGTTTGTTGCAGTGTCCGAAAATCCAACCCATTCATTGTCGTCGTGCCCGTGATATTTTCATAATAACGTTTCATTAAGCATTTTATGACGTCCTATATTTTCTTATTGTTGTGTAAGTTTATACGTCACATATATATTCCTTTTTATTATAAGCAAGTAAGGAACAGTTCTGTGAAAGTTGTATGTATTTGGTGGGGGTACTACACATGTGCTACTGGTGTAATGTGAGCATTTCTGTGGCTTCTCCGGTCTGACTTCCATATTCTATTGTTACACAAATAGCTTAATAGGATACGATAATGTTTACTTATTACTCCATGAAGTATTCACTCCGCATGTTGAATATTAATTAATTTGATTGTACTTAATGTATAAAATAAGAAAACAGCCTTAGTAGAAGAGAATCGGTTCTGCATTATATAAGCAAACGGAACAATAGCTGCTTAGACACTTCATACATTGTCACTGGTTGGGCAGCTCGTACAACAGTTGCTGATTAGACAGCGTGTACAATATCCCCGCCTATGATGTTTACAAAGGAAAGAAGAATGTGTGGCTTAGTGTTCCTGTCTGCACGTGTGTGGTGTGTGTAATGTGTGCAGTGTGGGTTTTTAACCTCCCGTTAATCGCATTCCAATTACATGTATAAACAAACGAAGCAGTTAGATCTACCTCGGATAGATACAGTGCTGCCACACTGTGAAAGCATGTCGTGTACGTATGCATTCAGAACGTCGTGGGTTCAAGATCCAGTCCCATTTATTATGTGACAGTGTGTGGTATCATTTCATGTGTCTTCTGCATTGTGACAGTACTATACCCGTCTAAAATAAATACACCGTCTCCATATACTGAAATAATGTTGGCAGGATCTTAACATGTACAGTTAAAGCTTTCCTAACAGAAAACTGCTTTTTAATGTATAATGAAAATATATTTCTGTCTTTAGTCTTTATCTATCGTAGAGACTGAGAATTAGACCTAATTTGAGTGGTTGTTGAACACAAGTTTGCCGTGCATCAATATTAAATAGATTTAAGCATTTTATATGTAGTGCCTACGCATATATTTGTATAAGAAATGGTGACCTTTATTCTTTGCTGCCTTTCTTGGTGTTGCGTGGTGTCTACTGTTATTTGATTTGGTGTAAAGTATACAACTTCATTAACTTGCGTAGGCATAAATCTCTTATTGTGCATCCAATTAGGATAAATAGATTTTGCGCTTACTAACCCAGAAGACAAAAAGCGGTTCATATTTAACCCTTTACATATTCAATCATGAGTATTTATTAGCTGATATTTTATTATCCCATTCCCTCATACTGACGCCTTTTGACGCCTCTGCAAAAGTCACCTGCCGAAACCATTGTGATAAATAGAGACTTTGCTCCTATAGGAGCAAATGCTCTATTTATCACAATGGTTTCAAACTACAAAGCTCTAAAATTTTCATTTTCTCTAGTTGATGCTCCTTTTCAGTAGATTTGTTCAAAGGGGTTGAATCTAAAACTAGCCTATGAGGTAATGGGTTATGGTATACTAACACAGGCTGATTTGGTATTGGTAGAAACTGTAAAATCAGATGAATATCATTCCAAAAGCAAACAGAGCATATCCTGATCAGGGTCCATGCTTATAAAGCTTTTAGTTGAGTCTGAGTTTCGTTCTCAAGCTTTTGATTGGTCAGATTTGAGTTCTCAATCTTTTGATTGGTCAGATTTGAGCCAACCAATCAAAAGCTTGAGAACGTTCTCAGACTCAACTAAAAGTTTTATAAGCATGGACCCTGATGATTCCAATAGGAGCTGTCTGATATCTGGGTCTGCTCTATTTGTAAATGCGTTAAAAAATGAAATGTTTACATAGGGATTTATGTTTCCTTTACTGACATGTATTAGTTGTGACAAGTTTTTGAATAGTTAAAGTATTGCCTCGGAATTTAGCATTGCTGAGACAATATATTCGTAATGAAAATTATTCCCGTTCATGACGGGCCCCTTATCTCTAGCCACTAAACCCAATAATAACAACACGTGATCAATAAATCCTCGCTTATCCGAAGGTTTAGTAACGGAAAATTGAGGCAGGCTTAGGCACGTGACTGAAGTCCTTAATGAGCTCCCTGCTACGTTCAATATACACTAAGCTACCAACTGCCATAAACACAGATAATGATATTTAGTCTGGTTCTCGGAATAGCTAGATTTTACTATAATTAAATCCAAACTTTTTTAAAAACTTACAAAACAAACAAATATTTAGTACCCAATATCATATAGCAATTAACATTTTGCACAATTAATATTCATGCTAATAATAATGTTATTGATATACATTAGTTGAATTATTATACCGGCATACAATGTATAGGAAAAGGAATTCTTTTAACAATGGCAGACACTGTAGGGCTATGTCTTTTTTTTTAAAAGCAACCCGAGCCTACACTGATTAGACGGCTTATTCAAATGTTTAGATGTGCGTTTTATCAAGTAAACAATTAAGTAAAAGAGTGGCGCTGGTGACCACGATTTAAACGAAAACGTGTGACTCTTGCTTCTAGGATCATTTTTGTATGGAATGCATACAATTTCAAAAGTAACTTCAAGGCATATTGATGTAAACAATATTGTATACAACAGTGTATGCGTAGGAAATATGTATTGCGTCGTATTCTATGCAGAAATGTATGTGTTTTCATTTAAAAGCAGAATCATTTGTTTTAGAATGAAATAAAGCGAATTAAGGCTTGTATTTTAGTCACAAGTTCTAGCCTAACGATAAAATCTGGTGTCTGTGTTATTTCTTCGCTACACTCCTATACTATTTGATTAGTTTCTGTTATTAACCAATGTCCAACCGATCTATCTTGATATATTCATCATTTGCAAATAGCGTGGATCCAGATGAGACACCGAGAAACTCGTTCAGTAGTTAAATCCGAACGGAGACTCAGAGTTTGAGCAGACAACTTATGCTTTCATATGGGTTAAGAATTAATAATAGGAACATTTATTCAGTGATATATATGGAACTGATATACATGCAGCATCAGTTCCTATTGGAGGTATAGAACGGTGGTCATTGTTTAATAACAAGGGTGTTTTGGAAGCAAATACATTACTATATTAGTGATAAATGCCAATAAATAAAAAAAATACACCTTGGAATAACGGAGACACTGATCGATCAGTAATGTTTAAACTTAACTGTGGAATACGCCTACGATAATTATGTATAAAACAGATGTACCACTTGACTGTTTATGTAGTTCCCAATAAAATACAGTGACGTTAAATGTGACGCACTAACGGGTATGCAAATCAAAGACATTTAAAAAAGAGATAATTATTGCAGTTTTCAGAAACACCTTTATAAAACTGTACCTTATTGGGTTACATACCTATTTCACGTTTTCTATTTTCTACAACGACATTTTTCACTATAAGTTTTTCACTGTAATTGGCGAAGCCGTGATTACCTTTGCAAACAGTTTGTATCCAGATGAGAAGCCGAGTAATTTCAGCCTCTCATCGGGATCCATGCTGTTAAAAGAAAAATCGAAAGAAAAATCGAGTTTTTATGCAGGCGGCTGCTAAATGCCTAGCTCATAGTGATTGTCATATAGAAAGCCCCCATATAAACTGTCTGCATATCTTACATCCCGCTTAAATTGCCGCTTATCTTAAAGATCGATAATGATACGTATTGAAGTGTTCGGAATAGTGATGTATTACTGTATATCACATTCCCTGTATTATGTGCAGTATTCATTGAACTCAATGGATGCTAAACATATTTATTCCTATTACATGACGTGTATTAAATCGAGTTTTTATGCAGGCGGCTGCTAAATGCCTAGCTCATAGTGATTGTCATATAGAAAGCCCCCATATAAACTGTCTGCATATCTTACATCCTGCTTAAATTGCCGCTTATCTTAAAGATCGATAATGATACGTATTGAAGTGTTCGGAATAGTGATGTATTACTGTATATCACATTCCCTGCATTATGTGCAGTATTCATTGAACTCAATGGATGCTAAACATATTTATTCCTATTACATGACGTGTATTATTCTATCTGAATGCCATTTGCTTGAATTGAATACAAACATTCCATAATCAGACTGGTGGAGACATTGTTGTTTTTCGATTTGTTAGAAACAGATTAGTTTGCACTGAACTGCTAACCCTTGAAGCATAAATAGCAATAGGCTCAACATATAAGTACTGCATTCTAAACAAAACGATAATGTCGACCATTTACTCCATAAATATGTATGCGATTTTGGATATCGCTTAATCAAAATTTTGTACTAAAGGAATAGCAATTTGTTGCCATGGAATAGAGAACCAGGTCTATATTGTTTATGAAAACAGAACATTGATTAGAGAGCTCATGTGGCAGCTGTCCTATCTGGGTCTACTCTACACAAATGTGCTTTGTGCTTTACAACGCTGAACTTCTAGAGAGGAATATGTATACTAACTCTCTCGAATATGCCCTCCTACAAAGGTACAATGTTGGTAATGTGACGTAAATGACGCCAGTCATGGTAACAAACTGGCATATCATAATTGGATAACTATTTAATACATCTGATATAAATGACACGCGTCTCTTCGTCAGTTTTAAATTTAAAACATATTTGCAATATGTTGTATATCTAGTTCTGTTTGGTTTGTATGTGGGTTGCATTTAATCCTGACATCATGACTATTCATGAGATACAATGCAATACGAATATTGAATAGCTTAAGCTTTATAATGGCGTATGAACACATGCTGCCAAGACGGAAGCTGTAGTATCAGATCTAGATTATTCCATAAGCAAACAAAGCATACCCAATCAGACGGCGTCAGCAGGATATCCTCCGTTTCTTTATGAAATAATGTAATGCTGCTGATCAATATGCAGTAAAATCTCGTTTATTCGAACACTAAAATACGTATCATTATCGATTATTCGAACACTAAAATACGTATTATTATCGATCTTTAAGACAGTTGGCAGCTTAATGAATGGTGAAAGTCACACAGAAAGCTCCTCTAGGAGCTTTCTGCTTGACTTTCACCATGCATTAAGCAGCCACCTGCCTAAAAGTATCTAAATTCTTTTATGCAGAATATTCGAATAATAGAGGTTTTACTGTATATGAAGTCAATAATATTTTACATGTTTACGAAGAAAATGGTTAAAGTGGAGTTTTATAAGTTTGATAGATTTGGAAACGAAAGTGGAACCCGTGGGTTTTAGGAACTGGCACTGGGCCAATAAAGTAAACATGTAACTACTGCTTATCTTAACTCTTTACCTGACGAATGCTCATATAGAAATAACGACTGCATGCATCTTAATTAGCTGATAGTGCAAATGAACAAGAGCACATCCTTACCTGATTACAGACTAAATATGTTCTATGTCTAAATTATTTACGGGAAGATGCCATCAGTTTCCAAGATATCCTGAAATGTCTTGAAGAAGTACATTTAAGGTCGAAGTTAATGAAATAAGGGCATGTGGGTTTTGCAAGTTTGAATATAAACTTGCAAATATCATTAATCTCCAAAGTCACAAAAAGAAATGGTTGCAGATGGGAAATAGTAAACCAACTTCCAAACTGCAGTAAAACCTCTCTGAACAGGACCAATGCTAGCCATTAACCCTTTCAACGTTGAATTGGAGTGGAATATTCCAATACTGTTTATTTCTCGCTTCTCAGACGTGCTAGATAAGCTGAGTTACTAAAAATAGCCGTCCTAGAAATCCTTATCTGGAACACGCCGTGACTAGTGTATTCATACGCGCGATTCGGTAAAATCAATACAAGGGAAGGAATTCTTACAGAATTATACCACCATTTCTATAGGCAACAACCTTATGAACTGAAATTAATGTAAGTAATTAGCACGAATATGAACTTCTATTTATCATATAAACAGTTTAAAGGCCTATTTAATTAACAGAAGACGTTGTTTTGTAGTCACTCAGTCATTTATATTTTACGCCAAAACGTAACGTTTGTGGTTGTCATAACAAATGACGTCATTTTGGTGTCACGCCTAAAGTTATGCTGCAGTTTGTTGCTATTAGATATGGAAGTCGTATTACGCAATGTAAAGTAGTACTTCACAAAATTCGTTAATTTACTTGGTTTTAGGGCGTATTTCAGCGAGAAAAATAATCAAGCATGGGTTTTGTTTAAAGCCGGGGGTCTATACCCTCGGTTGGTCTGTTCCTATCGGAAACTCGCTAAAGCTCGTTTCCGACTGGAACAGACCAACCTCGGGTATAGAAACCCCCATCTTTAACAAAACCCATGCTTGATTCTATTAATCTCAAGTCCCTACAGTAAAATATGCGAGCAGATTTTGAATGACAAACGGTGCAAACACAGAACAGCCCTCTGATGAGGAGCTATGCTGTTTGCAAATGAAAACGAACTTGTTTCCTGATACAGTGTTTTAAATTGTTAAGATTTATTTCCGTTTCTGTCAAAAACATGATCACGATAACAAACAGTTTGGATCCCGATGCGATGCTGAGCTACTTGGTGTCTAGAATGGATTTAAACTGTTTCCATAGTTAACCACAGAATCGCAACTAGCAGATAAATACTTAAGACTTTGTGTACTTCTGTTTGTAGTTTTGAGTAATAGAACGCTCGCAGTTGATGTTTTAGACTGCACAATTTGAATAAATACTGGGAAACAGTTTATTTGTTTGTTTTTCAGAAATTGTATAAGTACTCAAGTACACACTATGAATCATAGACGTAATAAAACTTTCATTGTATTCATGGAACCAGATGACATGCCGAGTAATTTGAAAAGAAATCGAAGAAAAACGTATTTGTTTTAACTGAAGCAGACGACACTATTTGCAGACGCCAATTATGGTTAACACTTCCCATGTTAAGGCATGCCCTCATAGGCTATTTTTAGACCCAGCCTTTTGGAATAAATCTACCAAAAAGGAAGATTTTAGAATTTTGTAATTTGAAACCATTGGGATAAATAGAGCATTTGCTCCTATAGGAGCAAGGCTCTATTTATCACAATGGTTTCAACAGGTGACTTATACAGAGACGTAGAAAGGCGTAAGCGCGACTTGACTGGCATATGGAAACTGTATGGGTTAAGGTGAGGCGCCGAGTGACTCGGCTTTTTTTCAGGTTCCAAACTGCTTTACACTAACCAATGGTTTCACAAAGGATTGAACGAATTAGAAATCAGTTAAATGTTTAGCAGACATTATTTTTTAAGCACGAGACAGGTCAATTAAGTGCATGGTGAACACCTATAAAATTGCTATTGTATCATAGATCGGGCTGACTGTCTGTCGAACAGATAACGGATATCTTTAGAATTTCTTAAGCGAAGTACAACTTAGACTGCATAATTTAAATACATACTGGGAAACAGTTTGTTTTGTTTATTTTTTTTAAATTATCAAAGTACTCAAGTACACAATATGGACCACAGAGAAGTCATAAAACGCTCATAAAACGCCGTAAAAAGTCGCCCCGTACATCATTCATGAACAGACTCAATAAAATCGAGTCTGCAATTTTCTCCTTCTGTATTGCTGCTTTTGATTTCGAGGGATCTACTACTTTCAGCATTTATGTAGTTCACAACAGCATGTGTTAAGTGCGTGTGTGGCGGCCGTAAAACGTCGCCCCGTACTTCAACATACCCCTGTGTTGGTATGCTTTCTGGTCCTTCGGGATCATAAGTTTCAATGTTATTAGTTTTGAAAATTGAATACCGCGTGTCGGTGCTAGGAGGCGTGAGTAACCCATTCCCGCATATAGACGCCTTTTGACGCTTCTGTAAAAGTCACTTTGTGAAACCATTTTGATAAATAGAGCATTTGCTCCATAGGAGCAAATGCTCTATTTATCACAATGGTTTCAACACTACACAATTCTAAAATTTTCCTTTTTAGTAGTAAATGCTCCTTTTCGGTAGATTTATTCAAAGAGGTTGGATCTAAAAATAGCCTATACGGGAATGGGTTAACTGTTCATGAACATACTCAAAAAAAGCGAGTTTGCAAGTTTCCCTTTTTGCATTGCTGCATTTGCTTTCCTACTTTCAGAATTTAGCCGTAAATATTCTCTCCCGATGTTCAACCACACTAATAAGTAGAGTATTTCTATAAAACAATTTACTGATACTCATAATGCATAACTGATATAGAAATGCGTGTCCCATTTTAAATAAACACATTCGGTTTGCTTTTATACGGATTAGAATGTTTGGAAGACCTAAGAAATTTCTTAGTTTTCTTAGTTATCCCCTTATGTGCTGTATAAATATGGAGACAATATATTTACTTACAGATGCAATGCATAATTGCGATGCATTCAATATTTCGCTGACAAAAATGAAATCATGAGAAATGCGTAAAATCATCAGAGATCCAGATAATATGCGTACATTAAAATATCTACGAGAATAACCCATTTATTTCTCCACCAAACCTGATGTTGTGGCCACACTGTAGACTCGCCTCGAAGAGACCATTCGTAATATAGAGTAATCACAACATAGTGTTGTTGGAGAAATGATATTGGCATTCGAGCACCTACCTTTTACCATTGCTCTGATCAGTCTACAATGACCCCCAACCGGAAGTTCTAAGTGGTAGCCTAACCCTTTACCTAATGAATATGCGTGAAATAAATACTAACATCATGCCTATTGAAAAGATCAATATATATAGAATGGCATATAAACACACAGGCATTTTCGGCCATGGCAACTTCATAATCGAATAGAACATACTCTGATCAGACGATTTGTGCAGGAGTCATCTGGGCTTGATCTACATTGTAAAGTTGTTATAATACGTATATGCCGACTAGTTTTCAGTAAGCTGATATTCGTTCTTTATTTAACGGTCATCTAATTCGCTCTCATAATATATTTTTCACGCCTTTGCTAACAGACTAAACCCAGACTAAACCCAGATCGGACCCCCTGTCGGAGCCGTCTGACCAGGGTTTACTCAGTTTGCTTATGAACGTATAAAAGACAAGACCCTACAGTTTCTACCAATACCAATTATCCTGTATATATAATCCGTGGAAACTATTCAGCTGTTGAATATTCATGATGCCATTACTTCGTATATAAATAGCGAAAGGATTAAGACAACAACAACGTTTATTTATTATGAATGTTTCGCTTTACTTCCAATAGTTTGATGAATAAATCTCTCCGAAGGACAATTTCTCTAATGCTACTGAAGATGTCAAGATTTCACCTCTCGTTTTGCATGCAACGGAACATTGGCCAGTTCTCAGACTGATACGTATACAGATGCTGTGAATCCTATTACATATAAAACTAATACTTTATAGTTTATATAACCATGCTGATGTCCATTTATGCTGATATTAAATCTGAGCGTTGTCCTTATCGTATTTCTCCTGACATTATAGATATAAGTACTCATGATGACAATTACTCCGCTATTCGCAACCTGGGTCCATGCTTATAAAACTTTCAGTTGAGTCTGAGTTCGTTCTCAAGTTTTTGATTGGTCAGATTTGAGCCTCTGGCTCAAAAGCTTGAGAACTCAAATCTGACCAATCAAAAGCTTGAGAACGAACTCAGACTCAACTAAAAAGCTTTACAAGCATGGACCAGCTTTGCAAACGACTTGGATTCAGGATCCAAGCTGTCGTTTGATAGTTTCATAAGTTTGGTCGAATCGGAAATCGTCAATATTGCACCAGATCCTGAATTGAGCAGACATGTTTTTTTCAAAGAGGAGTAAGGGTGATTTGCTATATTATTTCCCGAATAATTTATTTTACCCCTTTACCCCATATATAGGCCTTTCTTCGCCTTTGCAAACATAGTATACACAAATCAGATATTTCCTACAGGAGCCGTCTGATCAGCGTCTGCTCTGTTTGCTTATAGAATAATATAGATATAATTTACTCTGGCTAATATGCCCGTGTCCATGCGATATCATAAAATAATCTAATTATTCCTTACATGAATAATCGTAACATGTCAACTTATTCATATGTGCTTAGTGTTTCTAAGTAGGGACATAGGAAACTGTGTAGACCCAGACCAGATGTATCAGAGTGTTACTGTTTGCTTAATTGTTTTCGCTCAAAAAACATTCTTACATATTTTATCACACAGGATGCTCATTTAGACATGTTCGCTTAGAACACGCCAGGCTTAGATTAATTTCCTCTAATTCCAAAGTGGCAATACTTTCACTTTAATGTTTTACCAAAACTTGCAAAACAACATTGTTGATATGGGGTTTGTCAGGGTGTCTGGTTACTTTGATCGCTCACAAACTCTGGTAGTGTCGTTTTTACCAATGTTTAGAGATTAGGCTTTAATAAAATCGCTGTAAAGTAGTGTGTGCCACCCACGTTTATTTGTTGCAAGGTTTACAAAGATGGGAATTGTAGGCAGTATGCTTTTAAATGGCACAAAACGTCACCTTTCATCAGACAAAATCGAACTATACTTCTAGGTATTGGCACTTTAAATGCGTGAAACGAGTGTACAAGAACTAGGTGATAGTGAAGACCTAGGTCAGAAGACTCCTAATTTCCATATGCAAATTTAAGCATTTTATATTGGAATGGATTCGGTTGTTAAGCACTGACGGTGATGGTTCATTCCTCTTTGAACATTCAACAATCATAGGATTAACTATTAACCTAAATATGTTGAGCAAATTGTCATCAGCAGCAGATCTCATTAACAAAAGTTTCATTGTTTTATTTTGTATTTAATTGGCCACAAGACTGATAAATAGGTATAATCATGACGTGAGTTATTTGTTTTATGATCTGGGTCCAAACCTTTAGCATAGTTTATCACTACTTAACTCAGATACGGGATGAGCTTACCAGACTCATGTATTACTTTTTCCCTGTTGTGTCCTTAACGGCTTCCCTGCAGGTGCTCTGACTTCAGCAAAGTCATTGAGTACATATTTGACGGATTTTAACAGTTATTATGCTATGTTTTACATATTGTTATGTGTTTACCGTCTTCTATGTTGTCGGTAAGTCCGGCGGGGATACCTTTATTTACACCATTTGTAAAACTAGGGTGACTTTGAGATAAACGGTTTAAACCCCAGTGGTGATTTTGCTACTGACCGTGCCAAGGCGGTACTTTCTTTGTCACCCTTGCTTTTGTTTGTTTTGTGTCTTAGTACTTGTGCATTTGTTCATGTGTGGAATGCTTTTGTGTTTGTTGATGTTTTCTGTGTTCATCTCGTGTATGTGCGTGTGTTTGGGTGTGTAGTTATGTGTGTGTATGTGTCATGCTATCTATCGATATTTTGGTGGTGGTTGCGTCTTGTATGTGGCTTTGACTGCTAGACTTTTCTACTTTTCCATTTAGTTTGCGAAATATTGTTTGCTTTGGTTTTACATTTGTTAACAATTTATAGAACATAGTATGTTCCTTTTATGCTCGTATCTATTTTGAATTTTACACCTTTACTTGATTAATCCTTCTGCTTAGCGTGGCATGAATTGCATTTGCAAACATCATGGACCCAATTACTGTGCCTAAAACAACTGAGCACAGTCTCAGAATCAAGGAAAAGTTTCCTGTCTTAAAAGTTAAAAGTAACTGGAGTTACCTGAACTGGTTTAAGATTTTCAGGAAATGTTGAGGTTAATATCGTGCCAGTGCCATTTATTAGCTTATTCACAGGCAGAGAGAGAGAGATTGGACTGCATATTTCAATATTTTAGGTGGAACTGAGTCAGTTCCAGTAGATTTATATATATTCAATTGTTGTAGATATCTAATTATTTGCTCAGGTTATACCGGTTTAAAATAAAAACTTTCTGTGCTATTGTTCACAGCAGCAAATGCTAGGATGATGTTCATTCATTTTTGTATTGTCAGATATATCTGTGTTTTCTGCTATTATCACATAAAAAGTGTTTAATATATTACATACTGAAGATTTATCAGATACTAGGCTCCCACTTTCCATTTAACAGAATTTCACTACTGGATTTACTTAACTGTTTGCTTGTTAGAAAATGTTTTATAGTTGGCCAGAAGTCCTTTTGGTCCATTCCCACGCCTTTCTGCAAAGTACTGTCGGATAGAAGTCCGCATGATCTTGGTCTTCTCATTTTTAAGGTTTTTATTATATAATTCATAATTTATTTTAGATCTGTTTTTAAGAACCTGTTATGAGCTTGCCTGGTCTTGTATAATGTTTTCTATTATTAGTTTTACTTTACACTTTAGTTTTACATACTTGTTTACACGTTCTTTAATGCATGTAAGAATAATGCAGTGGCAGTCACTGATGCAGCATTTTGTAACTGTTGTATTACATAAAAGGTTCTTAGTATTGGCGAGTATAGCATCAATAAGAGTGGAGTCAAAATGTTTGGTAAAACATGTATGATTCCTCACTATATTTGTCATATTGCAATTATCCATGAGGTTAGAATTAGGTTTACTTCTATCAATTTTCAAAAGACCATTATTGAGGTCCCCTATTACAATAATGTGGTTATAGTGCATATATATTTTGTCTTAAACAACTGACATTTGTTGTTCAAAAATTTGATTTGACAGAGATGTAGGGCGAAGTCGGGCGATACGAGCATAAAATTGCCCACATACGTCGATCTAAAATCAATTTTTGACAGATTGTCTCTACTGTTTCACATTCCAGGTCTCGTCATCGTCTTGTTGGTAGATCAGACCGAATGAAAGTTAAAACTCCACCCCATTTGCATTTCGATCTCTCCTCTCAATTAGTACTGAAAGAGTTATCAATTTTAGTTTCAGCGAAAGTAAAACTGTCCACATATTTGATGTCATCGAGCTCACTGGTCTCATTAAATTTATAACGAATACTGTTTATGTTGAGGTAACCAGTAATTGGTATATTAGGGGTTTTCCTACTTACATGTTTTATATTTCCAAAGCTATTTGTGTTGTCCGGTGATGGTGACGACGGTGAGCCTAATGACCTATCAGGTAGGTATCTTCCTTGACTTATGCTTGAGGAATAATATTATCATTAACCTTTCTCAGAGGATCCAGATGAGTGGACAATGCAGACGGGTGGTTTGAGAGACTGGTTTATACTATTGCTGTTATCATTAACTGATAGTGTTGTATTAACTATATCAATATACGTAGGGCAAGTAAAAAAATATTGGGTATTACCACTTAGCACCTGATCTTTGCGCAACTGGCCTTTGCGATAAGTCCAGAACATTTCTTGTGAGTTCACATTTTTCACGGGAAAGCACTCAGACATACAATGCATTTACTATCTGTATGACCAGGATTTGGTTCGATGACAGTTTGTATGATCGATTTATTTCTCTAACCGGCGTGCGCCATCGGGTTTTATACCCCACCACTCCAGTTATAATGACGATCTTCGAGTTCAAGGTAATGCCACTTAATTAATACTTTCCCAAACGCTTATATGATTAAGATTTAAATTTTGAAAAGCTAGTATTTCTGGCAAAAGG
Organism: Azorinus chamasolen; assembly: GCA_963576725.1. Lineage (NCBI taxonomy): Eukaryota > Metazoa > Mollusca > Bivalvia > Cardiida > Solecurtidae > Azorinus > Azorinus chamasolen. Next base: position 23,745,542 of record OY755251.1, on the reverse strand, counting down.
GGTTAAGCTTGTAAAGGTGCTCCTAGCAGGCTATTAATGTTAAAGACGCCCACACATGGCCATAAATATTGTATACGCAATTGAAATGGAAAAATGCTTGAAAAAAGAATGTAAATGTCATGTTCGTTGGCAATATGTATGTAGAAAGAAGTTTACTCACATGTGGATATTGTTACTTGTTGATATAGAGCAATTCCGTTGATGAAGCTAGGATTTATAAAACCACGTAAAACGTGTGTCATGTGGAAATATATGCATAGTGAGGAAACCCGCAAGACGAAATAGTACAATTATCATCAGGTGTTTGACTGAATATTCAGTTACTAAGATCATTAACACCGCTTTACGTATAAGAATATATCACCAAGGCAACGCAATCATAAATATAGAACTACGTGTTATCTATGTAATACATATATACGTGGTGTATATGTAACATGAAGAATGTATTTAACCTGTTGTGTGTTAGTGCAACCTTTGCATACAGTGTTTTAGTTAAGACACCGAGCAACTATTCAGGATCTTAACTGTTTGACCTGCTGAGAAATGATTCTAGTCCTGCGCAATATGCAAAATAAATTGAAATATTTCATACTTTCTTCATATATCTGAACTAGTTCTTTATCTTTAATACTTGTGCTTATATTACAATTTAATGAATTGATTTCAATTCGATAATTCCATATAATTTTTAGTGTTAACTGGAACGGTTTATTCTTTCACAAAGTGTTTATTCTGTTGATTATTGGGTTTGAGATGCGTGTTTTATGTCCCAAATGAAGGAGACTCAGATACAGCCGAAGCTCTGCTAAAATGTAGGTTAATCATAAATATATACCGTTACCAAAACCTGTCTTTAGTATACACACATCATGGCTGTGTGTTCAGTTCTGGTAATAAAATAGCCGTAGATTAAACTATAAGTAAACGAGATATAAAGCTACTACCAAATATGTCTAATTATGGATCTTAAAGGCAGGTGGTAACTTAAGGCAGACATGAGCTCGTCAGGATCCAAACTGTTTGACACTCAATTTATTGTTTCATAAAGAATTTGAATAAGCACCCACTCTGCAATTTGAAACAAATGAAAATATGCCCAGCAGACGACAATGCTGGCACAGAAAGGGTTAACCCATCCATTTTTGACATGTATATAATTAGCTGAAGTTTTATAATTTAAATCGTTTAAAGAAATGCTTTGCTTTGACAAAAACTGTAGAATCAGATCTATATCATGTAAAACAAATAGAGAATACCAGTATCAGACGGCTCCAATAGGCGCCGTCTGATCTGGATCTACTTTGTTTATAAATGCACGAAAAGCGTTAAGCAGCCACCCTCTTATAGACACCCATCTTTGCGCATAAAGTATTCTCATTATAGGGGTTTTACTGTACTTTTATCGTTGTCTTGTTTTGTGTGTAATATGCGAGTAGTCGTTAACGGTAGTCTCGTAGCAACGACATTGCAGTCCATAAACAAATAGCTATTGACCAATGTATTCATGTAAACGACAATGACCTGCTGACCTTTATAATGGCATCATGAAACAATGGAATATGTAACAATAACAGAAACAGTTAAAGAATATTTTGTAGGCAAACGGAGAAAACATTGGGTCCACTGTGTTCTGAGTAACTCGGCGCCTCATCAGGATCCAAACTGTTTGACACCCGTGTTGCATTTTGACACATTCATTGTAGCTTGAATTTTGAAAATGTAGTGGGTGAAAACAATTGCAAAAATAATTGGCTCAGCAGGCTAAAGATTAAGATGCGATAAAAGCGTATCTTTGAGGTTAATTGTTCAATCATGTGATAGCTTTATCCATGACGGGCGTTATTATACAGAAGCGCAAATAGGAATTAAGGGGTCGTCTATCTCTAAATACCTCCATTATTTACGTCCACTTAACCCTTCGCTTGCTGAATTTATCCTTCTTTACCCATGCCCTGTTGCATAATTACACGTATCTTCACTGTGTACAAGTAGTTCGCTGTGCAATCACTGCTGTGGAGTGCACTGGTTGCACAATCAACTTGTAAATAGTGCAGACCCTGATGAGACAGCTCCTGCAGGAGCTGTCTCATCTGGGTCTTCACTATTTACAGGTAGGTATATTGACGCGAATAGCAAGCGAAGGGTTAAGAGAGATTCTACTAATCCATTTTTACTGCTCCGTGATAAGTCACGCCTATATCTCAGGGACAATGCCCTGTCTGTGTACTGTTTGATATTCCATTTCTACTTCAAAATGTTTTCTGTTTACCTGAACAAAAGATAATTACATCATATATACGTATTTTTTGTACTGTTCTATAAAGATGGATGCTGTATTACAGCTTATATTAGACCAGATAAATTGCTTACAAATTACTGACAACCACCAATATTCTTGTTGTTAATGTAGAGCTATATAGATGTACGTATTTTGAAAGAAGATTCTATGTGCATGCTATTTGACCGAAGCGGATATCCAGACACATACATCTATTCCTAATGGGCTGAGTGATGAAAGAACGTACATGAATGTTGTTGATTTTGCCAAATTATGTCATATGCAAACTTTCGGGGTCATTAGTTTTGATGTTATTAGTTTTGAAAATTGAATACTGCTTAAGCCGATGCTGAGGGGCCTGAGTAGTGTTGCACTATTAATTACTACTCATGCACATACTCAATAAAGAAGAGTCTGCAATTTTCTCTTTTCGCATTGCTACTTTTATTTTCGAAGGATCTCCCATTTTCAGAATATATTTTGTCTCTTCTACAATTTCTTTTTTAACAATCGTTCTTCCATTTTGTTTTAAATAAAACCAGTTTCAGTAATTAACAGTTTGAATGCTGATTGAAGTCTCATCTAGATTCAAATTGTTTGTGTAGGTAATCATAGATGCGACAGTTAAAACGCAACATTTAGAATAATGTGCATGGAATGAAATGATTATCTTATTTGGTTCAATCCCAATACATACTCAGAACGTCCGGATCGGACCAAGGTGTAGTTTCAGTAAAGGTTGACTTTATGTGTAGGGCCACACCTATTCTTACGCACAAACAGCTCTCGGCGATATTTAGAATTATAATTGAAAGTATTTAACCGAACCATGTTCATCTTATTTTGAAGAGTTTTCCCGTGTGAAATGGTATTTTGTATTAGGACATTAAACGCCTGGATAAAATGCGTCGCTTGAGATCCGTTGTCACCTTTTGATTCCAAAATTTCAACCATTTTAATCACACTTAGCTCTTTTATTATTTGGCACGAGAAGTCTGAAATTGCAATAATTTCAGAGAGTTTGGTAAATGATTATGCTTTAACAGGCACGCTATTTGGTCCACATTGTTAGACTTTCTGATTTATTAGACTTCTCTACACTTTAAGTGTCAACAGTGTCTGAAACAACTTTGTGGGTGATTTTGGTAAATTTCAGAAATAAATGTCACTTGCTTTTGAATGGAATATTAACCCTTAAACTGATAGATAAACATTTTTACGCCTTGCTAGTAGAATAGATCATATGGTTCCCATACGAACATTCTGATCAGGATCTGCTCTGTCTACTTATGAAATAATATAGATATGATTTAGTTGCTGGTCAGGAAGTCGGTATGAATATGCAGCCAATTGATATATGTACAATCAATATTTCTTTCATGAATTTTCATCAGGTAAAGAGAGCCCTCTATGGTCCAAGCCCAATGGTTATTGACTTCAACTGACAATCACATAGCCCCTCACCACTGCGACTCGAGTTCTGGACATTTGGATGTTTCATGTTAGGAGCCTTCCAACCGGCTTGTGGTATAGTAGGGGACATTTTTCGAAATTTTGTTACCTGGTTTACAATGACAGGATACTTTCAGATAACGAAGAGTATGACTTAACAATCAAAATAAGAAGGGTGGCAGCATTGTGGTACAATAATAAAGCACTAAAATTTGAGTTTCCATGGCAACGGCTATGTCGTAGAAACAAAATAAATATCATACACAAAGATCTCTTAATATCTTTTTAACTAATGAAGGGATGCTTATATAACTTTATAATTAAATGACTAATATCAAGGCAATGTTACAAATATAAGTTTCAATCGATTCCCTTTAAGGTCAATGTCATGGTTAGGAATCAAAGGTCAAATTTGAGCTTTTTTCTCTGTTTCAAGACCTTTTCGTTCTACAATTTTACATTAACATTGGTATATTTAAGTAAAACTTGGCACAGATATTCATTTAAAAAAGGAGGTGCCCTTTACCACGAGTTTTATAGGTGTGTCAAGGTCAATGTCACAAGTAGAGGTCACACGTCACATTTTAGAAGTCAAACATCATTTTTTACTAATTTGTTAATGTTGAAGTCAACTTGTTCTACATATGTGATGTATTTCTAATAGCTTTGTAAGATCAACATACTAAATCAGTATCCTCTACCAAGGACTTTGGTACATACTGCCATTGTCAAGGTCGCAAGTAGAGGTCACATTTAAGAAGTCAAAGGTCAAATTTGTACTTTTTGTGCAATTTCAGTACATTTTCCCATGTATGTAATGTATGTTTTGTAATAAATGTGCACATACACCTTACTAAGTCAATATCCTCTATCAAGGACTTGGATACATATTGTCAATGTCAGGGTCGCAAGTAGAGGTCAAAAGTCACATTTGAGAAGTCAAATGTCAAATTTGTACTTTTTGTGCATTTCAGTCAATTTTTTCTACATATGTGATGTATATTGTAATTAATGTGCACAACATACTAAGACAATATCCTCTACCAAGGACTTGGTACATAAAATCAAGGTCATTGGAAGGTCAAAGGTAAAACTTGAGAACTATTTTCTTAACCTAACATGAATATTTCGTAAATCGAGGAAGAGACATAAATATAATGGTTATACACAACAGTTTAATGATATATTATTTTAGATCAATAAAGTGTACCTTATAACGAATTATGTCAAGAGACTCTTCTTTCAGCATTTCAGATAATATCATTATAGTTAGTTTGCGCCTTGTTAACATTTAAATGATCGCAATTCTCTCAGAAATATCAACTAAGTGTTGTTGTTTTTTATTAATAACTATGACTAAGCACATATTTATCACAAAAGTGCTGTAATCATACTGTTAAATATCACAAATGATTTAAAAATCATTATCACCGCCATTCAAAATCACTATCACCGACATTCAAAATCATTTTCAGACAATCGAAATCATCATCACAGACATTCAAAATTGTAACAATAACAGGGTACATGTATCAATATCGTAATAGTGGCATTATTATGCCCCCCCATTAAAGAGGGGTCATGTTGTTTTTATTTCATTGTCAGTGTTTGTTGGTTGTTTTGTTCCCAACTTTAACGTTGGCGACAATTTTGTAGCTATTGCACATACATACTTCAAACTTAGTATGCATATGCAACTTATAGGGGCAAAAATATTGAGGGGTGACATATCAAGATCATGTTCATACATCAAGGTCAAATGTCAAATTACTGGTCAAATTAAACTTGGCGATAAATTTGTCACCATTCAAAATACATCCCTTAAACTTGGCATGCATTTGCAACTTATGAAGGCGAACGTTTTAGTGGTGACTTATTAAGGTCAGTGTCATACATTATGGCCAAGTGTCAAATTATGGGTCAAACATACATCCTTCAAACTTGGCATGCATGTGAAACTTATGGAGACGAACATTTTAAGGGGTGACCTATTAATGTAAAGGTCATACATTAAAATCAAACGTTATATCGGGGACATTGTGTTTCACAAACAGATTTCGTCGTTTTTAAATCACAATGTGTGTATACTACAGACATTATTTACAACCTGTATACACATTACATGAAATAGAATACGTCAGTAGACTGTATTTTATTTGAAAAAGTACAAGAACAATTGTTTTTACAGCATATGGGAACAAAAAGTTTTCCTTGAAAAGTAAGCTTGGTTTGTTATAATGTTTATTTAAAATCATCTCTGTTTTAAACACCAAGAACAAAATTGATTTCAAACCAAATAAGCAAACCACTGTCAATATGATAGATCTAATAATGTATGGGTAGTCACATTCATTCATTGAATATCGCAATGTTGATTGTGGCCAAATACAACTAAGCTATCACTATAGGTGATTATTACCCCTGCCCGCCACCTTGTCACAAGATGCACTGATTTCAATACAAGCGGCAATAGCTCAATAATCCTTTCATCCACTTAAATTGCATATGAAAAATAACAAAAGGGAACAAATCCTTCAAAAATGAATTTAGAATTACAGCCCTTGTTGAATGCACATCCACTCACAACCCTCTTTTCATATATAAAGTTTCACAGTTGTGCCTACAATACTTGAGAAGTTATGCTACAGACAAACAAATTGCTTCTAAAAAGTATCTATGGGGAATAACTCCCACAAAAATGAATTTAGAGTTACAACCCTTATTGACTGCACACCCTCTCATCACCCTCTATCCATATAACAAGATGCACAGTTGTGCCTACAATACTTGAGAAGTTATGCTCCGAACAAAAATTGTTTCTGGAAAGTAACTAAAGGGAAAAACTCCCTCAAAAATTAATTTAGAGTTGCAACCCTTACTGACATCACCCTCTCATATCCTTTCATCACCCTCTCTCCATATATAAAGTTTCACAGTTGTTTCTACAATACTTGACAAGTTTTGCTCCGGATAAAAAATTGCTTATGAAAAGTAACGAAGAGGAATAACTCCCTCAAAAATGAATTTAAAGTTACAGCCCTTGTTGACTACTCTCATCACCCTCTATCCACATAGTTATGAAGTTTCACAGTTGTGCCTATAATACTTTAGGAGTAATGCTCCGGATGGACGGACGGATGGATGGACGGAAGGATGGACGGACGCCCGCGATTCCAATAAAGCCCCCACTTCTTTAGAAGTGGGGGTATAATTACATATTTTGTCCATGTCAGTTTATTTCATACTTAAACAGCTCATAACTATTGAAAATCCAAGTATTTCCATAAGTTTCGTATGTTCAAATATCACACGAACACTGACAGCTAGCTGAACATTGAATAATCGCTTCGTACACGAGCCTCAATTAGTTTTGCATGCGCACAGTGTAAGCTCCTGAAACCCCTTCACGATCAAGGGCTTGTCTGTCCACAATGTATGCGGGTGGACTTGCCAACAAAACAAAGTTCAGGTGATGGAAAATTTAGTTTGGAAATTCAGACATAAATACCAAATGCTGTCACTGTTTCAGCTATTTTGGTAGAGTCACCAAATGATTATTCCCATCAACTTATTTCGAAATCTGACCATCGGTTTGTAGAAATATATTCTGAAAGAGGGAGATCCTTCGAAAGCATAAGTAGTAATGCGAAAGCAGAAAAATGCAGACTCGGTTTTATTGAGTCTGTTCGTGACTAGTTATTAAAAATGCAACACTACTACTCACGCCCCCTAGCATCGGCTTAAGCAGTATTCAATTAATAACATAAAAACTAATGATCCCGAAGGACCAGTAAGTATATCAACACGGAGAATTTAGATATTGTTTTCTTTTGGTTGTCATGGCAACCAGAGTTCCGCATGGTTTCAAACCAGTTTAGCTATTATGGGAGGTGGTTACCTAATGATTATTCCAATCAAATTATTCTGAAGTCAAACCATTGGTTTTGGTGAAGAGAAGATTTGAAATTTTGCTATGTTTTCTCTATACAGACAAACAGGCCCCGCCCCCTAGCGGTCATGTTGTTTTAGATATTGTCATGAGTTTAGCTACATGGGAAGATAGTCACCTAATGATTATTCCCATCAAATTATTTTGAAACCTGACAACCAGTTTCGCAGAAGAAGAGGTTAGAAAAAATTTCTGTTGGTTGCCATGGCAACCAGTTCTACATGGATCCACATATTTTAGCTATTTTGACAGGGAATCACCCAAAGACCATCCTTGGAAAGTTTCAGTACATTTGACAATATAAGTTTAGAGGTGATGTCACTTGAAATAAAATACTGACGACAGACGACACACGATGGATGACGCCTGACGACCGACACATGATGATCACAATATCTCACCTTGGAACGTTGTGAGGGATGTATTTTGAATGGCTACAAATAGACAGTCTTCTTGAATCGACTTGTTTGTTTGATACAATGGTGGAAAGAACTTGATAAAAATCGTAAATAATTCGAAAATATTGTGCAAACATCACTAAAAATAGTTTTTTTTATATCCGTTGCCATGGTAACAAAGGATATGTTTACTGTTAATTTGTAAATAAAATGTTCCAACAATAATCACATGGAAGACCACACCAATACTTTATACAAATAACAAGACAAACATGTTGTAAAAAGAAAATGTAGGCTAACTTTATAATTCACTAGAAAATGTCAATTTTAGAACCACAAATGAATTTCATATCATTTAAGAATATTTTTGTTGTCATGGCAACCAGATATGTGTCCCAGAATGTTAGCATAATATTTGCGTAATGTTGTAAGTAAATAGCAAGGTCTTACAATTAGACTAAGGGCCAGCTGTACCCTAGGTCCCCCCTAGCGGGATTTTATGACACCTATATCACTGTAAAGCTTAATATATCCTCCATCGAATGTCACTTGTTGGACGTTATATGGATGCTGATTGAGCTTACAGTATGTGATTGATTATCTGCCCCTGAATTCGTAATATTACGTTTTTATGTTTTTGTATACATGAAATTATGGAGTCCAAAACGACAAGTTCTCAAACCACATTGCTTAAAATTATTATATTTTATGTCGATCAATATATTAGAAAAAGAAAAAATAACTTTAAACTGAAAACAGCAAGAATTATCTCCCTTGTAACTGTAACAAGAGTGCCAGTGGGCACAATATACGCCCGTCGAGGTTTTGGTCAACATAAACTGGGGTTAACGTATTTGCTAAATTCAAATTCTAAGTCCAATTTTGCGACCAAGTTTCAAGGTTGTAAATAGGCATACTTTAACAAAAAACCTTAACCAAAAATTCTAAATCAAAAAGTGCCATAATTGTGTCTAACTGTTGAGATGAAGATGAAGCTTGTGATGGTGAACAAATATTTCAAGTTTAAAAGCTTTATCTGAAAGGATTATGTAAATAAGTGGACTTTAACCAAAACCTTAACCAAAAATTCCAAGCTAAAAAGCGTCATAATTATGTCAAAATGTTAGACAGCGTTATGTACTATTGCCTACAGGTGAAGCTTGTGATGGTGAGCCAGTGTTCCAAGTTTAAAAGCTTAATCTAAAAGGGTTATGTAAATAAGTGGACTTTAACCAAAACTTTAACCAAAATTTCTAAGTTAAAAGGGGGCATAATTCTGTCAAAATGTTGGACAGAGTTATGTACTCTTGCCTACAGGTAAAGCTTGTGATGGTAAACAAGTGTTCCAAGGTTAAAAGCTTTATCTCAAAGGGTTATGTAAATAAATGGACTTTAACAAAGCCTTAACCATAAATTCTAAGTTAAAAAGGGGAATGATTCTGTCAAAATGCTTGAACGAGTTATGTACTCTTGTCTACAATTAAGATTGTGATGGTAAACAAGTGTTCCAAGTTTAAAAGCTTTATCTCAAAGGGTTATGTAAATAAATGGACTTTAACAAAGCCTTAACCAAAAATTCTAAGTTAAAAAGGGGCATAATTCGGTCAAAATGCTTGACAGAGTTATTTTCTCTTGCCTACAGGTGAAGGTTGTGACGGTGAACAAGTGTTCTAAGTTTAAAAGCTTTATCTCAAAGGGTTATGTAAATAAATGGACTTCAACAAAGCCTTAACCAAACATTCTAAGTTAAAAAGGGGCATAATTCAGTCAAAATGCTTGACAGAGTTATTTACTCTTGCCTACAGGTGAAGGTTGTGACGGTGAACAAGTGTTCCAAGTTTCAAAGCTTTATCACAAAGTGTTATGTAAATAAGTGGACTTGTTCCACATAAATTGAGGTTAACATTTTTGCTTAACGCAAATGCTAAACGCAAATTCTAAGTCAAATTAAGCGACCTTGACCTTGGATAAACGAGCCGGGACTTGGCAGACTACTGTAGCATGTCTAGATAAACATTTTGGTTAAATTTGGGAAGGATCCACCAAGCAGAATTTGAGTTAGAGATGTTACAGACAGACAGACCGGTTAACATTTTTGCTAAATGCAAATTCTAAGTCCAATTGTGTGACCTTGACCTTGGATAAACAAACCGGGACTTGGCACGCTACTGTAGCATGTCTAGATAAACATTGTGGCTAAATTTGAGAAGGATCCACCAAGCGGAACTTGAGTTAGAGATGTTACAGACGGACAGACGGACAGACAACCAGACAACCAGACAACCAGACAACGCCATTCCATAATACGTCCCGTTTTTTCATACGGGCGTATAAAAAAGAAACGACTTCGCCTTTATATACGTACAACAGGCTATTTTTCAGTTATGTATGGAGAAACATTTCGCATAAGGCACCGAATACAATGTATAATCATTAGGGTCCTGCATTGAAAATGCAGGAGCCCTATAGGAATCACATTTTCTGTCTGTCTGTCTGTCTGTCTGTCTGTCCGTCCGTTCGTCCCTCCGTCTGTCCGTTAACACTTGATGTGACGCGATAACTCAAAACAGTACTTGACATATTGGTTTCATATTAAGGACATATGCTTAGCATCACCAGAGAAAGACGCCTATAGTTTTGGGGTTGAATCAGATCACTATGTCTAGATTTATCCAAAATGTCAAACAGTTATTATCTGCCCTTGATTCATAAAAATTACCATTAAATTTTGTCAACACTTTTGATGCGAAGCGATTACTCAAACAGTACTTCACATATTGGTTTCATGTTAAGGGCATATGCTCAGTACCACCAGAGGAACAGGCCTATAGATTTCGAGTTGAATCAGCTCATTATGTCTAGATTTATCTGCCCTTGATTCATCCAAAATGTCATAATCTGTTGTCAACACTTGCTCTGATGTGATAACTCAAATCAGTAATTCAGCATATGCTTAGTAGAGGCAGTGAGAGGAAGACACCTACAGGTTTTGGGTTGAATGAGATCATCATGTCCAGAGTTATCTGCCCTTGATTTATCAAAAATGCCATATTCGACAAAAGATCATCTGCATGGCCCTCTCTGACTAAGTCAGTTTTCTAGTTTAGATAATATCTGCAACATAAACAATTTCATAACATATTTATCATTTCTATACTGTAATTGTACATGTATTATTAATGTGCTCATAAACTATTTCCTATTACTGCACTTTGTTTGGTTATTTGTCAAGTGATTCTAGGGCAGCTATCTCAGAAGTGCTGGTGCTAGGAGATTCTTCTGAATAATAATTGTCCAAAAATGTCCCACCGACGCCATTAGAAACGTGCTAGCCATTACACTGTTTGAGAGACCTAGAGAATGCACCGGTAGTTTGTTCTGTGAGGGTGCAAAATGACACAGATAAAAGGAAGAAAAGGTAGAGCTATTCTTCCAGGAAGCAGCCCTAAGGATCTCATCCAACGGGGCGTTATTGAAATATGCCCAGGAAGTGGATAGGACTGAGACTGAGCTCATAGGACATTCTTCTGAGCAGTGGCCCTTCTGGCCTAAACGAGATAACAGACGCAGGGTATCCACCACCCGTTGTGGGAGAGATCCTGATCGTGTTGGAGTCCATAAGGAAATTCAGTCCAACAAAGATGAAATATTTCGATGGGATGCGATCCGATTTCTCCGGATTCAGTACTAGTTTCAACTGAGACAATATCTCCCAGCTGTAATGGAGGTTAAGAAGAAGAGAATGACGAAGCAGCCAATTGGGGGCATACTGAATCAGAGTGACACCAATCTACTGGTGGTAGGCCGCTACGACCCCATGGGTTTGGTGAATTCTCTGGGGGCCGAAATGAGGCCAAAGGGCAATGTCTAGGACTAGTAAACAGTACCCAGGACAGAAGCGCTATTGGTGTCTGTCTGCTGGGCGAATTCGGAGATGAAAATATGCATCCGAGAAATCCATGGAAATGTCCCATTGGTCTGGTTTGATAGCCAGCCGAATGGAAGCAATGGTCTCAATCTTGAAAGATTTGACATAATTGTTTACAGTAGAAAGGTTGATGATTGGTCAAATTGCGACCGACTCTTGGCCGAACTGCACTGAAGGGGAGAATATAGCTTGTTCTTAAGACCATGTTTCTCCTGGGGCTTAGAAAGGCCCTTAGAAGGTTTGCACATAGCCACGGGGACTTCGGGGATCTTCCAAGGAGAAGGGCAAGATGCCGGAGAACTCCTTGGAGAAGTCTTGTCCACATGTTCCTTCTCCTTAATTTTGCCTCTGAAAATAAGCTCCGAGGTATATTGACCCGCCCGCAATTCAACCTTGGGGGTGTCTTGCTGGGCAGAGGCGGACTAAAGGCCCAGCTGGTAGGAAAGGCGCTTGGTAACTTCAGAGGAAGGAGACTCTGAAGCTAGCTCTTCTGATAGAGCAGCAACTAAAAGGTCTATGTTGGAAGCAACCCCCATTCGCTGTCTCTTGTACAACTCCTACCACTTGAGTAGAGATGAGGCTCCGGGGCTGTTGGCATCCAGCAAGGGGATCCGATCAAATAGCCCAGGGTGGCTGTCAGAAGAGGCTGGAAACCTGAGAGATGAGGAAAGAGCCATGGATCTCGAAAGTTTTGAGGACATGGTCCAACCGACTGCAATCCTGAAATGGAAATCTTCATCCTGGTCTGCCAGCCAAACTGAAGGAATCTAGCTGTGGGAGAGACTCCCGAGACTTGGAGGGATTCGGAAGCTCTCCCTGTTCAGAGTAGCTCAAAGGACAAGAGCGAGCCCTTGTGAGTTGGCTTAGGGGGGCCTAGGGCATATGGAAGGCGGGAGGAAGGCGAAAACAGTCCTCCTCCGCCTTATCAAAAGCAAACGATGACGGCTCAGATTCACCGACGACCGACGACTGAGCATACTCTAGGTCCGACGCTCCAGTTGTATCCGACTCCCCGAAAATAGGATTGTCCCTATGAGCCATTATTTACAGGACTTCCTGTTCCCCCTCAGACTACACCCTGGTGACTGTCGACGACAGCGTCACCGGGAGAGGAGGTCCTCCTTCAGGCTCTGAAGAGTGGACTGTGAGTGGGCTAGGAAGAGGACTGTCGCTCCCTGAGTCGAACTTACCACATGCCCTGATCGGTATGGAGGCCAGACAGGCTGTTTGGGGGGGGGGGGGGGCAAAGTCAGGAGGAGCCCAATCAGGATAGGGGAATGGGGGCCACCGAGGGGGGGGGGGGCAAGACCCTGCTAGTTTGGCTGCCAGCAAGGCATGTCCTGCTGGTTCCAGGCAGTGAGTACCAGCTGGCGAGATCGTCCAGCCGGCGACTCTGAAGAGGAAGAACGATATCGATATAATATCCATTTTAGTTCGTGTGGGTGGGGATATAAAGCACAGAAACAGACACAACAGTAGTTTGTTTTTAAACTGGGATAATTATGTGCATAGAGAATGTTGTTGTTATTATTATAGGCAAATTTACTTTGTCATTCATCTTAAAACCACTTATTGGCAAAGTAGCATTAATTTTGTTACATTTTGAGGGGCGATTTTACCCCGGCAACTTGCTTTGCTATACTGAATCAATACTATTTATCTATGGAACAGAAAATGAATAAATAAATGACCTGACAACATTTATGTGTCATTTGAAAACGTTTTATATGAAAAATGAATACACATAACATACTCATTTTTTTGTTTTAAGCATTTTTTAGATTCTCATTAATATTCATGAATATGCAAATGAGCACAATTGTAGTTTGTTCTCCAACTGCGACTATTTTGTGCATATAGAACGTTGTTGTAATAATCATAAGCAAATTTACTTTGTCATTTATCTTAAAACTACTTATTGACAAATAGCATTATTTAAATTTTTGGGGGTCATTTTCCCCACCCACTTTCTTTGCCATACCGAAGCAATACTGCGTATCTATGGAACACAAAATGAATATATAAATGACCTGACAGCAGTTATGTGTCATTTGAAACCTTTTAATATGAAAAATGATTAAACATAACGTACTCGTTGGCTAAATAAGGTCATTTTTAAAAAAAGAGCATTTTTTAGATTCTCATTAATATTCATGAATATGCAAATGAGCAAGAAAGCAGTTTGTTCTCAAGCTGGGACAATTTTGTGCGTAGAGAATGTTGTTGTAATTATCATTTGAATTTTTTTTAGTTATTCATCTTAACCACTTATTGACAAAATAGCATTTTTTACATTTTGTGGGGTCATTTTACCCCACCCACTTTCTTTGCTATACTGACTCAATACTGTGTATCTATGGAACAGAAAATGAATAAATAAATGACCTGACATCATTTATATGCCATTTGAAACCTTTTAATATGAAAAATGAATAATCATAACATACTTGTTTGCTAAATAAGGTCATTTTTTAACAATTTAAGCAGTTTGTTTCAGATTCTCATTAATATTCATGAATATGCAAATGAGCAAATTATGAATAAAATACTCCTGGCATGTGATAAATATATTGATATTATTTTAAAACTATTTTGGATGTTTTATAAACAATATAAATTATGTTTTTGCATCTTAATGACGCTAATGCTGAAACTTCGAAATATTGGCGGTTGCCATGGAAACACGATGACCGTTTGCTTATCCAGCATCCAATACTTGTCCAACAACCGGAACTTGTTAACATATACCCTAAGCTTTAAGAAAATATAGGTGTACCAAAATCCCGCTTAGGGGGGGGGGGGTTCGATTATTGGCCCTTGGCCTAAATAATTCATTATTTAGACATTTAGAAAAAACACAATAAGGACCTGTTTTCAAAAAAGTGAAAAATTGGGCAAAATTACATACGTTATTGCCATAGTAACCAGTCATTGAGGAAAAAAATATTTTAACTTAATTTCAAATCAACACTAGCCATCTCTCATTTCCAAAGAGTAAACGATGAGGACATATTTACATCCATAAGGTGTCTAGTTTATATATGTAAAATATGGAGTTATTGTAAATCAGGTAACAAAATCTGCCAAAATCAGGCTTTTTGTCCCCTACTAGTAGGCCAGTGTTTGTATCCGGCTGTTCTTCTTCGTCCGAAACAATGCAATTTGTTCATGTATGGATACAAGCAAAATTATCCAGTTAATTATTATAAAGGACAGACCAGCTAGAATCACTCATACTTTGAACCTTCGATCTGTTTTACAACATAAGTAGATTTCCAAATTGATTAGCTCCTGGTGAGACGCCGATCTTCTGTATCTAAACTGCAAAGGCAATTACAGAGTTTGCCGATTGCAGCAGGCCAGCCTTCCAGCTATTGCGACGGCGAAACAGTTAAGCAAAGTTTGTTATGTTATTTAAATGATTTTGTTTTTAATACTAATAGTACCATTTCAGCTCAAACAAATTTTATATGTATAAGTTTGCTTATATTTGATAGTTAATAATGCATCAACTGAATGTGTACATGGAAACAAAAAATAAATTAATATATAAAAATAATTGAGAAATGATCAGAGCAACAGATAATGGTGCGTATCGTAATTTCTCCACCAAACCCTATGTTATGACTGCTCTTTAGAATCGTCTCTTCGAGACGATTTTGAAGAGCAGTAATAACATGGGTTTTGGTGGAGAAATAAAGAAGGTATTCTTAAAACTAATTTATTTTACGCATCTTATCTGGACCTCTGATAATGTAGGACATGTCTAACCAAGCATACAATGTACGAAATAACTTTTTATACACTTTCTGCTTTGGCAAGACATGTCCTTGTTCATAACGCCAGTATAAGAGCTCAGATATTATATAAACGGTTAAATATTGAATATTTATGCGTGTAAAGCTACTCATTGGCTATTTCGGTTTAGAGTCCTGAGTCTAGCGAGTTTTGTATTCACATATACTGTTATTCTTCTACTAAGTATTTCTGTATGAAGCAGACAGTTGTACAAAATGAGAGAAATTTGATTTAAATGGAAAATCGGATTTTATTGATCAAGTCGAATTGTTCTGTCTGAAACAACATGCTTTTTTCTGCATATGGCGTTTATTAGATACAGTTCTTGTAATGATGTTATACTAATACAGAAATGACGGATCTTGCACAAAGTTCAAGCTTTTGATTAAAATCCCATGTGTGCAATTGTAATTGGTAACGCATAAAGTGAATTGTACGGCGCTAAAAAGAACACATAGCGCCGATGAATAATGAGAAGACGAAACTGATAATGTACGATTACAGGAAGATTGTGTCGGCTACGTTATCATATCAACGTTTGTGTTGCTATTATTATGAAATAGATATGGTTTACATACATGGGTGACTTTTACCCACCAGCTTGCAATACAAGGATCTATGATTATCTTTATAAACAGGTTAGATCAGAAAAAACTCAAAGTAAAAAGCCCCATCACATATGAATTTTATTGGTCGGGCTGGGATCATGAAAAGAAATGCAAACTGAATAGAATTTGACAACTGAAGTAGACGGCTTTTCTAAAGGAGTGTTTCCCAGTAGGGTAAATGTTGAAATAAACGGTATTGTTCAACGTGATGTCTTTACCCTTTGAATGCGAGATACGCATGGACTGGCACTCGCAAACAGTGTAACACGATACAGGTTATGCATTGTAATTCAAAAATTTCTAGATAGCAAACTTGATTTCAAACCAAGTACCTTTCTATAATAAATACTGATGGGCTATTCTATTCTGAAGAATCAGCGTTGAAAGGGTTAAGACTATTCTATTTGGCACGTCGTAGAGAAAGAGAGGAAGTACAAGAACATCAATAAAACAGCTTGAATAGATTAGACATCTGTCATATTTTGTAAGGCGATTAGGTCATTATGACAGATGTAATAAGCTTAACCCTTATACCGCTAGACATAATAATACCTGCTCTAAGTAATACCAGCAGCAATAAGCATTTTTGATACTGATGAAAAGCCGAGTAATTAGTCGCCTCATCTGACTATGTACAATGCTCAAAACTATTTTCAAAGGTAATTACAGATTCGCTACAGGCAGCGAAATACAGTAAAACCTCACTAAACCGGACGGTAAATTTAGCATAAATATCGATCTTAGAGGCAGGTGTGGAAGCTTAATGCTGAGTGCATGTCTTGCAGAAAGTCCCTGCCTAATATATATACATTTTTCCCTACTAGAATTCAAGTTTAGAGAGATTATTCTATATTTTAAGCTGTCTAAAGCAGACAATTCTTTCAGAGGAGTATAAATCTACTTACTCTGTTTTTGTGAACGTCTCAGTTCTAGTAAAGGATATAGTGGGTTTGGTTCAATGGTCATACAGCACTGATGAAAATATAATAGTATACAGTGCTCCCTTCCTACAACGGCCCTCTCAATAACGATTACCTCCTTACAACAACGCATGTCACTGTTTCCGAAACAACAAGGCTCCAGAAACAACTTTTTCCATCGTATTTTCTTTATGCCTCCATCAAACCCTATGTTGTGACCACTCTTTAGAATCGTCACTTTGTGACGATTCTAAAGAGTGGTCACAACATAGGGTTTGATAGAGGCATAACGGTTTTAGTTCTCGAAATACACCTTATCTGGGGATCTGCAAACAAGCTAATTATGTTTGATTTTCCCTCCCAATAACAACTCCCTCTGAACAACACATACAATCTTCGTATCCCAAAGGGTGTCGTTGTAGAGAGGGAGCACTGTAGCTGATTTGGGAGCCTTTTCGCACCAACATTATTTCATATAATTCGCAACGTACGGTTCATTGCAAACGGAGGAAGTTTTCGGTGTCCCTCTGCATTTAAAACATCTAGAGTAAGCAATAATATCCAGTAGAACCATCGCAATAACAAATTCTGTGATTCGAATTATACTGTGAATTCAATTAATTACTACATGTATCACAACACGGACAAAGGGGGTTCTTCCTATTGTTTTAATCTTTTCCCTCTAGAGTATGCATGTGAGTAATCATGAACGTGTGAATATTAATTAGCTTATCTTTATAATGATATCACGAGCAAGGGAATGTGTGGCCACTGCCGAAGCTGTAGAACAGCGCAGATCCTGATCAGACGGTTCTTATATATTATTGGTCTACTTTGTTTGCAAATACGGGACAGGCAGCTATTTTAGGTAAATAATTAGCATGGTAAATGGTTAGGATGGCAACTAAAACGTCAGTGGACCGAACAGGGAACAGAGGGTTGCACTGTTTGTTAGATTTCAATTTCTTAAAACATATTTAAATATTCACGGTAAGCTTAACCTTTTTGAAAATTGGAATATTCTATTTGACAAAGCAGCACTGAATGGTTAAATAATAATATCTGGGTACTTTATTTAATCAGGGCTACATTTATTTATTCTTTGAGCTATTTTGGCTTTCTTCGAACTATTTACAATCTGTCACATGCTATGTGTGTATCAAGTGATACGAACAGACTGATGTACTCCAGCGACACCTCATCGTCCCTATATAGTGATGGCCTCAGCTCATAATGATTTCCTTCACCTGTAGTATTACACAGGCCACTGTTTCTGCCTATGTCAACTTACCAATATTTCCCACTTGGAGAAGGACTCGGGTCGGTAATAAAAATAATTCTAAGAAATTGAATCATTCAGCCCATGTCTCTATGATATAAAACTGTTTAATTGAGTTTGAGCTTATTCTCAAGTCCGCACTCTGATCAATCAGATAGTTGAGAATAAACTGCAGATGTTTTATAAATGCCGGAGACGGATTAAAACCAGATTAACGGAACAGCCTTTTTAGTCGAACATGAAGACTATCATCATTTGTGACGACATTTTTTAACGGAATGAATATTCTATTTTTCTATGTTTCATGTTGACATTTTCAGAAAGAAAAGGACATCGTGTCATTACGATACTTGTAACATTGTTAACCCTTCCATCACTGTGCAACTGGGTCTACTTCCTAGTCTATTGAGAAATTATCGACCGCGTATCAAACATCTTGGGTCCTGATGAGACACTGATTTCGAATTGCTAGGCGTCTTATCTGGGTCCATGCTTATAAATTTTTTAGTTGAGTCTGAGATCGTTCTCAAGTTTTTGAATGGTCAGATTTGAGCCAAAGGCTCAAATCTGACCAATCAAAAGCTTGAGAACTCAAATCTAACCAATCAAAAGCTTGAGAACAAAACTCAGACTCAACTAAAAGCTTTATAAGCATGGACCCTGGATCCAGGTTCTTTGCTTACATGAGTGAAGTTGCGCATATCGAAGGAATGGTTAGTTTGATTTATAACCTGCACACGTTTAAATAAATGCATTTTCAAGAACAGCATTGTCCTTTGATCGTTTGTCTTAATTCACACGTCTGGAAATAAAATAGATTTAAATATCTCGCTGCCTGATAATGTCGTCTGCAAAGTTTGTCGTTTAATTTTAATTCTAAAATGTTCTTCGCGTCGCGTTTTAAACCCCAACCTCAACATCAACTGTTTGGCTCGTATTTGCCAACAGTTTGAACCCTGTTGAGACACTGAATTACTCTACCTCTCACATGAATTAACCCTTTCGCTGCCAGACTCTGTCGTCTGTTAACTTTGTCGTCTGCTGCAAATTTTCATTCTTTTGATTTTCTTCATTTTTGTTTCAAAAAACATAGTAACAGTAACAAACAGTTTCGATCCTGATGAGACGCCGAGTTCGGCGTCTCATCTGGATCCAAACTGTTTGCATAGGTAATCACATATCCGGCATTGGCAGCGAAAGGGTTAAAACTGATTTATAAATAATCGTCGTACATTCGCCATTGGCAGCGAAAGAGTTTAATGCTGATTACTTTGAAATATTGTTATGGGAAAGAATGGTCCATAACCGTACAAGTAACACGTAGTCATGTTGTTAACAACTCAAAAACGAATCTGGTGTCTTATTCTATACAATTTATACGATGGAAAGTTGTATATGAAATACTGTGATAAGACAGGATGACCTTTAACTGTAACGTATAATCACTGAGTAGTGTGTACAACTGGGAGATAAAATTTAATATGGTGAATTAGTAGACTATACCAGTTAAATGTTGATAATTATGAAATAGTGTAATAAGACAGGTTGGCTCCTAATCCTAACATGTAGTAAATGAACAATATGTACAGATTTGGGAAATGAAGCTGGTGCATCAGTATTCTATAATTTAAATGCTGATAATTTTGAAATATTGTGATAGGAAAGGGTGGTTCATAACCCTAACATGTAGTCAATGTTCAATATGTAGAAGAGAAAGATGAAATTGGTGTCTTCGCATTCTAAACACTTCCTTCAAACTAATATAATTCCAGATCCTCTTCTAACCATAATCCCATCTGCTCACGTTTGGATTTAGTGCATTGTAACTATGTCCGTTTCGGAAACGCTTTTGAGAAACTATTGACCGAGTGTCAAACAGCCAGGGTTCTGATGAGATACCGAGTTGTTCGATGTTATATCTTGACAAATGAGAGTCAAGTCTCAAATAGCGTGATAACTGTTAATCAACACTTTTGTTCAGTTGCAGTTATGTTTCATGTATTCAAAATAATAATTGATTATATTACCAAGATTGTGCATTAACCCTTTCCTTCATATAAACGTGTTTTCATGCATTTGTAAACAGAGTATACCCAGATCAGTGTCTACTTTGAAGATCTGTTTATTTACTTTCTAAACTGGCTAAAATGTTCCACCTTCCCTATTTAATTATAACTATTTTGTCCAATTATATTCAGTAGGTATTGAAATTTCGAATAAACATAAAACAGGGAAAGGGTAAATTTACATTATTATACCTAACGTGACTTTCCTTTACACATTTTCCAAATATCTGTTATGAAACAATTTGTACTGTTCCACGCAACATTGTCTCGTTCAGGCAGCATTACGTCTAGATCAGTGAGTGCTTATTAAATTCTGTGGGTGACGTCACCCGACTAACTTGGCTGACGCCATCCAACGCTTACAATTTTATCACCAAACGTCATTTTGACAATTTATTAAATACTCTGAGAAATGTCGCGCTTTGCGACCATTTCGGAGGAGGATCTGTCAAGGTTGGACAGAGAAAATGACTCCGCAAATACGAAACGTGTAATGAATAGAAGTGTAAAGCTGTCCCGTGATTTTAAGTACCGAGTATAAGAACGTTTGTTTCAGGTGACAGCACGTATTGTCAACCCTCGGTATGGTAACGGCCACCTCGGCTAACGCCTCGGTAGACAATACGTGCTGTCGCCCCCATATAATGTGATATTTATATAATAACTACTGGATCCGCTATTTTGAGCGACCACTAAATTAGTAAGCACACCAGTCACAATAGCAGATAGTCTCTATTTCAATTATACCGTATATTTTTGTATGTCGAGTTACTCGGTGTCTCACCCAAATCCAAGCAGTTTACAAACGTCAGTCAGGGTGCGCTTAGAATAGCAAGAATTGTCCTTTTTCTACCACGGATTGCCCTCTTCCACATTCGTCGTTGGTTTCAAATTTACTGCTGGATTTCCGTTTTGTTATATTTAGAAATCATGGTCACATTAACAAACAATTTCGATTCAGACAGTTTATAAATGTGACACATCGAATATTAATATTTTAGTATGCCATATTATGACAAACATTATGATCGTCTCAGAAACTCTTTAATCAGATCTATTTTATTCCATAAGCACACAAAGAAGACAGTGATAAGACATGGGAGGAGCCATCTGATCAGGATCTACTCTGTTTGTAAAGACGTTAGAGGGTCCATGTATGGAGTGAAGTGTAATGATTAATAAAAGTAATGCTTTCACTATCACGAGGACGTAATTTATTAGTTTTTCTAATTGGTCATTAAAACAAATGACATAGATTATGAAGACAAATGCAACATTCTTCATTGAAATATCCAAGTGAAATGCATTTCACTGTGGTCATCATTTGTCAACTGTCGTCATAAAGACAATTAGTTGTTTGATTGGCTGAAACCATGCCTAATTAACCCATAATCCGCTGTTAGGAAAACACGCGTCTACTAAAACACTGGTGTGTTGAAATTTTCACTGACTTCCGATTAGTTCAAGCGTTTGAGAAAATATTGGTCAAACAGCTTGAATGCTGGTGAGATACCTAGTTACTCAAAATCTCAATTGGTTACTCATGTTTATAAATGCGAGCCATAACGGGAGAAGGGTTAAAGGCGTCCATGTCTGAGCCAGAACATAACAATAGAATATTGTTTTATAGCGGCACATGATTGTCGTGGCAGAAACTGTGCGCTCTCTGTTGTTCCGCAGTTTTTTTCTCGGTAGAATATAGTTGCATAAATTTTAATCTGTCAGCTTTAATATTATAACATAAAGACATGCGTGTATTGAGTCATTATAGGAATCTTCGTTAATCGTTATTATAATATATGTAAGGCATGAGTGAATTGAAACATTATAGGAAGTTGTGTAATTATAATATATGTAAGGACATGTGTGTATTGGGACAATGTAGGAAGATTCATTATTATAATATATGTAAGGACATTATAGAAAGCTTTACTATTACAACACATGTTAGCAATGTCTGTTTTAAGGCATTAAATGAAACCTCATTATTATGATATATGTAAGGACATGTGTGTATTGAAATATTACAAGATGATTTATTATTGTGAAATATGCACTGAAAGGTGTGTATTGAGATATAAGTCTCATATATGAAAGAACATGTGTGTTTTGAAGCATAATAGGAAGTTTCATTATTACAATGTATGAACGGACATGGGCGTACAATATAAGAAACTTCATTAGTGTGATATATATAAGGTCATGGTGTACCGAGGTATTATAAGGAGCTTTATTCTTATTATATATGTACGGTCATGCGTGTATTGAAGCATTATATGTAGCTACACCTTTTATGATAATTTATGTACTAACATGTGTATAATGAGACATTATTAGAGCTTCGTTATATCTAAGGACGTGTGTATTTAAAAATATAAAATATAGGAGGCACTTTCATTATATTGTATTACATATTATATGTAAGGAAATTCATGTTTTAGAACAATACAGGACGCTTCATTGTTATCATATATGTACAGATATGCATGTATTGAAACAGTATTGGAAATCTCATTATAACATGTACCGATATACCGACACAGTATAGTATGCTTCATTATTATAACATATGTAAGGACATGTATGCATTTTAAAGACTGTTGAATTGAATCAATATGTATTTCCACAGACTTATTGTTCTTTACATTTTCCCTTGCAGAGTATCCATCTTACCGATATTTACCGATTCTTGTTGGCATATTGATTAACTCATTCCTTCCTATATTATCTTTAGACCCAGCCTTTTTGAATTAATCTATCGAAAGGGAACAATTATTAGAGAAAGGGAACCTTTAAGAATTGTGTAGCTTTTAAACTGTACGTCTCATTAGTACCCAGCAGTTACTGTACGTCTCATCATTACCCAGCAGTTACTGTACGTCTCATCAGTACACATAATTACTGTACGTCTCATCAGTACCCAGCAGTTTGCAAATGCAAAATAAATCGCGCTTTGCATGATAGTAAGTTTCTGAGTGACATATGTCAAAGAATCGCGCTTTGCATGATAGTAAGTTTCTGAGTGACATATGTCAACGTCGGTGCTGTATTACCTTTTCCACACTATGTAACTTTCGTTTGCTTAGCCATTAGCCCTCATATTTATAAACGCCTTTACAAACATAGTAGATCCAGATCAGACGGGTCCTGTTGGAAAAGTCTGATTAGGACCTTCCCTATCTGTTTATGAAATTATAACTGATCTGACTCATCTATTTCTACACAAACCAAACAAAAGTCCTGTGTACATACACTGTTATAAAAAGTCAGCATATGCATATTCATAATGTTATTATTTCTTACATGAACACTGAACAGGGAAATGGTTGAACTTATACTGGGCGTCACATCTAAAACACAATTAGTTACAAAAGTCAGTTACATGGCCCAGTCAGGTTGAATAATTGGTTGCTTCAATATTAAAATACGTTTAGAAAACCACTTTCATCGTGCAAAGAATTCGGAACACGCTTATCTTGATCCAAACTGTTTGCTGCAAAACGTATCAGTGATTCACCTTATCATGAAAACGTAATGCATATAGTAGGATAGTAGGACAAAACGGGTACAAGTCGCCTTCCAATTGTAAATGTTTTTTATTTCCTAACAAACACATCCACATGTACAAACCACCATCGTTTAACAAGTTTCGATAATCACAAGAAATTAACAGAGTTATGGATAACGGGCTTATTTCAATTATAAAATTGTTACTTCTTCACCAAACCCATGTTTTGACTACATGTGGTGAGAAATACTTTCATTTGCTTTAACCCTTTCCTCCATAAATATGCCTTTCTATGCCTCTGTAAAAGCCACTTTTTGAAACCATTGTGATAAATAGAGCATTTGCTCCTTCGGAGCAAATGCTCTATTTATCACAATTGTTTCAGAACTACAAAACTCTTAATTTTTTTCTTTTCTTTCTCTAGTTACATGTAATGCTCCTTTTCGGTATATTTATTGAAAGAGGTTGGGTCTAAAAAATAGCCTATTAGGGAATGGGTTAAGGGATGTAATTTACACATCTTATCTATAACTCTGTGTTACACATATGTTGCACATATACTAAAACAGTTGGTATTAATCTATTGCACTAGACATTGTCTGATATCAGTTTCAAGATTGACTATCTGAGCCCTGACTCGCATTTGCAAACAGTTTGGATTCAGATGAGGCGCTGAGTCAATCGGTGTCTCATCAGGACTCAAGCTGTTTGACATCCGATCAATAGTTTCTCGAAATATTGATCGAATCGGCAGCATTCAATATTACTCCAGGTCCACATTTGAGCAGATATCGTATTCGTATAGCGGGATAATGGTTGGCAGACTAACATAATGCAGGTATCTTTATTTCCACATAAAATTATGTTACTTTCTCATTTGTGCATTTTAATGTTCATTTGAAATAATATAGAGGGATGAGAAAGAAGTAAGTAAAAGATACTTATAATAAAGACATAAGCTGAAAATCTTGAGCAATTGTCATTAACTGGTTTGTTCAATATTTACATTAACAACTGACAGAGTGTCAAACAGTTTGGATTCTACTTAGACGCCGGGACCAAATGTTATGAGACTTCTGGGTCTGAGTCTGAGCTCAATCTCAATTACCTGATTGGTCAGATTCTGATCAGATGCTTCAGACTGATCTCAGACTCAAGCAAAAAGGTTTAATAACATCGGGACCGGGTTAGTCTAGGGTCATTTAGATCAACGCTGGTTGCAAATGCTAAGCAAACTAAGGACTAAGACAGCTTGCATGTGTTATTATTATACAAATGACTAGTATTATTGTACTGTTTAGTTCTGATTTATTCAATATTTCTTAGTGAAGTCGTCCATACATGCATGTTTGACTGACAGAGTTTTCAAACAGTGCATGTCTTAATGGGAGAAGAGGTGTGTGTGTGTGTGTGGGGGGGGGGGGGGGCGCAGAACCATATATCACTGTTGACCTTATTATGAGAAGCTCCACCTGACTGATATTTGCTTTGATACAGATGAAACGTTCGGTATATCCTCGGAAGCCAAGCTGTGTGAGTCTCGATCAACAGTGTTCAAAAAGCTTGGACGAATTGGATGTAAGTTAACGTTCTAATTGATCGAAATTTAAGATGGTATTATGTGATTTTACCACAATGAGTAAGGTTAACCCTTCGCTTGCTATTCACGTCAATATACCCACCTGTAAATTGTGAAGACCCAGATGAGACAGCTCGCTCCTGCAGGGTCTGTACTATTTACAAGTTGATTGTGTAACCAGTGCACTCCACAGCAGTGATTGCACAGCGACATACTTGTACACAGTGAAGATATATGTAATCATACAACAGGGCATGGGTAAAGAAGGAGAAATGTGTAAAATTCAGCAAGAGAAGGCTTAACGCTTATCACTGGCTCGCATTTGCAAACGGCTTCGATGCAGATTGCACGCCAAGTAACACGGTGTCACATCAGCTTCCAAGTTGTTTGACACTCGGTGAACAGGTTCTCAAAGGAATAAGTCCATACTGCACCAGGCCAAACAGTGAGTAGACATTTTCCTTCTGCACCAATTTACAAATAAATGACCAACTTTTTGTTTTTGAAGCTTATTCTGAAGGTGGTGGCTCTGAATAAATTTTCCACACTTCCTGAAAGTTTATTTTGATGGATTTACATATATAAAAACTGAATAGCAGAAAAACTTTCAATAACCCTTTGAATGTGTGTTATGCAAACTCATTACGCAAGGTATACCCTATCATACTGAATAGACAATATCGTTCTTAACAATAATTTAGCTTTCATAAAACATACAAAAATACATGTAACTTTTAGGGCGTTTTAAGGGCCACAGTACTTATATCACACGTTAAATACGAACAATAATTATGCATTGTTCACGTCGTTGTAAGGCAGCATATTTAACATTAACGACTATTAGAATTAGGTTTTTGAAAATATGTGGTAGCTTAATGCAACAAGAAAGTTATGCAGAAAACTCCTTTAGGATTTTTCTGCAATACTTTCATCCTGAAGCAAGCAAAAAAACGTGGTCCCGAGGTTGAAAACCTTTTTGTTGTGTCTGAGATCATTCTCAATCACCTGTTTAGTTGGATTCTGATATCAGACTCAAACTTAGAAGGTTTACAACCTTGGACCCTGCTCTTGTTGAACTTCAGATCTCTCCAAAGAGCAGGTTCTGTTGTATATCAACACTTATATCGATTCATTGTCGTTTTTTGAATAAGATTCCCCAGTCACGAAAGAAAACAAACCTAGAAATATAACAACATAACAAAAACCCACATAAAACTATCCTAAACCACATGATAGTTTGAAATTTGAGCTAATATCAGCTATCAGTTTAGTATAAAGTAGAACCCCTCTAATATGACCACTTGATGAATAAACATATGTGTTTTTGTTAGCAGGTGGTTGCTTAATACAGGGCAAAAGTAATGCAGAAAGCTCCTCTAGGAGCTTTCTGCATTACTTTTGTCCTGCATTAAGCTACCACTTGCATCTAACACCCAGAATTATAGGTGGTCGCATTAACGGGATTGTACTGCATCATTACAATCATATTCATGTAATCTTCATTGAAACCTAAAACTTTGACTTCATAGATACACCTTTTAACCTTTTTCGTAGAAAGAGCAGACCCAGATAAAACGGCATGTATAGAGTCTCTGGTTGAAATAATAAAGAACTGTTTCTGCAATGTCTGCCATTATCGTAAATGTGTTCATATGCCATTAGATAAAGTGATGCTATTATTTCTTATATGCATAAACATCAGGTAAAAGGTTACGTATTGTACGTGGAAATTTGACCTTTTCAAAAACATAGATCGCGATACGACATCAAGTAACATGATATCTCACCAAGATCTAAACTCTTTGGCTCCCTACTTACCTTCCTTAATATATTGTTTAGACCTTGTTATTAGTAGCTGAAAATTTGTTCAAGCAAAACAATTATATGTATAAAATGTACAACTATTCAAACTTTTTCAGTTGTATGTGTAGGAAGCAATGATATTGTAATTATGAAAGTTTATGATGGAATTTGCAAACATCTTGTTTTGGTATTGGCAGAGTCTGTAGAGTCTGGGTCCATGCTTATAACGCTTTTAGTTGAGTCTGAGTTTCGTTCGCAGGCTTTTGATTGGTCAGATTTGAGTTCTCAAGCTTTTGATTGGTCAGATTTCAGCCAAAGGCTCAAATCTGACCAATCAAAAGCTTGAGAACGATCTCAGACTCAACTAAAAGCTTTATAAGCATGGACCCATATCTATTGTAATTTCAGTAGCAAACAGAACAGACCCAGATCAGATGGCTCATCAAAGAGCTCTCAGATCTGGTTCTACTCTATTTGAAAAAGCATGAAGAAAGTGTTTATATGAAGGAAATGGTTAAAGGCTAAAACGTAACAGAGAACAAGAGAGAACAAACATACTTCAAATTCACTTCACAATGACTAAATGTGTAATGTTCGTCAATTACAAAAAATGTACACTAGAAATGCTATTTGAAAATGCCATATATTTACACTTTTTCTAAAAATATAATCAATCATATTGGTGAAAAATATTTAACCAAAGCTTTGGATTATTCTATTTATAAGGTATCCAACAATTGCAAATAAATTTATCCTTTATACACGGAACACTGCTATTTGTTGTATCGGTCGTGAACTGGAACGCGGGAAAATTGGCGGGTAACTCACAGCTAACTATATAGACTATGAACTAGTTTCGCGCAATATGTTCTCCGTTTATTTGGCTGAGACAATAATCGACGAGTTTTGTAATCATATTTAATACAGAAATAGTGATGTTTTAGCATGCGTATGCGTTTCATGAATACAATCGATTGATAAATTTGGCAGCAGCAAATTCGACGGCTGTCTTGATAGTATTGTGGACGAAAACATTCGGATATATAGTTTTCCTTTCTATTATTTTCGATGTTTTGTTACCTTAAGCCCTTGAGTGCTGGAAACGACTCATTAGTTTCCTGTGCAAGCAGTATATACCCAGATGTGAGGACCCTCTAATCAGGGGCGGCACTTTTTGTAAGTTTGCTTTTTTCTTTAAATATCCCTGAATATTCACAGAAAGCTTGACCTGTTTGAAATATGGAAAGGTCCATATGAAAAGTCAGTGTTGAAAGGGTCAACATGCTATGAGTGAACTGGTAATTACATTTTCAAAAACTACAAAACAGGACACCGAATACATTGACGTCACATAATTAGACCTACAGATAAAGGTGCGTATCCAAATACTAAAATCGTCATATCTCCACCAAACCCTTTACTGTGACCCAATCTTTAGAATCGTCTCTTCGAGACAATTCTTCGAGACAATTCTAAAGAGTTGTCACAATATAGGGTTTGGTGCAGAAATACAGGAGCAAAATCTGAAAATGTTTACACTTACGCATCTTATCTGGACCTCTGATAATGTTCCAAAATGTTGGACACTCATTATTGTGACATTTAACCCATCTAATCCCATATTAAATGAGGAAATCCGTCCAGAACTTAGTTTGGAATCCATCCATTTTGCACATTAAGTGAGCATATCAAAGAACACAGTTGCTGGTATATGCCATTACTTAACAGTTCAGACCCCGAAGACTATTGAAGGAACCCGCTGATCTTGGTCTAAACTGTTTGTATATGTCCTTTTAAAGGACAATGGGCACGGATGGGTTAATATATATAATGTACCTTGTATTTCAAAATGAAGTTGATGAAAATTTGTGCACGCGAACACTGATGTGTGCTTAAATTCTGATATTGAGAAAGGTATGCATACTTTCAATTTATTAAAGCGTTTTAGAAACTATTGACAGGGCGCCGCATTCGTCGGCTTCTTATCTGCAAATAAACTGTTTGCAAATGCCAGTAACATAAAAAGTATCAAATAACAATGACCAATGTATGTCGATGTTAGTCGCTTGATGTTAGTCACTAGTGGAACGACTTCCCCTTGCTTTTGTTTGCAGCGTTGCTCCATTTAGTTTTGATTCCATCTCGAGTTCTAGAATAGGGGAACGTCTTCCGTTACACGGTAGTCTGTGAGCATTGACGTTACATGACGTCACAACGCTTTTTCTGAAGCTTTTAGACATGACACAATAGATGACCGGGTTAAGGCAGGACTGGACGTATGGTAAACAATTGATTACGAGCTGAAAATAGAAACAAACACAAGACAATTGAACGCATTCTGAATCTAGTATACATACCAGTAGTAACGTCGAATTCCGGGGCGGGAGGTCGCAAGTTGGGTCCATGGCCGCGACATGCCAAAGTCGTAAAATTTGAAATAGCAGCTCTCTTGCTTACACGTGGGAGTTCCAGACGTGTGCTACGAAATATGACTAGTCGCTCCAGTGTCGGTTTATAATGTGACTAGTTAAGGTAACAGACGTTATCACAGAGTGGAAACACTATATCGGTCTCAAGTAGACACACTGTCTCTATTATCACTGAAAAATGCAATGGAGTCTAGCTAATACGACAACTCAAAAGAAATCTAATTCTGGAGTTTTAAACAGGTGGTATCTTAATGTAGGGCAAAGGGTATGCAGAAAGTTCCAATTGGAGATTTCTGCATTACGTTTGACCTGCATTAAGCAACCTCCTGCTTTTGACAGTTGACCCCTGAGCAAATAATGTGAGCGCTACTTTGCTGTGTATTGCTATAGTAAGCAGCTAAGGGAGAATGTTTAAGATAATTCCATTGAATGGCTTTACTAGAAACAAATGTGTTTCATATATGGCAGATAATATGCTGTTTGTGTTTATCGGGGATTGGTTAATACATTTCAAGGACTATTGATTGTTAAAATAGATAAGCGAGTTTAGTTGCCAAAACCTCTTCTCCTGTTGTATGTTATTACTGAAAAGGAACGGACTCGTTAAATGCACAACTTAACAGGGCCGATGAAAAACAAAATGGCATAATGTCGCGAAAAGTCAAAGGGTGTAAAAGAAAAACAACAGGCAAATCACCTGGTTGCAAAAAATAATAATCTGGTGCTATTTTGGCAACTTCCGATTCGATCAAGCTTTTGAGAATATATTCGCCGAGTGTGAAACCTTTGTATCCTGCTCAGAGTGTGAAACGTTCTCATCTGAATTCAAACTGTTTGCAAATGCAACGTAGGTCGTGGATAGAGGAATAACGGTTCAAGTTCTCAGCACTATGGTCGTTTTGAAACGAAGTGGAAGAAATCGTACATCAAGAGTTGAAGTCAATTTCTAATGATATATAAAATATATAATGCTGAAAAAGATGGATCATTGCACTATCCCAACTATTCTACGTATTTGGACATGCACTCTTAACCTTTGGCCTGCTATGGGCGGATGAGTGAATACCTATGCAAACAGTTTGGATCCAGATGAGACACCGAGTAAATCGGCGTCTCATCAGGATCCAAACTGATTGACACTCTTATTGCATTTTGGTAGCTTGAATTTTGAAAATGTTTTAGGTGAAAATTTCTGTAAAAATAATCTAAATAGGCTAAAGGTTCAGCAGTTTGATCATGATCTAATGGTTACTATTGCTACTACATCAGTCTAGTTTAAAGTAATCAAATTAGGTGTCAACTTTAAATATTTGGAATAATAAATAGGTGGATTTGGAGATTGGATATATCTTTAATTACCCTTTACTCCATGAATATTTGTGAAAGGAATATTGACGTCATGAATATTAATTAAGTTTAGTGTAATAATAACACATGGACACTGGAAAGTTTGGCCGTGGTAGAAGCTGTAGAATCATATCCTTATTATATCATTTGCAAACACAGCAAAATCTGAATAGACGGCTCTTGTAAAGACATAGAAAGGCACATTTATGGAGTAAAGGTTTAAGGATACATACGGACTATGTTACATGACTGTGTAGTGGCGAGAACGTTCACAATAATTCACTTAGTACGAGTTTATACACTTACCTGAATTTTGAAATGTATTGGTAAAAATATGCCGGAATTGATATTGGAATATTTAAATATCTGGAACAATAGCTTGGGTCCCCATGAAAATAAAAACACTAGTATCACAGTGATCAGCATTCTGATAACCTGAAAGTGAATAAATTTGAAACTTTGTCATACAACACTAAATCATAGTACATACATGTCCCTTCTACTTTGTTGACCCTTTAATCAACTTATATAAACATTGTAACGTCTAAGAAAACGGGCAAACAAAGTAGACCCAGATCAAACGGCTACCATAGGAGCCGTCTGATCAAGATCTGTTATGTTTGCTTATGTCATAAGAAATATCTGATTCTACAATTTCGACCATGACCAGAATTTGTCTGATCAGGTCTGCTAGATACATAGATAGCTTTTATTCGTATTAAAATGTGCATTTAAACATGCATATAACATCTATCAAATAAAACACCAAGTAACAAATATATTGCACAAAATGCCATAGTAGTATGTCTGATATCAATGGTTAAATATATAACTGATAAAGAATTATCAATATGCTAGTTACATCAAATACAAGCATAACACAACAAAGGATTTACATAATCCTTATTTCCAATGAGGTCCTTATATCAAGATCCTCTGTGTGCTTATGGAATAAAATAGATCTTATTCTATAGTTTCGGCAAAGGTCAGGAATATCTGTGTTCATTATGCCATGATTATGTAATATATATTCATGATAGCTTTATGTCTTGAATGAACATTCATCAGATAAAATATAAACACAGAATGCCTACGAGTGTCTTTCGCAAAAAGATGCGTTCTGGATTGTTTAAAGACACGTACATTTAGTAACCTAAGGCAGGGGGAAAGTTACGAAGAAAGCACCTAGATGGCCTTTTCTCATTTCTTTTGTTCTGCATTGGCATTTTTCTGATTTGCAAACAGATAACTCAACACTTCCTTAAGAGCTTGAAAGTATCTGAAATAATTAAACCTTGCAGCAGATAAGAGATAGAGCAGGACATTCGGTAAGCAACTGCATTTGTTATTGAAACATACGTTCATTAACCCTTTCGCTGCCAATGCCGGATCTGTGATTACCTATGCAAACAGTTTAGATCCAGATGAGAGTAACTCGGCGTCTCATCAGGATCAAAACTGTTTGTTACTGTTACTATGTTTTTGAAACATAAATTAAGAAAATCAAAATAATGAAAATGTGTAGCAGACGACAAAGTTAGCAGACGGCAGAATTCGGCAGCGAAAGGGTTAATACAAAATCATTGCAGATTGTTGTGGGACTATTCATGCGTGAAGAGAGTTTTTTCTGCATTTACCTGCTTTCGTCTTTTGATTACCGAATGTCGCACGTCAAAGCGAGCTGAAGGCACCGTTTCTGAGATGACATTTCGTCTACGAAAAGACGATGACGAAGAATATACAGTTGGTGGCGTATCTTGAACATGGCGGATATTGAAATTTCTGAGCCTGCAATAAATGAGAAGCAATGACCCGGCGCATGAATAAGTATATAAATAAGTACATTTCACAATGAATGCACAAATACGGGAACAAAATATCAACAAGTACATTTCAAAATGCATGAACAAATATGGAAACAAAATATGAACAAGTACATTAGAATCTTTCGAAAGCGACACGTGTTTTATTATTATTATTATAGGGGACTTCAAAAGAGGTGTTGCTTAACTATTTCGTATATAAGAAATAATAAGAAATAATTAAGAAATAATGACAAGATGAATGTTTATTTATCTTACTTTTCTAATAACATTTGTAAATATGTTTGATATTGCTGGAAATTGTACAGTCTAATTTGATGTCATTCCATCGGCAAACAGAGCAAACCCTGACCAGATGGTTCATAATGCAGAAGTTCCTATAAATCAAGAACTAGATATCTTTTGGGCGGTCGTTACAGGGGGATTTTGGTCCACATGACTGGAGTCCACTGACATTACACATTACAGAGAAAGAAATAACATTTTAAGTTCCGATGCAAGTCATAGACCAGCAATTGGCCAAATATAATTACAGCAAAACCACCCAATCGAGGAATCAAATACTTAAAAAATTAGGTATTTATGTCAGATGGCAGTTTAACGCCAAGTGAAAGACACGCCTTTCACATCGCACCCAGCAGCTACCTGTTTAAAAAGATAACGCGTCTTCTTATATGCATTGGGTTTAGTATGTTGTTATGTAGATCTAACACGTACGGATCCATGTTAGGCGCTGATTAACTCGGACGTTGATTAGGATGCAATCTGTTCGATACTGTGATTATTGTTTTTAACCCTTATAGTGCAGAACACGAGTCACTAATGTCATTCGCAAAAAGTGTAGACCCTAATGAGAGGGCTTGTCGAGGACCCATCTCATTAGAATCTGCAATGTATATCATGTTATACTGTTCTTTATAAAAAATCAATAAATATTCACCATAAGCTTGACCTTTTTAAATTTTTGGAATAGTCTATTTGTAAATTTGTATGGGTTAAGGGAAAACGAAAAGTAAGAAAACTAAAGCAAAACCCTTTATTCCATAGACAATTATTGTAATGCCTGCACAAATAAAGCAGACCAAGATCAGAACAAGATCAGACGGTTCCTGTAAGAGCTATCTGAACATGATCGGTTTGCGTTTGAAATAAAATAGACCTGATCATGCAGTTTCTACCATGGCCAAACAGTCATTTATTCATATACTATGATGACAAAATCACCTAATTATTATGTATGCCATATTTGTACCTGAATATTCATGAGGTAAAGAATTCTATAAGTGTAACATAAAATTATTGTTCATATACAGTCACATGTAGTTGGTAATTTGAAATCGTATAACAACACTAACTGCACCGGGGATGTAATCAGCTAATCAGATAATTAGCGATAATGGTTGTTGGATGGCCACCATTTATCATCCTTCCAAATTGTCAAATTTCACCTCCCTTCAGAATTTAACTCTCTCGCTGCCAATGTCTCATCTGTGACTACCTATGCAAACAGTTTGGATCCAAATGCAAGTAACTCGTCATCTCATCAGGATCCAAACTGTTTGTTACTGTCACTGTTTCGTAGAACAAAAACTAATCAAATAAAAATAAAAATGGCCAAGTGTAACAGACAACAAAATTTGCAGACGAAAACAAAAATGGGAGCACTGGTCTGGTTGTATTCGACGGTTATTCCGATTTATGTAAGGATCTGGATGACGTACTTGCAAATCGGGTCATTCGTTTTTAATTTCCCTCGTGGTCATATTGTCATTTGCAATGACAGTCACCATTTAAGACGTTTAATTTCCTTGAATAAATTGCGCTGAGACAGGATTGTGTCGGTTAGATGACTCTAAAGAAGAGAACCCCAAGCTTGTCTCAATAGTACAAGAGACAGGATAAATATCTTTTCCCAGACACTTGCATGTTTACACGACACATTAATATGTCAAGTGAACTGCTTGTCGATTCAATTTGTCTCGATGAGTATGATATTTCGCCAAATAAATATACGCATCGAATTCATAAATTCAAATCAGTGACGTATGCGAATTTCAGTCTCATTTTCGTGAAGGTATTGGTCAAATTGACTTTAACTCTTTGCATGCTAAGTAATTTTTATTGCATGCCAGTTTGCCGTCTGTGACATTTTCAAAACTATGAAAAGTTGTTCTGAATTATTTTGATGAACAAACAGTTTGGCTCTCAGATCAGACACCACGTTTGTTGGGACCTGATCTGGATTGAAACTGATTGCAGGTGTCACAAATGGTGAAGGAATCCGCCTCTAGTATTGAAAGAGTTTAAGTTCAAATTAAAACTAGGACGTGGGGATCCTGCAACAGAATCCCGCAGTTTGACTAAATTTTGAGGGGCATCCATAATTGCACGTCAAACAGCTTGGATGAGACGCCGAGTTATTACTTGAATTTTAATAATTGCATATGTAAACATATTTTCTCTTAACAATTGTTGATATTAGATGAAATTGTACAGTCAGATACATAATAATTTCATACGCACACGTTGATTGCAAAGATGTGAACAAGCTGAGGGAAACTGTTAAACAGAATAATAAAGATGTTAATTTCTAACCAGTCTGTACTTCACACAGAAGTAAATGTTGAATATAAGATTACAACTCGTTCCGTAAGAATATTTTATAGGATAACCTTCTCTATTCGATGGTGCTTTATGTCGGGTGTAATAACTTTCTCCGATAATGCTGGCCTTCTATCTAGTGTTCAGTGGAACCAGCAGTGGTTTTCTTTTTTTAAAACTAAAATTGACTGCCAAACCGGTTGATTGCTGAAGTGTTATGGCCAATCAGTGTTTCACCCAAGAGTCCATTCAGAATGAAAAGTCTAAATTTGTTGGAGGATACTGTGAATGACAAATTGAAAACCCTGGTTAGATTGCTTCTCTATAAGCCTTCTGGGTATTATCAGTTGATACCTTTTTTCTCCTGCATTCAAATGGTTAAGTAAGTAACGACCAATACTTTATAGTATCCATGCTACCGGTAAAATGCCTACGAGATGTATACATCCATACACAAAAGGAATACTAACCTAGGAACCTGGTAAGCGAGTGTACTGGTGTTTTCAAACAGTGTAGACCAATATTAGAGAGTTCCTAGAGGAGCACTCTGTACTACTTGTCATTCGAAATCATTACCTTATACCGTCTATATTGAATAGACTATATCTTTAACCGATGAGCGACACGTTCAACTTTGAACGGCCGAGGGTAGTACTCTATGATGGTATACTCTTAAACTTGGATACAGGAGGAGCTTACCAGACTCATGTATTATTTTTTCCCTGTCGTGCCCTTAACGGCTTACCTGCAGGTGCTCTGACTTCAGCAAAGCCATTGAGTACATATTTGACGGATTGTCACAGTTATTATGCTATGTTTTACATGTTGTCCTGTGTTCACCGTCGTCTATGTTGTGGGTAAGTCCAGCGGGGATACCTTTATTTACAATATTTGTAAAGCTAGGGTGACTTTGAGAGAAGTGTGAGGTTAGGACGTCCGTAAACCGGTTTAAACCCCCAGTGGTGTTTTTGCTGCTGACCGTGCCAAGGCGGTACTCTCTTTGTCACCTTTCCTTTTGTTTGCCTTGCGTCTTTGTGCTTGTGGTTTGTTCATGTTGTGGAACGTTTGTCCCTGTTTCTTGTGTGTCTTTTGGTGTTTTCTGTGTTCATTTCGTATGTGTGTGTGCGTGTGCGTTTGGGTGTGTGGTTGTGTGTGTGTGTGTGTCATGCTGTCTATCGGTGTTTTGGTGGTGGTTGCGTCTTGCATGTGGCTTTGCCTGCTTGACTTTACTACTTTTCCATTTGAAAAATCAGCATTCAATGGCCGCAGGAACATAGTCATAGCGATGTTTTAAAGCAATACTTTACTTGGTAAGCCCGCCTTTGTATGTTTCTTAAAAAGGGTTGACAGCTCCCAGTGTAGGATATGCCTGATTAATTTTACTCTGTTTGTTTATTTGTTATATATCTGATTACTACTGTTATTGTTTACCCATATTTTATATCTACGTATATACAATAACTGAATTGATGTTCAAATGAATGGTTAACTACGGCTATTTGGGCAGGTATGGATGCCTATAAAATCAGTTAGCTGTTACATGCAGAATGAAATAATACCGAAGTTCGTCTTGCATTAAGCTGCACCCTGTCTAAAACATAATACGTTACTTTGATTGATTATTGTAGAGACCTGGATTGTCAGTCAGTATGTGCATAAAGAAATAGTACGCTGGGATAAAAACAATATAAGGAAAGCAGACTTCACTGTCTGTTTTTTGTAATTAGATTGCTATAATTTATTATTATATTAGCTATATTTCAGAGCCATAGATAAAAGACGTATTCAAAACTCAAATAAGAATGTCTTTTCAAAACCCTATATTGTGACCACGCTTTAAAATCGTCTCTTTGAGTGGTCTCAACATAGGGTTCGGTTGAGATAATGTTTAAGGTACACATCTTAGCGTTGCCTCTGTAATTACCTGTACGTTGATGTCATGTTAATTAGCGTTCTTCTACTGATCCACAGCACATATATCACAACAGTGTAACAGTATATCATCATGATTGTAGGCATAATGAACATGACAAGGAACTGGTATACCGCGTAATAAATCCTGTGGTCGTCCCGCAGTCCATGGTCAGAACAATGCAGTAGACTCACGGAACTGACATTGTTGAAGTAGGTCGTTGATTCCGTATCCTGATAAAAACAATATCATGCATCAATCATTTGAACAATAAACATAGTTTGTCTGCAAAAAAAATAATGCATGTTTCGATGGTTCAACCATGGTGTCCTAACATTCCATTTCCTAAACACAATCACTATGGTAGACACTTTGTATTTTGACGATCCGCCGAATTACTGTACCGTAGGTACTAGGTACATACATATATCAAGGTTTTTAACATATTCAGTTCAATATAAGTGCTATAATAATTCAGTGTTAACCATATATCTCGTCGATATTTATGTAAGAAATAATGATATTAAGAATATTACATTAAATTGTACAATGACACATGAATACAAGTTGTTCGGTTATGGCAGAAATTGGATAATCAGAACTATATTGTCCCACTTGCAAACAGAGCATATCCTGATCAGACGGTTTTTGTAGGGTTAATATGGGTCTACATTAAAATGCATCTCTGTCGTTCAAGTTAATGAAACTATATTTCCCTAAAACATTCCGATGCTGTTGCTAAGTGAAATACTTAAACTATCCAAGTAACAGTCTGTTTTCCATCTGTCTTTGCATCCACTATATTGTTTTTTGATGTCATATTAATAAGTGTTCTTCTCCTGGTCCACAGCACAACACCGTATCAGTATATAATACAATCGACTCAGAGAAACAGTAGAAACAAATAAAATGTCCAAGACAATGCAGGGTTCGATTGCAGAATAAAAACATTTGGTGTATCAGTGACGCAATGTATCTACGGCTCTGTGGTTTTATTATTATGTAAAAACAAAAATTTCTAATTGCACTATACGACCTATTTAAGCCTTTAATGCTCGTAAAATAAACAGCAAACTCGTCCAAATGAAACTTGGGGACATCCATGCTGCACGTGAGGGGTATATATGAGACACATGTATGCCTGTGAAAACCTTTGACATTTCTTGGTTTACAAACAGTGCCGGCCTGGCAAGAGGGATCCTAGATGAAACCTCTGATCCGGGTCTACATTGTTTGCATGTGTCCTATGTATGTGCCCGTTAGAATATTCAGTATAGACGCCATCCTACCTTCTTGAAAGATGTAGTGTAACCCAGTCTGTGATACATCTGATTTTAAAGCATACGAGTAGTTGTAAGCTTGGAAAGCACTGTACATATCAGGGGAGCATTCTTAATATATTGGTATTTTGGCCTATAATTGTAGGTGGTCACGCATTAAAGGGTATGCACTGACACATTGTAAGTTCATAAATGGTGAACACAGACGCAAGGTCCTGAACATTGATATCGTAGGACTTTGGATTACTAGAAGGATGATAACTCATGAAAATCGCTTTGAACGGACTGTATTAGAATGTAAGATGACGTACATGTAAACACATTCCCTCTTTTACGTTTGACATATGTAAAAAGGTTAACCCTTAACCTGCTGAATAATTATAACTTACTCACCCCATTCTACATATTAAATAAGTACAAATACGAGTCATGCAGGAAGCACCACATACAGATAAAACATCCGCCCGAACAGAAACACAAGAAAACACAGCGAATGTACATAACTACAAAAAACATAAAGAGACGCAAAAAGACAAAACAAACAAACAATAGGGGAGATTGAAGTATCGCCTTTGAACGGTCAGTGACAAAAGTCACTGGGGGTTTAAACCGGTTAAGGGGCGCCCAACCATTAACGGTATCAACAGTTATCATTGAATATGATTATTTTGACAAATAGCGCAAACCCTGATCTAAGGACGCCATTATTAGCTCTGTATGTACATTGATAACATGTTCTTATATACTCGGTTATATACATAATTAATAAGTAAAACAAAAATGCCACAAAACTACATATTAAATATGACACTTATGCATGCTGAAGATGCATAGTAAGCACGTACTGGCATTTATATACTTCATCCGTGTTCTGTTATTCTAACAGACCTAAGGTCTACATTAAGATATATTTCCAGGTAAATGGAATAACGAATATTCAACAACACCTCCAAAAACAACTCACTACATATCTTGACAAAATGGTTTCGACTTTGTCTAGCAGACGACAATATTATCACCGAATGGTTTAACCCTTTCGCTGCCAAACTCTGTCGTCTGCTAACTTTGTCGTCTGCTACAAATTTTCATTCTTTTGATTTTCTTCATTTTTGTTTCAAAAACATAGTAACAGTAGCAAACAGTTTGGATCCTGATGAGACGCCGAGTTACTCGGCGTCTCATCTGGATCCAAACTGTTTGCATAGGTAATCACAGATCCGGCAATGGCAGCGAAAGGGTTAATGGAACATAAACGTTAGATATGTTTCGTGACACGAAAGAGGAGTTTTATTATTTGCAACTAATTGCTTGTCTAGACCTATTCTTGTAATAAAATAATACAGACAGACTGGCGTGTACTAGTTATACTTACATTAAAACTATAAACTGCGCATTCATGGTTTGCCATTGAAATTAGGAAACATTTGTCTATATTTTTGTCCTGTAGCGCATTTCGAATAAGCATTATGGCATACAGTAAAAGCTTCTCAAACGAAGCTTTTAGTGCATGAAATGGGAAATATCGTTCTAGGTAGGTAACTGCTTTATTCAGGGCGAAATTCACACGTAAATGTCCATTAGTTATTGGCACGAGTTTACAATGCTTCTAAGCTTCCAATGGCAAATCTGTGATAACCTTGGCAAACAGTTTGGGTCCACTGGAGATACTCGGCGACTTCTCATGATCCAGCCGTTTGACACTGATTATGTTTTTGTACAAAAATTAAAGAAACACCATTTTGAAACCTGTAACAGACTGCACCCTCGGCAGAAGGAATGTATTTGACGCCAAAATGGTTAAAAAGCCACCTGTAGTACATCCATACTTAAAGGAAAGATTTACCGTATTATACCGGTTGACTCGTGTTTTATTGTGTGTCTGATATCATGTAAGCTATCTGTCAGACAGTGTCGTCATGTGATATAGTACAAGCTTTTAGTACGGTTTCAACGATACCGTATCAGACCTGAGACCCTTCCAGTGTACCATAGTCCCAAGGTTATAAAACATTTTTATTGAGTCTTTGATTCTCAAGCATCTGATTGGCCAGGTTTTGAGCAAGTTGTTTTGCTAAGAAAAAAATAATTGTTAAAACAGTTGATACAATGAGGAACTGAGATAAATATATTAAGATTAAGGAATAAAGTGCAGACAGGGAACTAGAGATTGAAACACACGGTACAATCCTTAAATAGATACCGTTTCTTAATGCGACGTCTGATCTGGGACTGCAATATTTCTTATGATTAATTTTCGTGACAATCGGCAAAGAAATAGGTAAAATGACGTTTGCAGAATCAAATAGTTTGTTCTAAGTGTAAATACGATGACTGGTGACTTAGAGGCATTTTGAAACATAAGATGATTGAAAGGTTGAAAAGCTTGCCCGGACAAATCACCCAAATTAAGGAACTTATGAATAAGATGTAAGTTCCCGAGCTTGCCGGAAACCACTATGCGGTTACGAGTACAAAAATGCCACAAAACTACATATTAAATATGACGCCCCGTCAATATAAAAAGTCGCCCGTACTTCATTATCAGTGTTGTTATAGTTGCTGGTGCTTCGGGATCATAGCCGGTGCTACGGTAGGGGCGTGAATAGTGTTGCACTTTTAATTACTACTCATGAACAGACTCGATCAAACCGAGTCTGTATTTGTTTCTTTTCGCATTGCTACTTTTGCTTTCGAAGAATATCCCACTTTCAGAATATTTGTTTAATTATAGCCTCAAATCGGTCTGTAAATTAAAGGCAATACTTTTGGTAGCAATTATTGTATAATTTCGCGGTAGACATATGTTCTTCTAGAAACCTATTGTGTCATATAACATTATTAAATATAAATACGTCCAGTAAATGAGCAGATTTTGATAGCACGCTGATATTAGTTTTGGTTTCCTAGATCCATATTGTTTGCAAATGCAATTCAGGTCGCGTGTAGCCTGGGTTATCCTAGTTCTACTTACCTTTATGTAAAGTGTTGGTGTTGATAAAATGACTGACGCGACCCACACAGCGATAAGAATTCGTCTTGTCGTCCCAAAAGTACACTTTCGCCGACTTTGCATCGGTCTCACTATCACAAAATACCTAAAATAGATAATTAACCCTTTCAATACTGATCTTTCGAATGGACTATTCCAAACTCTAAAAATGGCCAATATTAATTCGAATATCCAGGGATATCTACAAGGAAAATAAAATATGACAAGCATTGCAGATGAGAGGATTTCACTAAATTTCGATTGGTTCTACACTGTTTGTCGATGACACAAGTTACTCGTGTCCTGCATTGGAAGGGTTAAAATGGTGTTTCAGTCGGGAAAGAGTATTGACATTTACAGTACATCCTCCCTATTGCGAGCACATAATTTAACATAGGAGTATGTAAAACATGTGGTTGCTTAATGCAGGGTAAATTTAATACACAACTCATATGAATCTCTGCATAACCTTTGTCCTACATTAAGCTGCCACCTGTTTTAAAACTTCAGAATTATGCTTCTTTTGAGTGGTATTTTTTGTATATGTGTTTTCTTTAAATATTCATTTTCGTAATAACATAAGGGAGACACGTGATAAATGTGGGTATAACAGTAAGTCGCATCCATTATAGATGATATGAACAGCTGCACTAAAGTATAGACGTTATGCTATTATGGATTGGTTTAAATCAATGGAACATCTGTCAACAGGATAGTTATGAAAGTTATAGGCAGCTAAGGTTGGTGCTTATTATGTCTGTCATTAAACTAACTGCTGAAATGTGGGAAACAAAAGAACGATGTCATTTACAAATTGTACACCAAGATCAGCATTGTTTTCATTTCAGAATGCTTTTTTTAAACTTTAAGTAGTTCAAACACTATTGGCTCCTTGGATTCTTGCTAACTTGTTTGTTGTTTTCATGTTAACATCCATTGAACATTTGACTAAATGAATGAACATGCAGATTGAAGATTCATACAAAATGTAAAAAACAAAATATACACGGACAGCAATCAAACAAAAGCAACAGAACTTTGAGAATTATTCCCTTCCAACCCACAAAGCAGTTTGCTAATTCTTAATCTTAATTCTGAAAGGTGGTGATCCTTCGAAATCAAACGTAACAATGCCAAAAGAGAAACGTGCAGACTCAGTTTAATTGAGTCTGTTCATGAGTAGTAATTACAAGTGCAAACACTATTCACGCCCCCTTAGCACCGGCTTAAACACTATTCAATTTTCAACTTTGTACTACCACACTTGCACTGATAAGGCTGCTGGCTGTGAGATACAATTAATTAAATAAGACACCGAATACTCGTGTGGATCTAAGCTGTTTGCAAATGGAAGTCAGGTCGCATTCAGTGGGAGAAGGATTGGTGTGACAGATACTTTTGCGATATTTAATGCTAAGTCGATGGTCTTCATAAAGAGAGGATTGGAAAGTTTAATCAGAAAAATGTTCAATGTTTGTGAATATATATAGCTATATACATATATGAACAATTTGCAAAAACAGCTGTGACAAAAACATTCTTTATGATATACATTAGACAAATACATAATATAAAGCTCGGAAACAAACACGTTCCTCGGACCGTTTTACTAAACATCGTAGGACCAAATGGATTGTCAGTCCTAATTTACGATTGTCGCTAGTACACACATAGCCAAA
The DNA here is from genome assembly GCA_963576725.1 of Azorinus chamasolen. Taxonomy (NCBI): domain Eukaryota; kingdom Metazoa; phylum Mollusca; class Bivalvia; order Cardiida; family Solecurtidae; genus Azorinus; species Azorinus chamasolen. Next base: position 23,701,913 of record OY755251.1, on the reverse strand, counting down.
CCTATCGCTGTTTCTAATGTGCAGCAATGAAAGGTTCTAATTGTTTTTTCCTGACCAAAATAGACGAAAAGTGTCCTTGTTGTCTATCGCTAACCAAACTTGTTAATACACGGAGAAAGTATATTTGATGATTAATGTCTTCCAAATACATTATGTTTTTATTTGTTGGACAATTTTCTTATTCGTGAAGTCAGCTGGACTTAAAGGCTCAACTATGTATTCAGTCATTATACGCAAAATTCTTCAGCACCGATATATATCCGTATTTCTACCTATGCTGTACATAAATGCGGCGCACTGTTGCTGTGATAGAAAACACCGGGTAATTATATGTTGATAAGGTCACATGATTTAGTATAAGAAACATTAATTGTCAGAGAAATAAAAATAAAAGTTGCTTTAGTTCGAGGCCAAAACTTAAATAGCCCATGTACAAATTACACGTTTTTATAATGGGGTGTATCTCTTCACATTATCACCATAAGTTGTGTCCATACATATGCTTTTTACTCTTTGTCAACATTGGTAATAGTATCGTATCAGTGTCTTTAATACTAGTTTCCTACGGCAGCAATTATCGTAAATTCTATCATACGACGATCGCAACTTACGATACTTTCAATCGCACGATCTCTGTTGTATAATTACATAGAAGTGACGTTGTTGACAAACGAATCTCACAATGTGACAATTTGCATTGCAAATGGACACGACTACGTGTTCCATTTCCATGCAATTACGTGATCAAAGCCATAATGTCAGATTGGTTGGCATTGTTTAAAGAAAGTTCGTTTGGTAAAATGAAGAAATCATAGTTTCAAAATAAGGATTATCCAAATTCAAGATATCTAAATACCTTTAAGTGTTATTAAAAACGTTAGCAATATCTGCCTGTGTATCAGGTTTTAAGCTTAGCACAAAATCCCTCTCATAGCAATACAAAAACGAATCCGCAACCAGAGGGGCACAATTTGTACTCATGGGTATACCAACAACTTGACGATATATGGTATCCCAATAACGTACAAATGTATTATCTAAAAGAAAGGTAAGAGATCTACAAACATCAAGGCAAGACCACATGGTATAATGTTCAACGTTTGAATTCGAATAGAACGAACATTGAACATTACTAGCAAGGAACATTTTATTTTCTCTGGCAAAGGTTTTTTCTATTAATTTAATCAGTTTATCCTTTATAAGATGGTAAGGTAAAGTAGTATAGCGTGTTCTTTTATCTTAGTTAAACATGAATTCAAAAGTATTGATAACTTTGTAGTTGTACAAGAGCTAGCATTTGCAATTAAACGCGCTTTATGTTTTTATGTAGCTTCGGTAACCAATGTATTGTAGGTAGTTTATGCTTGGTAATTGTAATATCTGCCCCAAGTTGTTCACACTTTATGACATGGTCTGAAAAGAGGGTTTTAGTCAGTATTAATTGAAATGTATGCCTTGGTATTAATTATCTCCTGCTTCAAGACGTTGATATAACGTAATCGTCAAATAATAATGACATTATTCGATGCCTAATCAGCAGAAACAAAGATGTACTTTGAATGTAAATCCTGTAAAAGTACATGTATACGACATGCAGAAAACACCGCATAGAAAACACACAACCGCCCAAACAGCACCACTATGACAAACAGAAAATGTACATGAATATAAAAGACACGCACAAACATAATAAACAATCAATAGGAGGAAGATAGAAGTACCGCCTTGGAACGGTCAGTGACAAATGTAACTGGGGGGGGGGGGGTTAAACCGGTTTAGGGGCACCCAACCTCACACTTAACCCATCCCCTACCTAAAAGACAAACAGTGTAAATAAACGTATACCCTCTCCGACTAATCTACAACAACCGCGATGACAAATAGTGATAGAGTGCATGTAAAACGAAAGCATTTAAGTAAAACAACTGTATCCACCTATCGCTAGTGTACTCAATGATTGAGCTGCAAACAAAGTAACTTTAGAAAAGTGATAAAGGGTACGACAAAAACGATGTCCTCCTTCCGTTTCCGGATTCAAGAGGTCGCCGTCATAGAGAACTAAACCTTTCTTGTCGGCGTACATGCAAAGAGAGCAGCGTGATTGACAACTGTGAAAGGGTTGATAACCAGACATGCAGTACCATAGGATCATATCTCTTTTTAATGAATTTTGTAATGTATTTAGTGAACAAAGTGAGAAAATGTGTATGTCCAATAATTTTACGAAGTTTGTAAATCACATCACCATAAAATTCAGGATGTGAAATACCGTGTCGTAGGAGCGTTTAGATTTCATTTGTACTTGCTAATATGTGAGAGATTTCGATGATAAATTAAGAGAATGTGTTTCTTAGTTTGTGATATATGTATCCTTGCTTAAGCAGCTTTTCAGTTAAAATGAGATTTCGACTGTTAAAGTCATGAAAGTCTCTAGCGAAACGAATAAGTTGAGATATATAAAGCCTGTAAGATGTAGCACGGGGAACATCTCCATCAACGTGAGGGAAATTTACAATATTAAACTCGAAATCGTCTCTTTTGTCACAAAGTTTAGAAAAACATTTTAAGGGGTCCAAAAGAAATTCTGAGTTTAAGTGGAAGAAGGTGTTTATTTGAGCTACGTATAAAATGAAATGCGTTTGTCAATTATATAAAAAACGAGAAAGAGCATTAGACTCAACATGTTCTCTACGACACCATTTAATACTAAAGTTTTGGGCGCCCATAAACCGGTTTAAACCCCCGGTGACTTTTGTCACTGACCGTTCGAAGGCGGTACTTCCATCTTCCTCCTATTGTATGTTTGTTTTGTCTTTGTGCGTCTCTTGTTGTTTTTTCTGCCTATGTACATTTGCTGTTTCCTTGTGTTGCTGTTCGGGCGAGTGTTTGTTCTGTATGTGGTGTTTCCTGCATGACTCATTTTTGTACTTTTGTAAATACAAACATGTAATGGTATTCTATGTTTTGGACCTTTGTTAAGAATAGATCGTAGACTTTTATTTTTAATTATCTCGATGTTATCTGTAATCATTTGACCAGCCGGAGAATAGCAAAACTTTGGGGTGGCACAATCTCAATTATCAGGAATATTATCATTAATACTAAGGTCGGCAACTATCTTGTTATAGTTGAAAATTGTATTTCGGATGGGTTTGTTATATTTGAAGCAGATAATCGGTAGTTCTGCATTTTAAAAATATTTAGGAATAGTGTCAATTACAATTTTGTCTCTGAATATACTCTTGATGTCAATAAAAGCAATACCTTTATCAATATAAGACTATATAAGAAGTGGCGTCTTTACGGTAAAAGAAAGCTTTTTGTCGAGATAAAACATGTTAAGATTTGCTCTAGGATTATATTGCAAACAAGTTCTTGTACATGTAAGAGTCATGCAGGAAACACCGCATACAAAACACACAAATTACTTTGAGTTTATAATGAATAGCAGTTGTTATTCTTGAATCGTACATAATTCTAGCTATACTCACCATGCATTTTAAAAGCCACCTGTACCATTGCATATAGAAAGAAAACCCATTAAACTTCTGTAAGTATGAGATGCTTTGAAAGCAAAAGCAGCAATTTGAAAAGAGGAAATTGCAAAGTTGGTTTTCATGGGAAATTATTAAAAGTGCAACACTAGTCACGCCCCCTAGCGGTATTCAACTTTCAAAACAAATAACATCGAAACAAATGATCCCAAAGGACCAGAAAATATAACACCGAGAATGCAGTCATTTCCATAGATGACTATGCATCGTACACGTGATCAGTAGGCATTCGTGTCATTTGCTCGCGTGTAACATGGGACAATACACGTGGTCATAAGACATTTATCTATTAGGCGCATGTATAAACATCGGATCACACGCTAAGTGTAAAATTCTAAAATATATTCAAAATAAAAGTATAAACAAAGACGGCGTCTTAAAATGTATGGATATCTGATAATAATAATGCTTCTTTTGACAGGTATTGCATCGGTGATGAAAATACTTGACGGCGTAATACTGGTGGTAAAATATCTTGATGACGGGAATACTCCAATAACAAAATGTTATATCGAACTGTTATCGCTTTATTAAAAAAAAACAAATTGTCATATTAAAACCAAATGTTGATGATGTCCATCTATTCCCCGAACAACGTCTTACAGAGAAAGCAATTTGACGTGATGTTATCTGTCTAGTTGATTCCAATATCGTTGGTGACTAATAAATGCGAAATACTGTATAGGTATTCTCTTTAAACGTACACTACACTTTGTCAGAAAAATTGTAAACATCAAACGATAAATATTAGTATTTATTGACAATTCTGGTCGTAATTGCCATACTTGTCTGGTGTGGCTGTCAACTGGTAACGTATCTTTAAGGTTTGACTTTTCATTATTGTTAAAAGTAAACACGTCTACGGTAATCATAGCAGTACAAACATCAAGATTTAGGCTTTGAAAACAGTTATAGAAGCTCTTCAGCACTGTTTGCCACACACCATATACTATTCTGCTTGCCATCGTAGACACACCGGCAGATCATGTTCAACATTGTTAACCCTCATTGTCGTTGTTCTTTCATGTACAGCGGGCTTCACATATTATTCAGATTCTTAACCCGTTACCTCATAAATAGGTAGAAATAAAATGACAGTATGAATAATATTAGTTGAAGTTTTATAATGAATTTTGACCTTAGCAGAAACTGCAGACACTCATCAAACAGCTGAAGTCTTCTTACCCGGATCTCTCTGTTCGTAAAGATGTCAAAAAGCGCCTATATTATGTAAAAGGTTAATGAATATCGTAAATAATACAGTGACGTCTCGCTAATACGACAATTAAAAAATCTAATTCTTTAAAACAGGAGACAGCTTAATGCAAGATAACCAGTTCCAAGACGGTATTTCCATCTCCCCCTATTGTTTGTTTGTTTTGTCTTTGTGCGTCTCTTAATGTTTTTGGTACTTATGTACATTTGCTGTGTTGTCGTGTGTTGCTGTTCGGGTGGCTGTTTGTTCTGTATGTGGTGTTTCCTGTAGGACTAATTTGTGTACTTCAGTCAAACAGATTAAATGGTAAAATACCATGATCCCATTCATTGGACGTAGGAAAACAGTGTAGACTCGTCTCAGATAGCCCCTTTGTAATGGATGCAATATGATATACATGCATGTACCCAGATCAGAGTCTTAGGGGTATTTTATGTTTGAAATGGATTTATCACTCAGCGTCAATATATTTATATTTCTTGTAGGATACCTCAGCACGCAAAGATGGAAGAAGAAATGTCTAATGTTATGTCGGACGAATTTGCGTTGCATAAATTTATATGAATTGAGAGTATTTCGATTTCTCATCCTTTGTGTTAGGGCCTTTAGTAACATTAACGTAGTATCTAGCTGAAAAATAGGATAAAGGTAATCTAGTAGCCTCAATAGTATATGGTTTCGTCTTTACATCCTAATTATAGAGAAACAACCAAACAGAAAAGAGAACAATGTGTATCAATTAATCCAGGATTGCCTTCCTTAATTTTGATTATAAGACAATAACACTATTTCAGACATTTTCGTAACATAATAACCGCCGCCATTTTTCCGTATTAGTTCAGCACATATATTTCTAATAAGACATACTGTGCTGTAGATGCGGAAAATAATTCATTTGTTACATTGTTATGCAGATAATCAGCTTCACACAATCACTAAGTAAAAGAAAGATTCATTAAATATTGTACAATACTGTTAACCCTTTATCTAATTTAGACTCATTTACGCATTTGCTAACAGAGAACGGCCAGATCAGACGGTCCCTGTATGAGCTGTAAAGTACAGTTCTCTTTCCTATTCTGTTTTTACTATGTATGCAAAGGTTATAAACATCCTTATAATCCTCGTAATGCCTTTACAAAAATCCAGTTATTCATATAATACATTCATAAATTCTTACAGAAACAGTTGTCTATGATAAGCTCTTAGTTTTAAATCTGTACATATGCATGCAACAACTTAAACATTTTGCGTAATATGTTTTAGTAAATATCACTTTTTTTACTGTTATAAGAATTGTTTGTCTCAATTATGTGTTATTATAGACATATGAATGGGTAAAATCATAAGTAAAGCTTGTTAACATTGCGTTGCATCCTTATATTTTAACCTCACCTATATTATTTAAGAAAACGAAAAATGCATGAAGAGGGCTACATTATACATGTCAAGTGTCCATGGACAAACAGAAAGCATGGTTTCTTTTTACCATGACACTAAGAAATGTTTGAAGAACTTATATGCAGAAATTTTCATAAAGATCCTTTTGAAATTTCATTTGGGCACGTATACCTTTAAAAATAAAATTTAAAGCATAGTAGAGCTGTAGATTTAAGTCTGATGGACTCATCTTTAAGAAAAACATTGTTGCCATGTAAATTTTAATCGAATATTGATCTACGGTAATAAAGACATACTACTTTAAATCATCAGATTGTCTCTAATTTCAGAACATGTTATACTGTGTTTTAGATGGATAAAGACAATATTTGGCGTGTGTAGTGTTGCACTTTTAATTGATACTCATGAACGACTCAATAAATGGAAAAGTAGTAAAGTCAAGCAGGCAAAGCCACATACAAGACGCAACCACCACCAAAACACCGATAGACAGCATGACACAGATACACACACACAACCACATACCCTAACGCTCACTCACATACGAGATGAACACAGAAAACACAAAAAGAAACAAAAAAACCAGAGACAAACGTTCCACACATGAACAAAATCACAAGTACAAAGACGCAAGGCAAACAAAAGGAAGGGTGACAAAGAGAGTACCGCCTGGGCACGTTCAGTAGCAAAAACACCACTGGGGATTTAAACCGGTTTACGGACGTCCTAACCTCACACTTCTCTCAAAGTCACCCTAGCTTTACAAATAGTGTACATAAAGGTATCCCCGCTGGACCTACCCACAACATAGACGACGGTGAACACAGGACAACATGTAAAACAGCATAATAACTGTGACAATCCGTCAAATATGTACTCAATGGCTTTGCTGAAGTCAGAGCACCTGCAGGTAAGCCATTAAGGGCACGACAGGGAAAAAGCAATACATGAGTCTGGTAAGCTCATCCTGTATCCAAGTTTAAGAGTATGCAATGAGTCTGCAATTTTCGCTTTTTGCATTTCTACTTTTGCCTTCGAATGATCACCCACTTTCCAAATATATGTACTTCACAACAGCAGGTGTTAAGTGCTTGTGTGGCGGCCGTAAAAAGTCGCCCCGTACTTCATTCTCAGCGTTGTTATATTGTCTGGTCCTTTGGGATCATTAGTTTTTATATTATTTGTTTTGAAAATTGAATACTGCTTAAGCCGGCACTAGGGGCGTGAGTAGTGTTGCACTTTTAATTACTACTCATGAACAGACTAAATACAACCTAGTCTGCAAATTTCTCTTTTTGCATTTCTACTTTTACTTTCGAAGGATCACTCATTTTTAGACTGATTGTATATTTCACCCATACGTTAATCAACCTATATCTCACTGTAAAAGTGAAAATGCGCAAGGTCTGACATGGTTCAATTGCAATGAATTCAAAGTTAAAGCTGTTGAAAAATATTAACTGAGTATTAATCGGTTTGGAGCCTTATGAGGTGCTGCAGTACTCTGCATCTAATCTGAATCCAAGCTATTTGCATCTGCCAGTAAGGATAAGGGGCGGGATAAGACACAACATGCAATTTTTCACACGAGGCTTTATTAACAATGACACAATTTGTTGTTGGGGATAACAATACATGTATGAGTCATGCAGGGAACACCACATCCAACATACATAGCCGCCCGAACAGCAAAAACCTAAATGTACATGCATGTCAAAAGACACAAGGAGACGCACAAAGACATAACACACAAACAATAGGGGGAAGATGAAAGTACCGACTTGGAAATCAAAATATGTTAATTCTTCCTAAATTTAGTACGACGTGACTGACATTTGAAAACATATTGTATCCAGATGATGTGCCTGATAAGTTGGCGTCTGATCATGATCCAAAACATTTAACACTCTTTCAATGTCTTCTTAAAAGCTTGAATGAATCGCACGTAAGTAAAAAATGTCATATATCAGGAGCAGAGCAAACTTATTTTTACAGTATGAGAACGGTTACAATTTTCCAAACACGAGTGCCGATGAAAATGCAGAGGTCAGAATTTCGCAGAAATAATACCGATTCACCATTTCAATGGGTAAAGCGAAGTGACAGACATGTACACCAACATATTTTACAATATAGATCAAATCGCGGTAAACGTGGCCTGACTGGCACTTGCATAGACTTTAAGTACAGAGGTGGTGCCGAGAAAATCGGTATCACTTTGATACTAACCTACCACTGGCTGTAAAATCTCTGAATTATGTCTATACGGACTCTTGACACTCATCATGACAGCATCGTATTAGGTGAAGGAAACCATAGACGTTAATCTGCATATGAACTGACTGATAATGATTTAGGTACAAAAGTACATTCCAGCAGAAGTGCCACCATATTTAAAGTACAAATATGAGTCAAACACCACAAACAGAACAGACAGCCGTCTGAACAGCAACACAAAAAAAACACAGTAAATGTACATAACTACCAAACACATAAAGAAACGCACAAAGACAAAACAAACAAACAATAGAGGGAAGATGGAAGTATCGCCTTGGAACGGTCAGTGACAAAAGTCACCGGGGGTTTAAACTGGTCTAAGGGTGCCCAACCTCACACTTATTCCACCACACACAAAAAGACAAACAGTGTAAATAAACGTATCCCTTCTCCGAGTAATCTACAACAACCGCGATGTCAAATACAGTGGTAAAGTGCATGTCAAACGAAAACATTTAAGTGAAACATACTGTATCCACCTATCGCTAGTGTACTCAATGATTGAGTTGCAAACAGAGTAATTGTAGAAAAGTAATAAAGGGTACGACAAAAACGAAATAGTACAAATATCCGACGTCCTCCTTTCCTTTTCCAGATTTAAGAGGTCGCTTTCATAGAGTACTAAACCTTTCTTGTCGGTGTACATACAAAGAGACCAGCGTGATTGCCAACTGTATAGGGGCTGACAACCAGACATGCAGTATGTTGTAGAACTATAGGATTATATCCCTTTTTAATGATTTTTTAACATATTTGATGAACACAGTGAGACAATGGGGATGTCCAATAATCTTACGAAGTTTGTAAATGAATACAATTTAGGATGTGAAATACTGTGTCGCAGGAGGGCCTTCAGATTACATTTGTACTTGCCAATAAGTGAGAGAGTTCGATAATAAAATTTAGAGAAAGTTTTTCTTAGTTTATGGTATCTATACCCTTGCTTAAGCAGCTTTTCAGGTAAAATCAGATTTCGACTGTTAAAACCGTCAACAGATGAACAAGCTCTAGCAAAACGAATAAGTTGAGATATATAAACCCCGTAAGATGGGACATGAGGAACATTTCCATCAAGAAGAGGGAATTCGGCCACCAGTCAGCTGGAAATCGTTTCAACCATTCGATGATCTCATACGAGATTGGTTTAGTGATGTTGGGCTAAATAAACGACTATAATCCTCGGTGACGATATATACAATGTATAAAACGTTTTAAGTTCCATTGTATTTTATGTAAATTAAATTTCCGTGCTCAGTTAGCTTTCAAAGTGCTTCACATGCTGTTTGGGACATAATATCGTTTTGCAGCCTTACAACCAAAGAACCACTAGAAAACAGACAGATATAGGGAAGTGGTTCCACATTCTCCACGTTAATAGGTTTAAGGGAGTGTTACACTAGAGCGTATGACATGCGTTTGAGAACAAATGCTGATACGCTCGCATACGCAGACATACGCTAGGGGTAGGTTAGGCATTCGTCGTATACGTTTCAGGTACGCTGCCATACGTCGGAGTACGTTCTCATACGCAGAGGTTGAACATATTTGAACATACGCTCATCATACGATAGGCACACGTTAAAAGTTGTGCATATGAGAAGAATTTTATACGCAATCCATACGTTCCTCTCATAAATTAGAAGATGTGTCTCGACTTGGACGACTATCTTATATGTTGTTTTTCTATTCTCCTCTGATATCAGCTTTCAATGCGGATTCCGCCGTGTCCCTCGCAACTTTTTAGTCGCCATTTTGTTCACATTTTAACAGCAGTCGCCACGTGACGATTACGTTAGTTTCTCATTTGCGTTTAGTGGACAATATGTGCAAGCAGGGATTTCCACCGTAAATCCCGATATTTCGAGCATCCCGGTTCGTTTTCTAGTGTTTTAGAACCATCTTTTGACAAAGATCGACCATTTTAAATTTTCACAATGAAAAGTGATGCTAAAATATAATTAGACTTTAAATGTCATACATGTACTTTTAGATATCCAGCTGTACCTCGACATTTCGAGCTATCGAGATTAAAGTAAATCTATATTTTCAAAAACAACTTTGGTCTTTGAACTGTCTGAAAAAAAAACATTTGCGTTTAGATAAATACTTCATATGCCCCAGTATTGGATATGGGGATAATACAGTGTTACACATGTCTATCCGTTCTTAAATACATACATACGCACATACATAGGTATTCACGTACATGTACGTCCCAAAATCTCATGTATCTAAGTCCTTGATCAGATTTATTTAAAACTTGCATACATGGTCAACCAATACTATCTGAAATACAGATAAAAAGGATATACTGACAATTGCGGACATTTTTACATAATTACGACCATTTGTGTTTTCGGTGGTAGCTGTATACAATATCGCTAGCCCTCATTAATGCAACATTTGTTTTTATATTTTACATGTATATATAGTAAAACACCTCCATCTCAAAACACAAGGAATGATTCGGTTAGTTTATAGACGAAATACAATTGATGTCATTACGTGCATAAAGACCATGTAGATGCAATAATTTCTGACAGAATATTCCCCTGGTATGTTATAGAAGATATACATGTGGTGCAAAATCGTTTTCTCCAAACTTTTCCAAAATCTTTAAATATGATTCGCTTGACGCTTTCACAGACAATGGTATGCAGATGTTCGTTCATAAAATAAGTAACTCCTGCTGTGATCATGAATGATTTGCTTGACACTTTCACAGACAATGCTATGCAGATGTTCGCTGATGACACTTTCACAGTCAATGCTATGCAGATGTTCGCTGATAATAAATGAATTTAATAAATGAATGCCTGAAAGGCTTGAAGTAGAGGACACCGTCTCTGTAGCTTAGCCGGTAAAGCGATTGTTCTCGAAGCTAGAGTTCGTAAGTTCGATATACAGTAAAAAATCGATTATTCGAACTCTAAATTCCGTATAATTATATCCGTCTTTAAGATAGGTAGCAGCTTAATGCATGGGGAAAGTCATGCAGAAAGCTCGTCATGACTTTCTCTGCGCATTAAACAGCTACCTGCCAAAAGGAGTCTGATTCTTTCTATACGATCAAATAGAATAATCGAGATTTTAATGTATATGATTTGGTGTTGGTAACCCCTTTTCCTCAAGAATATTCATGCAAGAAATGATGGCAATATTCTTTGAAATGCTGTAATGTTATATTGATATAGGGTATTTTGACCAGCGCTGAAACTTAAGAATAAGTTATAAATATAATGGTGGAAGAAAACAAGTATATCCTAATCCAATGACTCCCACAGTAACAGTCTGATCTGGGTCCACTCTGTTTGCAAAGACGTTAAAAACAAATGTACGAGATGACGAGTTTATATTCCATTATGTTTTTTGTTTCAATCCATTATACCAGGTATAAGATAAGGGCGTTCTATGTTTGACCATTTCAGAAAACTAAGAAAAAATATAAACGAATGAATGATTGATTGGTTGGTGGAATAAATGAATGAACGAATTTAATACAATAAATGACTATTAGGTATAAAGATAAAGGTAAAATGATAATATTTTCTTTGTCAGTTTAAGTGGTCCAATTATTTAACCCACTATCGTATATACTATATATCGAACTATTATTACTAATATAACTTATAATCTACTGAACAGGAGCGCTTAGTACGAAAACAATGAAGTTAAAAAATTGGGTAGGTTTCAAAATATGAGGGAATGAGTTAACCATGATTATTTTATAATCTACTGAGAAACGAATCTTATGCTTCATGTATCCATAGAAAGCTGATATGGTATTTGACTTACCTTTCAAAACTTACAGCTGTTAGGTTGAATATAGAGGCTATTGCGGTAAGAATTTCAATAAATCCCGATATTTTACAGAACGTTCGTCCACCGGACCATTCTCCAAGCACCATACGCAATATCTCATGAGGTACAACAACGAGCAAGAACAGGATGTCGGCGATAGCCAAACTAACCATAAAGGTAAATGTCACGGACCGTCCAGTCCGACCACCGAACACGGAGAATATCACTACTGCATTCCCTATTATCCCAAATAGAAACACAGTTCCATACACAATCACTTGGGGTAAAAAGTGGGGCTCCTTTACCCAGGGCTTTGTGAGAAGATCAATATTCTCGTAATAGTAAAATCCGTCCCTTTCCTCCACTCCCTGGTTTGGTACCATCGTTGTGTTTAGTATAACGGTGGAATTGGCAAATGACATGTTTCTATTATCCTCACCTCGTCTTAAATAGTATTACTACGTTGACTCATGTTGCCCTGACTAAGTTCCATCACTGCAGTCTTAGTGTATAAAGCTTAATTCACATTTTTAATTCACAGACCTAAAGGTATATGTTGTGTAAAGATAGCAACTTTCATTTAAATGTAAATCACGTTTCCAAATTTGTGATGTTTCCATATATTTTGATAATAAACTGCGAAACTTATTATTTCTAAATTCTCCAATAGTCAGTACAATATATGAAATTACTCGTAATGAATATATACTATGTACGATTACAATTACATAGATACCTTAAAATAGTCCTATTGCTGATCAAAAACAGATATCACAAACAATGAAAGCTACATTGGTTTGGAACGTCCATGTTCACGAGTATTGACACTTGTAGAACTGAAACGTAGCGCACATTGCGATAAAGTTTGTTTCCGCGTGCTTTATAACATCTGTGCAGTTAGCTTTAGAATAACCAATAACATATCCCAGTAGTACTATCTGTACTTTCTGACCTTCGAGTGAGGGGACATTTCCATAGCGGTCTAACAAGACACTTCAAGAAGATACAGAGCAATTGAGAAATGGAGTTTACATATTTGTCTCTGAAATATGATAAATTGTTGGTACAGTGAAGTGATTTTCATGAGTAACAGCAAGGAAGTGTTTGACTGAAAAATATTGTTTTAGATCAGCGCTCGTTTTATCTACAGTGCTCCCTCTCTACAACGACACCCTTTGGGATTCGAAAAGCGTATGTATTGTTCAGAGGGAGTTATTATAGAGAGGGAAAATCAAACATAATTAGCTTGTTTGCAGATCCCCAGATAAGGTGTATTTCGAGAACTAAAACCGTTATGCCTCAATCAAACCCTATGTTGCGACCACTCTTTAGGATCGTCACAAAGTGACGATTCTAAAGAGTGGTTACAACATAGGGTTTGATGGAGGCATCAAGAAAATACGATGGAAAAAGTTGTTTCTGGAGCCGTGTTGTTTCCAAAACAGTGAAATGCGTTGTTGTAAGGAGGGGATCGTTACTGAGAGGGCCGTTGTATGGAGTAAACACTGTACAACTCTGCTAAACTCTTCATAATTCGGTCACACAAAATAGTATATCCTACCAAAATCCGATCTAGTGCAATTTTAAAACGCAATTCCGATTTATTAAATCCTTGGGATATAGAACAATTTAGGTCCTGATCAGACGCCGTATTGGTTTATGAGTGATCTTAAGGAAACCTATGATATCGCATTAATTGGTACGAAGACGGTAGACTTATGCAAGTCGAAAGTAATACATAAAGTTCTCAAACGGTCTTGCATTGCTGGAAATGTTTACACTTGGATTTTCGGACTTTTATAGTTGATTGGCATATCAGTGTTTAAGTTTAAGAGTCAATTCACTATGAAATACTTACATTTGATAGATGATTTGAAATGAAAAACAATACAAACCCATATCAGAGGGATACTGCAGATACACTCGTTCCCGTCATTTAAATGCTTAAAACGGTTATACTATAAACATTTAACTATTAATCGCTTTTATGCTAAACACAACATTTGCATTTTCAAAAATAGAACCTCTCTAATGCGACCACTTAATAAATAAACATGGAGTTTTAATAAGCAGGTGGATGCTTAATGCATGATAAAAAGTAATGCAGAAAGCTCATATTTTGTCCTGCATTTAGCTACCACCTGACTCTACCACCCAGAATTATGCCTGTTTTTGGTGGTCGCATTAGAGGGGGTTTACTGTATACCCAATTCAGTCGAGACGATGCGTTGGATAGTTCGCCTACGCATCAATATCGAAGCTGATTGATACTCCGGCAGTATTCTCTAACTATTTGAAAAATCCATGCGAGTAAACATTTCAGCATGACTTTCATCCTGAAGCTCCCACCTGGTATCAAGACTGATGTTGATACTTATTTAAGAGCTCGGATTAGCGAGCTTACTTAATGTTTTGTTGTATACACGAAACTGGTCAACGTTTGAGACGGCAAAAAAGTATAACGCTTATTAAAAGTAAAATATCTCCTGTAGAGAAACCTCGATGACTCAGTCTGATATCCGTCACATAACGTAGGAGTCGGATCAGGACCTATACTGTTAAGTTGGATAAAAAATCATACACAGCCCGACCATTTACTGTGTACATGACGATGTGGATGACCTACTTGTACACTTATTGATGGGTAAGTCCCGTGTATCAATGTCAAACTTTTAGCCTAAATAGTAAGTAACTTGAAAAGCCAAAACCTGCCGCAAGTGTAAACATACACCTTTCTACATTTCCAAAACAAAAAGTGTCAACGTGTCAAACAGTTGGGATCCAGATGAGACGGGCGCTAACGTACTCGTCGTCTCATCTCTGGTTTCAAACTGTTTGCCACACACAGTGTCCACAGGTTTTTAAGGGTTAATACACTTATACTGTCAAACTGAATTTCAAATATGTATCTATGCAGAAAACAGATGGAAGCTTAATGTTGGGCGAAAGTCATGTATGAAGCTCCCACCGGAGCGTTATGTGCGTGTTTCATACAGAATTAAGCATCCATCTGCCTAACAATATCTAACATCTACTATACTTAAAGTCTGGTTTGAAAGGGTTTGACTATATAGCAAACAATGAATATAAATTATTGCAACCCACTAAACATTGGTATAAACTTATATTTTATAATGGACAACAACAGTACAAATATGAGTCACATACAAAACAAACAGCCGCCCGAACATCACACTAACGAGAAGTTATCAATGTGTTGTTTGTTGCTATTTATTTCATTGATAATTGTTGATCACGATAGTATCCTTGCCAGCTGCCTCGCTTCACGTTTATGACACTGACCTATGGTAGCATATTCCTGCCACCACGTAACCACTCAGCAGAACATTTCATTATAGCAATTGCGAATATGTCATAATCATACGTATAATGAGCAAGTTCCGTTATCCTGCAACAACTTAGTTTATTTATAGTAATTTGAAGTAGAAATGTTTTTGGTTACCTGGAGTTTCGCGCTATCACAAAAAACTATCTAGAAAAAGGTGTTTAAGGTCAGGTTATAGGTTATATATAATTTCGCCATCAGAAAATAAATTGAATTTTATGGACATACTCAAGTTTTCAATTGCAACATATTGGTAAAATGTACGCCAGTATTAACGTAATACATTTCTAGAACTAGGTGGTTAAGTGACTCGCATATGCAAACAGTTTGGATCTGGACAAGACGTGTCATCAATATCCAAGCTGTTTGACACTCGGTCAACAATTCCTCAAATTTCTCAAAATATTAATCTAATCGAGAGTAGATGAAATTACACCAGATCCGAACTAGAGCACGCATTATTTGTTTCATTCGTTTTGAATTAACTTCCAATCAGTTCTTCGCAAATGACCACCGTGTGATGAAATGTTTATGTCCGTTTATAAAACAAGGTACGTTTTTCCGGCAGGGATGGATTGTCTACTGCAAGACGACAACTTATTATGAGTTGTACTGACCGTGCTACTTGACGCCATTCTCCCAGTATTTCCAATTTCCAAATATGTTTACAATGGCTATATAAGGCTTTAAGGACACATTTTATACATTTATGAATGGATCCAAATGGTTTTACAAACAAACAGAAAAAAGACAGTTATGTTAACACCATCCAGATTATGTGTCAATACGGTTAGAAATTAAACAAATTTCGATTCAAATCAAATGGCACTCTGCTGTGCATGGACTTCCGTCTTACGATGGGACTAACCCTTTGCTTGCTAATCGCGTCAATATACCTACCTGTAAATAGTGAAGACCCAGATGAGACAGCTCCTGCAGGAGCTGTCTCATCAGGGTCTGCACTATTTACAAGTTGATTGTGCAACCAGTGCACTCCACAGCAGTGATTGCACAGCGATATTCTTGTACACAGTAAAGGTGTATGGTAAAGAAGGAGAAATGTGTTTTAAAATTCAGCAAGCGAAGGGTTAATTGTTATGAACAATAGAACTCTTCTAAAGTGTTAGAACACTTTATGAATAAACAAAGGTGTCTGCAAAAGTGTCTTCTTGCTTACTGCAGAACGAAATTAATACAGAAATATCCTGTCTACCGGAGCTTTCTACACCACATTCGTCTTGTATTAAACTACCACATATATTTAAGGCCCATATAATTATACCCCTTTCCGGTGGTCGCATTGGAGATGTTTTACTGTGTGTAATATCAGGTCGGTGACCGTAGATGTAGAAGATATGGTGAGCGAGATTGCTTGATTCGGACAAAGACACACACGTTTATCTTGAATTTACTTATCTAAATGGGTTTTCATTCAAGCTATATCGTTGTTGGACTGTTGCACTTGAGCATTATTGTCGCGGGGCATAAGCCCCGCGTCTATATGGAACACTTTTAGTGGAATTTCACTGGTAGAAGGGCTGTTTTATCAAGACTTGTAAGAATATGGTGGAGTTGTAATGTGTGGTGTATGAGTGTAAAACCAGCATGTTTGGAATAATATAATTCTATATACATATAGTTAGAAACAGGTCGACAAAATTGTTTTCACCGTATAATTGTTTGTATTTTGGAAATGAAACTATTTCTCCTATGATCGGGGCTAATAAAAAATGTAATATCGCAATTAGAAAATCATCAAAGATAACCGCCTATGAAATGTCCATGATGTTGCGGAACGGGGTATGACTAAAAGACGACAGGAGGATTTTCGGCGAAAGGAGGTCGAAATGAGGCGAAAGGATGATTAAAAATTAACAACGGCTATTTATTAGTATGATATAGACATATTTTAAACATATTTGGCATTAATATACTGATATAAGCCTGGGTATATGAACACATCATTAATATATTGATGACATTCACAGGGAAAACGGATTACTTGCTCCTTTCGCCACAGTAAATCCCGCGAAAGTATATCTTAAGTAATGTAATTGAATGTAGAACTGCGGGTTATTAATTATATGTAAGAATTAGTGTTTTTAATTTATTTATACACATATGTTATGCTAGAGCATGATTTAAGACCAATGCATAACCTTTTACTTCATATATACACATTTGTTAACAGGGTAAACCTAGAGTAGACTCAAAGTAGATGAATCCTGCTGGATCTGCTCTGTTTACTTATTAACTAATATAGATCTTATGCAAACGTTTCTGCCATGGTGAAAACTTCCAGTGTTCAAATTTCATTATGGACATTCCACGAATTAATCGTCATAATGTCACTTACATGAAATTTCACTATTACTGTACGTCAGGTAATTTATATCTTGATAAGATGACCAGTAACTTTAGGTTCAAAGTGTCAAGGCTACAGTTACATATGATACTCTTTGGCATTCATTTAGATATTAATCATTTCATTTAGACTTTTGAACTATGAAACCTCGAATTGGATAATATAAGTACAGAGTTGTCTATACTATCATTTCTAAAAAATGAAATGACTGCCGTTTCAAGGGTCCTGTGTGATGAAACTGGAGAATTTTGTTGTGTAACTAAGGTCATATGAGTAGATCTAAAACATTACTTAAATATTATATAAAATAGGTTTGATTCTTATTCAGTAATGCGCGACAGTTGATGCTTTGTATCAATGATTTTCTTGTTGTTAGTATGAATCATCTGTTAAATGGACATTATAACTAGTTTCTGCTGTGTATGGATTTCCTGCGTAAAACTAATTGTTATGTATGTGGCATCAGGTCGATGGTCGTATATGTAGAGTACTCGGAAGTGGTTACTCCATTTGGAAATAGGCAAGCAATTTATGTCCTTTTTATGAATCTAAACGTTTTATATAAACTTTATCATTGTTTAAGTATTGCATATTAGGATTAATTATATGTTTCAGTCACCAGTAAAACATTCTACATAAAATGAGTAATGCGAAATAGCCGTCATGTAGATCTTTGCATACACATATTATTATTTAGTGTGTTTTGTATTCGCTATGCATATTACTATATTCAGTCAAAAATATATTGTACACGAAATATGAAGCGTAATGCAATTTCCGTAAGGCCGAATGTTTCTGATATCCGATTTTGACGTGTTTATCATCAATAATATGGGATTTCATTGGTTAATTAGTAGCATTATCGAATAAAATGAGCGTATATCTCTTAAACGTCTTTTTAACGCCTTTTACGATGGCACCTCGCAAAAACGATCATAATATGAAATAATTGACATAATTACGAGTCTTCGGAGTTGCTTAAAAAAGGCAAAAGTAGTTCAGAAAGCATCAATACGGGCCTTTTGTAGACCAATATACACTGTAATGTTTTATAATAAAACATGGAACTGCTCTTGGTTACCTTGGCGAACATTATGTTCCTCTAAATTCAGTAGATAACCGTTGTACAGGGTTAACCATGACAACAAGCTATATACCTGGGCCCATGCTTATAAAACTTTTTAGTTGAGTCTCAGTTCGTTCTCAAGTTTTTGATTTGTTAGATTTGAGCCTATGGCTCAAATCTAACCAATCAAAAGCTTGAGAACAAACTCAGACCCAACTAATACGCTTTATAAGCATGGACTTTGATGCTCCGTTTAGCTATACTATTGTTGCAAATGGACGCTATGCTATTCCAAAGGTGATCATTTTGGTAAAAGTATTTTCACAGGGATGTTAACGTATGGGATAGATTACCTCATTCTATTACAAATTGTTAAATACTTGGACCTTTTAAAACTGTCATAAAAATCCACGTGCAGGACAGTTAGAATCTTTTCTTTCAGGTATTGGTCTGTTTCCAACTTTTAAAATATACTCAACAAAATAGTTTAAGGGTCACTGGTCAGTTTCCCATAAAACTCGATGTATTCACTACACAACTTTGGTGCTTCGTATATTTCACCAATGTCGCTTAATCCCAACGAAATTTGCAGGAATTATTGTTAGAATTTCAATTAACGGTTGCAGATGAAAATTATACCTAAGGGAGCTTTATGCATCTCCGTGGATAAAAATGTAAAACGATGTTTTCACAAAAATGCATAATTTTCAACAGGAGTTTTCCTTGCTTTGGAAATCGCAAATTATATCAATATTGGAAACAAATGGAACATGAAAATATTTACTAAAATGTTTAGTGGTATTCCAGATAGGAGTAAAATGAAATTGATTTTTTGGAGAATTTCAGAAATTCCCAATTTTCCTTTTTTCATTCCATGGATGCCTATATAGAAGGACTCTAGCATAACTCAATCTCACTGGAATCTGTAGTTTGACATTTTGACAATACTTCCTGTAAATTTTGTCGAAATTCATTTATGTATATGGAAAATACAGGATGCCAAAGTTGTAGGGTCATTGCATAACCCCTATGAGAAAAGTACCACTGATCCTTAAATGTTTTTGTTGAGTATAATACCAGTCAGTGTTAGAACTTTAGTTGCTGAGGACATTTATCTGAATTGTATACTTTCGGCCAGTTTATCTATACACTGTTATTGTCAAAGACTTGTAGAAGAAGGATTGGAAATGCATATGACGCTTATATGTTCTTGCAAGCTTCTGAATATATCTGTTTGACATATTTTAACTAAGCAAGTCTAATATCTTTGTAGTAACTTCCGAAGTTTGTCAAAAGTTATAATGATGATATTAATGTAAATCTATTTCAAGTCTTTAACTGGTATGTCATCTAGGCTCTATGAGAGGTGTACTATTATGTATGCTTTCTAAATTGGCATTGCTTTGAAAGAATATAGGCGGCATGTTATAAAGTATGTGTTGTATAATGTAATTACTGTGTCAATATGTATGTGAATTCAGTGACAATGTCAGTGATAAGCAATTTGTGATAACATTTTGTGTCTCTCCTTGTCATGCCACTATCATCAAGGATCACGATGGGAATAATGAAAACGTTTTGTCCTTTGTCGTGTGTTATAATTGGTTTTAGTGTACATTTCATGGTGTTCTGTGTTGATGCTCGTTGTTGTTACCGCCATGTGATGTACACTGTTTACCGAAATAAATCTATCGATTTGCATAACGCTACCACCTTAGTCCAAACATCTGAATAGTGATGTCGAGCTACTTTTAAATTTCGACGATATTCCATTTACAGCCAGGTCTTCTTAACAGCTCATTTATGAGACTAGCGATCACCTATATTGAGATCAGCAATTAAATTTCTTTTGAGTGATTGTACTGTATAACATCAATATTTCGTTCTGCACGTACATATTCTCATATTGGAACTGTTTAAATAGGTTCGCGTCTTAACAAGAAGCCAAAGAGAGGTCTGTAGCGGTTTCTTATCAAACAGTTGCTATATACAGGCGCAGTTTGACAACGTTCTACTTTGTTGTTTAACATAAAAACACTAGCACCGGATCGTAAGTTGTATAAACATAACGAAAACGATGCCTATCAAGCGCAACTGCCTATGAGATAAAATGCTTTAATATAACGTTACGGAAAAAGGAAGGATCTTTCTGATATACGGGATCGGCCCTGTATGTGTTGGAGATAACGCTCCTAACGTCGCGTGTTCATAACACGGAAGTGACGTTACGTCGCTTGGGAACAGACGTTGATGATAGAGTTTGAATGTAGTACGCAAAGAGAGAACTGAGAGAAGTAAATTGTGAAAGAAGAAGACGTGTCAATCATCTATTCCCGTCCCATATGGACAGTAAGCGCCCACTTACGGGTCGTTGCAAGTATTTCTTTTAAAACGAAACACCATGTGTATTGGCATTTATCCAGTCACTAGGCTTCTCTAGTATCATAATAAAGGGGGTGCAGATAAAAATATGTTCTTAGGTTACTTCCGTTAGTACAAAATTTAGTAGGTTAACACTTTTCCTATTTTATGTTTATTACGAATTTCAATTGATAATTTACGGACAAATTAGTTATAATGAAATATGAAAGGTGGGACATTGTAGCATTTCAGAAAGTAAATATACGGATTTATCCTATAGGAGCCGTCTAATCTGGGTCTACTATGGTCTAAATGAATGAAAACACAGTTATATGAGGGAAATGGTTAGTAGATGTTTCTCAGGCGTAATGATTATATCACCATGGAACTATTTTAAATTTCTGTTAATATGCATATGTTGACGGAAAAACAAAATCCACCAATAGAATTATACAAATAAGAGAAAAGTAAGAAACATGTTTGGCTATTTGTGGATTCGAATTTACGCCGGATCATACACACGTGAATTCAAAACACGCCAGTTTTGGGCCAATCTACTGTGTCACAGCGTCTTAGGCGTTAAGCGCTGCTAATTTATCAGTTTTATTAACCTAATCTACCGCTTGGAAACGCGTGTTTAATAATAATCAAGTAAGGAAGCAAATATGTACGGATAGATAGTAGATGTTTTCTTTTCACTCGCATGGTATTGTATTTAAAAAGTTCGTAAGGGGTGAGAATGGTCATAGACCTAAATAGTGTGTTCAGCTCCATCGATATATGAGTAGACCTACGACCGTAATTTGAACTTTGTTCAGAGAGCGTCCGGGAGAAAATAATCATGTCTATTCGAACATATCGATATTCTCGATTTAAATGATCTTATTCTTTAAATTCAACCACGTATGCCTCTAGTAATGTAAGTATCGAAACTAATTTCCTTCGCGGTACCTCATATACGTCTACTTTTTACTTTACGGAAATACAAAGTACAAGTGATAACAATATATTTTGATGCACATTACAGTTGATTTAGACAGGCAAAAGTTATAAATATAAGCACATATGTATTTCTGAAGTAAAATTTCACTTGTATGTATAAATACTTTAATCTTCCAGCTACTCAATGCTTATGACTGCGTATGTTTTATATAACCACAACTCGCACATGCATATAGCCACGTCGGTTGACGGTGATACCCCTTTTCCGTCCCCATTCAAAACCCCTGGCGATAAATGGTAAACCATTTCAGAATACGTCATCATCTAATTCAAACTGATGACCTCTCCAATAACGTTAATCAGGAGTATATAAGATTCGTCCTGTTTTTCCAATCCAAAACTGAAATTAGAATTTAGAAAAAAACCAACAACGATATAATTGAATAGCATAGCATGTTCGGTGTCGATAGCACGACACTATTTGGCTCGCTCGAACTCTTCGACGTTCGTTAAGCCTCTCCTAAATAACCAGACCCCCGATAAACTATCTATGCAACGAAGTTGAAAATGTGATTTATATTCATTATTCTTACATGACATTCAGAACATAAGAGGTTATGTTAAGGGTTTCTTTTATGCATAGTTGTTCATTTAGAAGCCGTAATAGAGAATTCTACTGTATATTAATTTCTTACATATATTGATTGGGACAATTCAACATTAAGTCACTGACCGTAGATGCAGTAGATATGAGGAACTATTGCCCTTTCGGATAAGCAGCGGTAATTACTGATTAACCATTTAGCCGCCGAATAAATTTCATCTGTCAAGACTGTCTCCTGCTTCTGGTTTCATAGATGAGTGTTTTATTACTACTTGTCCCAACCAATAACCGGAGTATCAGTCAACCTAGATCCTGATCACACCCCGAGTTATTCGGCATCTCATTTGGATCCAAACCGTTTGCAAATGCAATCACGCATTTGACCGAGTTAAAGAAGTGCTATATATGGAAACTCTAAACGCATGACCCTTAGCACTCTATTGGCGATTATGTGAATGATAACCTTTGCAAATGATACTCGATGATTTGGCCTCTTATCAGAGACCAAATTTGTGTGCTTATGCTTATTTGTACCGGGGGTTTACATTATTCTAACAGTATTTCAGTCATATCACGATGTACAACTAATTACTTGTAGAGGAAGACCCAAGAGGTTATTCCATGTACGAAACTAATTGATTTATTTGGACAGCCTTATAGTTCTGATTCTGAAAGAAGTGGTAGATACGTGTGCCCAGACGATTTCCAACGGCCATAAACATAACTTCTCGCGTGAAAGGTTTAACACTTCTCCTTGATATTTCATATTTCGAATGGAAATACAACGATTTTGATGCAAACATACTGATGTATTTGCATATGTTTAATGCTTAAAACACTTGAGTCGTTAATGCTAACTACATTAGCTCACGGTGTTACAATATTGAATATGTATTTTATCTAATCAGCCAGTTTCAATGAGATGATCAGTGTTACTTCTTATTCCAAGGTAAGTATAAGTCTTAGATTTCAAACATATGGTACCTGTCGTTATAAAGGGAAATAATGCAGAACGACCTTGATGGCTCTCATTGAGTTAACTTCGTTCTGTTTGAAGCCAAACCATCCTTAGAGGATCCCATTCTTTATTCATTGAGAAGCTGTTATAGAGAATATTAATCGTATGTTGATTTATGCACGAGATCGGTGGCCGAAGATGAGGAAAAATGACAATTTCGGGCAAAAGCGAAATCACAGTCTTGTTAATTAACCATTTTCTTCATACAAACGATTTGTTTCACGCCATTACAAACAGTGTAAACCCAGATGAGATAACTCTTGTAAAAGGAGTCTGATAAAGGTTAGTACTGTTTATCGGTGAATCATAATAGTTTTGACCAATACCAAACATTCATTTGAACATATCGTATATTATCAATACTATAAAACTCAGCAAATAAATAGCCATTATTTCATTACTGTTTTACATGAATATGCAATAGAGAAAGTGTTAAAGTAGTACAATTGTGAACTATTTCTTACTTGTAAGATATCAGTGTAGATATATTGGTAATAGTTCTTCAGTCTCTAGTAAAATGAGCAGTAATTCAACACATCGGTTATTTACAGTTGTGCAGACACATGTTGCTTATTATTATACAATGGTAATTCTGTAATGCTAAAATGTTTAGTAAGTACTTCTTTGAGATTCAAAGAATATTGAGAGATTGGTTTTACAAACAGATATCGAAAACGTAACAAATAATATGTATAATGTGCATATATATTTCAATCTCGTATTTCTGAAAGTCAAACTAGTATTCAAAATACTTTATAAAAGTTTCTACCTTACAATGAGTATAAACATATACATATAGTAGGACTTTTCATGTATTGTTTTCTGTCCCTTCTGTCGGCGCTTTATTACATATTCAGTGTCGTAGTGCCGTAAATCCCAACTCGCTCACTCACACACTCTTCTAAATGATTACACAGGTGCGGAGAAATATTGCAGTTTTATGTACGATTGCACAAGAAGCAATATAACTATACAGAGTGAATGAAGCGAAAAGTAAACATGTCATAATTTTACAGGAGTGTTTATAAAGGGAAACCAATTTAAAATGCTTTGCCAACAGTATATATCCAAACATAGTGGGAAAACAGACATACAGCAGGAACCACATACAAAAAGGCACGACATGAAACATCATCAAACAGGATACAATACAGCTACCAGATAAACCGTGATGAACGTATAATACATGCCATAAAAGCAGACCAAGGGGTGAAAGCAGGCGCCCCGCCTTGGTATCTGCTTAAACTTATACAGGACGACCTGTCTGGTTTACAGACGCCTATAACCCGTCGAGTCTTCATATCGATTGATTAACATTAAACAGCGTAAACTATACACAAGTTAAACCAAGCGGTAACGTTTGCAATACCTCACCCATACATGCAATAATATGACTGATGTTTTGGCTCTTTAATCTAGTCTCGCCAATACATGAATTGAATTTGGATATAGTAACCGAATTGTCGCAACACAAACCGCAGTTTTCTACCAAATAGTTTGGTAATGAAAGTGGTGAAAGAAACGATATAATAGAAAATGAATTGATTGTAAAACCTTTTATTCCCGACATTGGGTACACATTCGGTAGCAGAATACGACTCAACTGAAGGCTTTAGTATGGATAAATTAAGTTACGTAAATATTCATCTTCTTTAATACCGGGTCTGATCTGGGACTGCGCTATTTGTCGTGGTGCATTTTGGCGACAACGGCGGTGAAAGAGTTAAGATCTAAAAGTCATTCTATCACACGGATAGTATTATTGCATTTACTGTTTGCCACCAAATAATGTTCATTAGCAAACACTGGCATCGGCTTTAAGATTCAGAGTTGAATGTCATTCAAATGGTTTTTATTTTGATGAGACGACACATTACTCAGGATCTCATCTGGATCCAAACCGTTTCCAAATGTAATCATAATTCGGACAGTGCAGCAAACCATGTGAGTCGCTTTGCTGTCTATCGGTGTTTTGGTGGTGGTTGCGTCTTGTTTGGGGCTTTGTCTGCTGGACTTTACTACCATTTTATGTAGTCGGTGACAGAGTTAAGAAATTTGTCGAAATGTTTGTTATGAAAATATATAGAAATACTTAAGTAATATATTGATGTGTACTGTTAATAGTGTATTTGATATGATATTAGGTGTCCAAATGATAGCTGATTCACTACCCACATTATTAAAAGCATAATCACAGCAGCAATAGTACCATCTGTTTCTTCCTTTAAATGGCGGTTTGTAATCTAACATTCCACAAAGGAATGCAGATATGATTGATTCGATAGTCAGACGTCATACTTTAGTTGTATAAATAACATCAACACATTTAGTTCAGTAATGTAATCTGATATTTGCTCTCCGTATATTTTTGGAAGTTTCATAAAAGATGTTGCGTGATAACTAAATGCATCTCATACCAATTATCTTAAACCGGTTTAAACCCCCAGTGGTGATTTTGCTACTGACAATGCCAAGGCGGTACTCTCTTTGTCACCCTTAATTTTGTTTGTCTAGTGTCTATGTGCTTGTATTTGTGTGTTTGTTGGTGTGTTCTGTGTTCTTCTCGTGTATGTGCGTATGTTTGGTTGTGTGCGTGTGTTTGTGTGACATGCTGTCTATCGATGTGTTTGTGGTGGTTTCGTCTTTTATGTGGCTTTCTCCTGTATGTGTGTGTTTGTGAATGTGTATGAATTGCTGTACAAATTGCTTTCTGTCGGTGTTTTGGTGATGGTGGCATTTTGTGTGTGGCTTTTCCTGCTTGACTTTACTACTTTTTCATTTATGTTGAAAATAACATTCATACTCTGTCTATTAAGGTTAAAATTTGCTATGGTTCTTGTTTGTCTCGTTTAGCTTTGAGCTGAAGTCAAATATATGTTTAACGATTATTCGTAGATGGTAATCTAATACCTCTGAATACAAATGAACGACATGCAAGCGTTATTTGTGATTAACCCTTTTGGTGCTTAATAAATTTCATTTGTTAAGATCGTCTCTAAGTTCGGGTTTCAAGGTTGCATTTTCATTTAATTTTGTTTAACGATATTAACAGTTTCAAACAGTTTTGATCCTTAGAAGACGATTAGTAATTTTAATGGTGGTATGAGTGCAATTCAGTTTTGACTTTTGTAGAATCAGACCCATTTAATTCCATAAATTACAAGAGCAGACCCTGATCAAATTGATTGATACAGTTTAGCACTGTAATTGAAATTATTGAAATGTTAAAACAATTAAAAGGTTTGCATTACATATTGAGCGAAATGATATATGCGTTTTCTTTAGATGTGGTTTGTTTTCTGCAAACATCATCTGTGTTCATATATAGTTTTAAATATTTATCTGAATGATACTGCGTTTGTGTTAATGAGCAGGTGTTTGAGCAGGTGTTTCAAGGATGATTTTTCATGAATTTTACCATAACAGATTGCAGGATATTGGAAAGTGAGCATGTTTGCATTCAACCAAATTATCAATTGGAATACTTTCACCCAATCATTAAAAAACAAACAGGCAACCAGTAGGGACGCAATGTAAGGTTCAACCAATCAGTAAAAAACAAACAGGTACGGCAACCGGTAGGGACGCAATGTAAGGTTTAACAACCACCGCGTTGTAAAACCTAATGGCAGTGTAAATGTAGATAAGATATGTAATTAAAACGAGTTATTTCGTTGAGAAATTATTAAATAGCATGAATACTGACAAGATGCAAAGTTACTCTGCGTCCCCTCTGGATACTAACAGTTTGCAAATGTAATGCAAGTTGCGGTTAGTGGGAGTAGGGTTAACTTAAAAGTAGAAGTAATGAAATATTAATCACATTCATTGCATGGAAACACAATCCTTCGGCACTCTGAAATAACTTCATGCACTTAAGATGATTTGATTACATAACATTTCAGAAATATTGACTAATATTGCATCCAGAAAGACGTCAATACCGCATTAGTAGTGTTAATATGTTTACGTGGATCTAACAGGAATATATAAATATCGTTAATCAACTCTCAGTTAAGAATATATTTCCGTATGGAGATGCGACAAAGTAAAGAAAATAATGAAAATAGATGACTGAACTAATGGTTTAATTTCAAATCAAAATCACTATTTCATCTTATTAGCCAACCGGGCATCAGGGCGGTTGTTATTGTGAGATATTTCACAATAACACAATTTCGTTAGAGAAAAAATATCATTCACGGCCGCTTTTATTTATCTTTTAGTTCGTTTCATAACGTATGTACAGAACATTTGATCTTAACCCTTCGCTTGCTATTCACCTCAATATACCTACCTGTAAATAGTGAAGACCCAGATGAGACAGCTCCTGCAGGAGCTGTCTCATCAGGGTCTGTACTATTTACAAGTTGATTGTGCAACCAGTGCACTCCACAGCAGTGATTGCACAGCGAAATACTTGTACACAGTGAAGATGTATGTAATTATACAACAGGGCATGGGTAAAGAAGGAGAAATGTATTTTGAAATTCAGCAAGAGAAGGGTTGCGCAATTTTACATTCGATCAAACGTTTGAGGAACTATTGATCTTGCATCATACAGATTGGATCCTTAAGCGACACTGAGTTACCGGTGTGGTTTTAGTACTCTTCGCAGTCATCGATTAAAAGGAATAAAGAGATCAAATAAAATATTGAATAGTGAATTCACTGCAACTGATAAAATGACAGAACCGAGTATAACTTTTTAGCAAACTGACAGTTAATAATGTAGCACAATGTAACGGATATCAGTTTTCGGCGTTTTTTCATTAATTTGGCCCAGAATTACAAGAGAGCGTATAATTGGCACAGCCATAACACACGATTAACCGCGAGGATCAGATTATATATATATAGTGAAACTTGATGGTAGAGGCAGAGTTAGCTTTATGCTAGATGACAGGTATTCGGAAAGCTCAGTTTTGTAATACTGTCGTATTCCATTAAGCACTCACCTGCTGTTAAGTACATCTTGTGTATTCATCGAGTGGTAACTTTAGAGGTTTCAGCTGTATTAAAAAGCTTGGTATCAGACAATTGACAACCGGGAAATAAGTGTGTTGTGTAAGTGTTACGATAACGGATTGACACATATATAAGAATGACCTAAATATTTGAAATGAGAGACGGCTGAGGAGACAGCAAGGCGTCAATTATCTTTAGTGCGGTTATGTGCATAGCAATAGATAATGGACGTATTTCAAATATTAGTAGCAGAATAGTTATATTCTTCAACACGTTCATTGTTTGAATCGTCACTTCAAGACAATTCAAGAACGGGCCAAACATAGAGTTTGGAGGAAATATAAAGGAGATTCTTCTTGATGTTTTACTTTACATTTCTTAGGAAAACTTAACAGCAATTACGCCAATCAATACACACATAGCTTAACACCCATTTATCAATTTCGACTAGTGTAATCAACACCAATTGATGGAAGTATGTACTTTATATCATTTTAAATCAGTGAAATCTCATGTGATTACCTACATAAAGGATTATAGGCAAACGAAAACTCTTAAATGTAGACTAGTGCTATAAAATGCATTCGTTAGTTTTCTTCATAAATATTCTCGTAGGAAAGAAATGATATCACGAATATAAGTTACACGAGTATTTATTATGGCATACGAGCACATGAAGTTTTGACCATGACAGAAACTATACGAAAATCAGATGTATATTATTCCTTAAGCAAAGGGAGCAGACCTTATACAAACAAGAGCAAAGGTGTAAACGGGCGTATCTATCGAGTAAAGGGTTAATGATACAGAACATGGGATCGTAATTTGCCCTCTTCATGTCCTTTATTTTAACATATGCATAAGGGGCCTTTGCCAAAATAACTGTAATAATCCATCAAGGATAAAAAAGAGATAAAAAGCTTAATAAACAAGAACGGTAATAAACTTACACAAACAAAGAGAAATTAGTTACATGTATCAGTTTGTGTAGAAATATCAGATAAAACAGAATTGAAATGTTTATCTACTCTTGATTAGTATTGTATTGAATCTGTGTAATTCTGTCATCTCGTCCTGTCTACGGATTAAAGTCTGGAAAAATATTAAGCGAAAATGCGTTTGTGCTGCATATACTGAACAAGTATAAGGTATAACAAAAACACATATTTTGTTGATTTATATTGCTCGTTAACAAGCAATGTAGCAAACTACGTCTAGAGTTTGAATTCTGTCAATACAGAAAAATGCTTTAACTAGAGCAGGCATTTACTAGAGAAAAAGAACAACAAAAAGAACAGAATTGGGAAGTTTTTAAACCCATGTGATACATATTGCTTTATCAGTGGTTTTCAAAATGGGTTTAACAGAGATGTGAAAAGGCGTCACTATGGTTAATGGTAATTTAGACACGTTTAACTATATTGGCAAAATGTAAGACAACGGTGATTGATATCGCAGCATGGAGAGTCGGGTAATTATGTAGTAGATTAGGCACTTCAGTAACTCCCGAGGTTCACATTAATCAATTTAGTCGTTGGGGAAACCAGGCAGTTTATCATTGAAACTAATTATGCAGTATCAATTTGAATTATTGCATTCAAATTAAAACACTGCATGAAAGCATACATGCTAGTTTGCATTTCAGCTTGTAATCATTATACAACCAATTTCAGCGACGTATGAAATACACGCTCAATATGTCAAAATGTGTTTTATTGTACAAGAAAACTCCATTAACATTTTAGTCTTCATTGCAGACGCTATTCATTATTAATGCTTATTTTACTTTTTTACACAATGCTATATATAAGTAAAAGTACAACTATGAGTCATGCAGGAAACATCACACACAGAACAACAACACAAGAAAACACAGCAAATGTACATAACTAGCACAAAAATAAAGATACACACATGGACAAAACAAACAAACAATAGGAGGAAGATGGAAGTAACGCCTTCGAACGGTCAGTGACAAAAGTCACTGGGGGTTAAATTGGTTTAGGGCCGCCAACCTCACACTTATTCCATCCCCATGGCTAAGTCAAATTGTAGAGAATCGCTTCGAAGATATTCAGCACGCAGGCAGATCCTACAGTAGCCGTTCGATCTGGGTCTGGTCTATTTGCAAATGATGCAAAAGGCGTCCCTATGGAGTAAATTGTTAGTGCTAATATCCGCTCTCAGTGAATTAATATAGGAGACGCTTTGTGCGTTCATTTTCATTTGCACATATTATCGTCTGATGTAAGTGTCAAGCTGGGTTTTCCTTCTCAAACATTAGTCCAATGTCAAACAGTTTGAATCCTGATAAGACGCCGTGTTCCTCATCAAATACAAAAGGAAAGCACAACAATACAATGCAGTACTGAACAAGCAATGCACTTTCTCACTCAAATACGCTCACGTAAACGTTTGTAGTTGTCAACCATGTAGATAAAATGGCGTACTATCTAGAATACACGGATAATACAGCGATGATAGAACACTGTAGAAAGTTAGTTACTACACGGTGTATAAACCGGTACCTTTTATTTGAGCTCTTTACCGGCTGTTTGAGCACTGTACTGGTCGTTATTGAGCATCGAAGCCAACAGGTATGTGTAATAATTTTCTATTGATTTCCCTCTCTTTCAGGCAAAGTTTCGTCCGTAATTCTGCTTTTACTTATATTGGAGACTGCATTTGGTTCGATTTAGGCCCCTACACATCTATAACTGGAAATTCTTCCGGCTACTATCAAAACTTCATATACGACTTCTATACACGCTTCTATTACTTTATGGTTTAAAATATGCTTTTCGGAGCATCATTAGTTTGTATGATGTGATAACAATATTCTGATTATCGAAACTATTATCAAATTTGCATTTGGAATCGGCAAAATAGATGCTGCTCTGTACAGTCATCTGTTTTAGTGTATCATCAACTTCGAGCATGTATGTACGGTCAGCTCAAAATAAGAAATTTCTGTGTGTGTGTTCTCAGTTGAAAAACTTATTATGGCCAAGCGGCGCATATTTGCTTTCATTTGTAAAACGTTTGGAACTATATGAAACCCCATGTAACTCGGCGTCTCATCAAATTCCAGAAGATGTTATATTACAGGGCGCATACGGAGGAACGACAAACCAAAACGACAACAACTGTGAACATAAACGTTCTTTGATCTAAATGGGTTGACCGATTAGGGTTAAATGTTCTAGAAGGTAATGCGCTAATTCCAATTTATGATATCATTATGAAGTAAAGAAACATAATTGTTGTTGTTTTAATTTTAATAAAACTAGACCTATTAGGTTGGATTAATTCCATTACTCAGAACAATTCACTTACAAGTTAGGGATTTTCGATCGAATCTCACGATAATTCATCAGCTGTTGTGTTGGGTCAGTGGATTGATTCACGTGACGTAGGAAGGTCACGTGACACACGGAGAATGCTGTGTGCTGTAGACTAGTGGTAGCTCTAACCCCTCGTCCCTGTTTATTGAAGGCCGTCGCTGTTTTATTGCAATCGCCTCTTTAACCCGTCTCTTAATGTGTGTGTCCTCTGAAGTGATTTTTTTGTATTCTGTTGACTGATGTAATGTCCGGTGTGTGTGCAATGTTCATATATGGCCAAGTTGGATCTGGCTGCATGTTCTTTAAGTCTGATATCTAATGAGTGCACTGCCTCTCCTATGTAATCATTATTGCACTGTTCACATTTGATGTAATACACTACACCACATTTGTTTTCAGTTTTTCTGTTTTGTCTTTGACATGGGTAAGTTGTTGACGAATGGAATTGTATGGGCGGTGATAAATGATATCCCATGTTTTTTTGAAAATTCTGTGTAGGGCGTCTGAGGTTCCACGTATGTATGGTATTCCAACGTTCACCTTCTGGCTACTCTTATTGAACTTGTCTTTGTCCTGGCTTGTCGTTTTCTTATTCTTTGGGATGACAAACATCCACTCTGGATATCCGTTGGCTTTGAGAGGTGACTTTGCATGTTCTTTTTCTGCTTTCATGTTCTGTTCTACTGATACTAAGGATTCATACCGGTGAAATAAAGTACGTATAACTGATCTTTTATGGTCAATGTGGTGATTAGAGTTGAAATTTAAGTACTAATCAGTGTGAGTGGGCTTCCTTTATATAGTGACTTTTGTTAATCCATCATATTGTATGTGTACGCAAGTGTCCAGAAATGGGATTTGACCGCCTTCTTCACTTTCAGACGTGAGCTGAATGTGTTCGTCTATTGAATTCAGATGTACGGAGAAGGGTTCCACATCGTATTCATGGAGCTTGGTCAGTGTGTCGTCCACATATCTGAACCACAGTGATGGTGGGTTCCTTGCTGTGTCGAGGGTTTCCCTTTCAAAGTGCTCCATATATAAGTTTGCAACTACGGGCGATACAGGGGATCCCACTGCCACACATTGTTTCAGTTGATAGAACTGACTCTTATACACAAAGTAGGTGCTGTTAACCTTCATAGTTGTAAAAATAGTCCTGTTTTATTATCGATTTCTACTTCATGCCATTCATACAGTCTGCAGTGTAGTCAGCATAAAGGTATTCCAGAATGTTTCTTATCTTTGTAACCGCAAATTGCATGCGCGGATCCAGTAGTCTTTCTCAGGGGTGAGGGAGTTCGAATATTTTTGTCTAGTAGCCGATATTAAGGGGAGATTCAGATGGTCAATCAATTTCGGGGGTTTTGTGTGTGTGTGTGTTTTAAACTGTACACATTAGGTCAAATTCAAAGATGTTTTAAAGCGGGAAGGAAGTCAATCCTTTACAGGAGGACCGGACACCACATCAATCTTAAAACATGTCAATCCTTTACATCCCTGCAACCGTGCGACCCATATAAAATCAGAACGTTTGGTTCATGTTGTGTGTAGGATGATTGAAAAATGTGTTACAACCTTCAAAGCTAAATGCAGCATTTCCCTACTTCAGCTGTGTCACTCATTTTTGTTTGTAATAATGGGATATAATTACTGCACGTAGAGTGAGTGAAATATTGCTTGCAAATGCTTGTGGTTGCAAAACGTGCAGTCCTTGATCAAATGCCACTCACTCGTCACTCGCAAATGTTATCTTCGAAAGTAGAAGAAACATAATACCATCATCAGATTAACCTTGAAAAGATGAGCGTTGTGTCGCTTTTTGTCAAACGTGGAATTAACATTACAGAAAAAGTGTGAAAAACATTATTAACATACGGAGAAAGTTTCTTTTGTACGGTTTCAGTCCAATTTTCCAGAACCACTTGCTATTGTCTGAATATCGCATAACTCTTGTTTCTAACAGCTAGTACCACTTGACAATGTCCAGAAATAGTAAACGTGCAATACATGTATTTGTCAAAGGCGTCCTGGCGTCTGCAATCAATTTGCTAGATTTCATATAACTTTCAAAATGTCCGCTCTCTTTCAGATTCTCGTCAACCATTGGCAATAAATTGATTAGTTTTTCAATCGTATCGCTGTCCCTTTTTGCTTCTCCTTGACCGTCTTCTTCCGAGTCCGAGTAGTTTGCCAGCGGATCATGCAACAAGATGTTTGCAAACGATATTTCCAGATCGTCCTCTTCTTCAGCATCATCGTTGTCGTGATTTTCTTATGTAGATGTACATTCTATGTTTTGGCAGTTGAGTAGAGCTTATCCTTTTCTTGGATTTAACTGGTTTTGGATATATTGTTGGTGTTCTAGAAACGTTTACTGTTAATGTTTGAAATTACCATTTTGTTTTCTTTCTCAAATTAAGATGGGATAATTGAGAAGTTTGTACTGTGTACTATTTGCTCTTGTTATGTACCAATTGCTGTATATCGACCTGAGGAGTTTCTCTTGTATGGTTCTTGGCACTGTGTTTGACGGCTTGTGCGAATATCTAGAAAAATTGGTCGGGCAGCTATACGTGGTTTCACTGCAAAATAAGGAAATACAAGTTATTGAAATTATGAGCTGACCGTACAGAGCAATTTCATTTGTTCGCACAACTGAAATTACATTTCGTCTTGAGCTGACCGTACATTTTTATGTAAACTGTTAACATCTGTCTAAGCATAAAAATAGGCATTCAAATTAGAATCTTATCTGCAGTTACAAAATATATTTTCGGAATAGTATGTGTAGTTTGACATTCTCATTTAGAATGTAAAAATACAGAATCTTTATGACAATGCTTTTGAAAAGCAGGTTGGCCTTCGCCAACATTCAAGAATATTCAACACGATTATTCCACCAAACCTATTCAATACGTTTGAATTTAAACACTCGGAACATTCTTAATGAGCATGCCATAGGTGTTACATTGTAAACAGTGTTTGAAAGTCTACAAAGTGTTTACAGGTTTATACACGTGATGTTTTCTTACTAACGAAAACAATTAAATGAATGGGTGAGTTGATGTTTACTGCTCTGTAAACACCGAATATGCTATGCAGTACCCATGACTTCTTATGAAATGCTCTAAACGCATGAGCTAGAAACGACCCACCCGTATGTCCATCTTGTATAATCAACTTAATATAATTCCGTATGCAAGCATAGCAGACCTTGATCAGACGGCTCCTAAAAGAGCGGTCTGGTCTTAGTCAAATCTGTTTGCAAAAGTATGAACATGCGTCTTCATCAGGGAAAGGTTGAAAGCCAGATGTGATAAGTATTTTGCCAATAGAACAAGTATCTGTCAATTACGTGCAACAGAAACGGCATGGTAGGAATTTCCGCCTTCCCTGAGTATAAAAGGCAAAATATCATGAACTTATTCGGTTTGCCAGAGCCTGTTCTTTGCTAGAATATTTTAACAGTCGTAATTCAGTTATAACTGATAAACTTCTTAAGCAAGGTTACAGATATCAAAATCTTCGGAAAACGTTCTCTAAATTTTATTATCGAAATTTACCACTCATTAGTAAATGTGATTTCAAGCTACGGACGTTACTGCAACTAGGCATTTCTAAACCAGAATTCTATGGGGATGTTATCTACAAACTTAGGAAAATTCGGGGTCATATCTATTTTCATGATTTGTTTATAAAACGCATTAAAACCTTTAAGAAGAAAGGTTATGACCTGTTTATATTGCAATGCACTGCATGTTTGGTTATTGACCCTTTTACGGTCGGTAGCTATGCTTCCCTCTTCTCTCTATGATAGTATACTCTTAAACTCAGATACGGGATGAGCTTACCAGACTTATTTATTACTTTTTCCCTGTCGTGCCCTTAACGGCTTCCCTGCAGGTGCACTGACTTCAGCAAAGTCATTGAGTACATATTTGACGGAGTTTCACAGTTGTTATGCTATGTTTTACAACTTGTCATGTGTTTACCGTCTTCTATGTTGTGGGTAAGTCCGGCGGGGATACCTTTATTTACATTATTTGTAAAGCTAGGGTGACTTTGAGAGAAGTGTGAGGTTAGGACGTCCGTAAACCGGTTTAAACCCCCAGTGGTGATTTTGCTACTGACCGTGCCAAGGCGGTACTCTCTTTGTCACTATTGCCTTTGTTTGTCTTGTGTCTTTGTACTTGTGTTTTTGTTCATGTGTTGAATGTTTATCTCTAGTCCTTGTGTGTTTGTTGGTGTTTCCTGTGTTCATCTCGTGTGTGTGTGTGCGGGTGTTTGGGTGTGTAGTTGTGTGTGTGTCATGCTATCTATCGATGTTTTGGTGGTGTTTGCGTCTTGTATTGTGGCTTTGCCTGCTTGACTTTACTACTTTTTCATCAAAATGCATGTAATTGCCACCAAACCTTAACAATTTCAGCAAAACACATTGAAAATAAACTCATTTGTACGTCAAAAGTCAACAAATGGGTAATATAAAAATTTAGGGGTGGAGCGGTGGTCTAGTGGTAACGCGCTTGACTACCAATCCGGATGTCCGGGGTTCAAATCCCGGTCCGGTCGGAAATTTGAGAGGTGCTTTTCTGTGTCTCCCACCCATACGGAGTCTGAGAAAATCTGAGAAATTCTCGAAAAGTAGTCAATAGCCCACATTCACTTGTGACACGGCTTGTCACAGTGAGTCCGAAAGAGCATATCCCGATTTGAAAAGAGCTGTGTACGAGTATGTGCGATAAGTGTTTAGTAGATTCCACCAGCATATGAAGAGGCAGTCTATCCGAACATGAGTGTGAAAGCACTCCGGGAACCATGACCAGGAGGAGGCAAGAAACGAGTACGAGCATAGCGGTAGGCCGGCGGGTGTGAATTTGGGCGACGGGCCAAACTCGGGCATGAATACGCCGCAGACAGGGAAAACAAACAAAAAACAAAAAAAGAGTCAACACAGGGGTCATTATAAAAATTCAATTTCAGTCAATATCTCGTATTTCCACCTCTAGCTTGGATAGCAACCAGACAACATCGCCTCATAATATTCATGAACATATAGATCTATATTTATTTTCGACAGATGGCGCTGTTTACAAAACAGTACGTATGTAAACACAGAAAATTAACGATAAATTAAACTGCGACATGTGGTATAGGTTAATCCAGGCAGTTGACTTGTGTCCACTACACCACTGCTTCCTATCCTAATATACATGCCACAGTTATACTTATCGTTAATGTTCTGTGTTTACATACACACTGTTTTATAAACAACGCCATCTGATCATTGTACTACTTTTTTGTAGTATAAAGTGTGTGTTTGTTTGTGTTGATTAACGTCCGTTTCTGCTCACTATGGGCTAATTGGACGCCCCAGAGAGAGGGGAGAGGATACAGAGAAACCCGTGCGCGATAAAGTGTAGACAATCGTATGTGCTTATAGAGTTAGCTTGGTGTTGCCTTTTTGATAATTTAGTTAAAACCTCTATGGAGCTTTTTAGAAACAAAAAAATATTCTTGAATTCTCATTAGCATTATCACTGTCACACTTGACATATTCCTTAACTGCTGTTACTCGGTGCTATTAGAATGGACAGAGTGGTATTTGTGTATGAGACCGAGTATACTACGAAGCGTGATGTATAATACGTTTTATGCAGTTTAGGTATAGTCCGACAGGGAATTCCTGACAGTTACATCATAATTAGTTTACTTGAATATTCATATGACATGTTGTTTCTTAAAAGAGAAGACTATGACTATTTGATTATGATGACATGCTTGTGGAGTCCGTAGCCGAGTGGATAAAGGCGCTTTCATCCGAATCAAAATGTACCTGTTTCGAAACCCATATAGGTCAAATGTTTTTCATCAACAACACATACTGTCAAAACAGAAAAGAAAGACCAAGCAGGATGAAACAAGAACAGGGTAAAAGATAAAAAGAGAATAGATCCTATAAGAAAAAATATACAGACAAAGGTATTGAAACAAAACAACAAACAAATACAAGTATAAACGCCCGTGAGTTTCGATTTCTGGTAGCGCGCATGCAAAGCCGTATACATGTACGCACCCTTTAGACCACGGTATCGGATTTCCCATGGTGTAATGTTTGTCATATTTATTAACCCTTCTCTTGCTGAATTTTAAAATACATTTCTCCTTCTTTATCCATGCCCTATTGTATAATTACATATATATTCACTGTGTACAAGTATTTCGCTGTGCAATCATTGCTGTGGAGTGCACTGAATGCACAATCAATTTGTAAATAGTGCAGACCCTGATGAGACAGCTCCTGCAGGAGCTGTCTCATCTGGGTCTTCACTATTTACAGGTAGGTATATTGACGCGAATAGCAAGCGAAGGGTTAATTATCCCGCTCACATCATATATTGAGGAAACCCTGTCTACGTTTAGTTTTGTTATTGTTTTGACGTAACTGCGTTGCCTAATTTGTTTATCTGCATCCAGTATTGCTTGACCAATATTAAACTGAGACTCATCAATTTCCGTTAGCGTTTCCGACTATACTCGGATGAATTCGATTACCATACATATCAATACATGGCTTATGCGTTGAAACCAATATACGGCCTAAAGTGGCGCAGTGGAAAGATCTTCGCCTGTTATACTGGCGGTTGCAGGTTCGAATCTAACTGAAGTCATCCGATTTTATTAAATTTCTATTATTTGTTTGTACTTGATTTTTCAAGAATATATTATTATATATCAGACATTTTGTTATATACATATACGTACTTTGAAGTATATATATACACTTCTGGAAATATCTACATATTTATTTCAAGTACATGACATAATTGCACATAAAAGTGTTATTCTCTTTCGCGTACGATCACTTTCCAAATTTAAGTTATACCAGAAAAGAGCCCGCGCAGGCGCGGGCAGACTGTTCGGTAAATTCTAGTGAATTGCAAGGTACAATGCTTTTTCGATATCGTTATTAATTATAATGTGACCCTAACTTTTATGTTTTTATTTTGGTTTTCAGGACAAACTATAGGAAAAGCATAGTTTACGTAAGGGAGCACAGAAAAAGACCCGCCCAAGGACTGCTTATACCAAGATATATTAGAATTTAAATATATTGTATATAACACAACTATAACATTCAAATCAAAAGGACATCAGTGGACAAGAAGTTGCAGTCCCTAAATTACAATTACTTTGCTTCTCATAGCACTGGGTTTGAGTCAGATCTTAGTTTGATCTGTCAAGTAAGGATGTCTTTCAGCCGGCTTGTAAGTAAACTGAAATACTTCTGATGCCATGTAAAACCACAAACATGTTTACTGCACAAAATATTAAGAACACTAAGTGCCATTTAAAGCAACGGTTTATTAATTTAGCTGTTATGATTTCTCAAAATACTACTTGGTAGTAACATCTAAACCCGATGTATTTGGTTTGTGATTAAATAAATGATTGTAATCAATACCTAAAATAAAGATGCATTTAAAATCTGGAGCAGCTGGGCATAACTGTAAAAATAGTAAAGATGTGTATTTTTATTTCAAGAAATATTCTTTCTGGTTTTTGTTACAGCTGCACGGGGAACGTCGTCGTTTCAGCTAAGTTAGTTCCTTATAAATGTAATTGATCTTGTGAAAATGAATGAATTTAAATACAAATTTGTAGGCTAGTAACAATCTTGTTTCAACAAAAAGCCGTAAATCACCAAGAATTTCTCTTTCAGAACGGTACAACAATTCCCAGATTATAATAAATGCTTTAAATATCATTCGACAGTCATGCACTTTTATCAGTGACTCTGTAAAGTATATAATAAGTCCGTCTAAAGAGTACAATCCGTCTAAATGAAGCAACGGACAGTGTTGTATGCATGTTCAGAAATGGTAATGTACCAGTCGTAGTCTCACTGTCTGTGAAAACAGAGAACATTCTGACCGAGGGGCGCTTCAGCAGCAACTGTCATTCTCGTCAGTACACGTTTGTAAGGAAAACAATAGAATAATTCAATCGATTGCATTAAAAAAACAATACAGAAACAATTACGGTAACATATACATGTACATATGGGGTATGCACATAAATGGTACGTATTTAGACCTTGGGGCGATATGGCCGAGGACGCATCAGCTGTTTTGCTCTTCGTCTCTCATTTTATTTCCTACTATTTTGTAAACGCCGATAACTGTTGAAAATGCAACATTTTTTGCATTGTATATATTACCTACGTTAGTGTTTATTAGCCTTTCTGCGCAGGCAGCCATTTTCACCATATGCTTTCGCTCTCCATGTGCTATGGGTCAAAACGAAAGTAAGTTTGACCCGAAAGGTGGGTAACTGTGAGCACGTAGATTACCTTATTCAAAGGCAGTGGAAACATCACCAAATGCGTGTATGTAAGCAGTCACAAACCGTCAAATGTTTTGTCAACAAATACGAAAAGAGAAACAAAACAAACAAACAAAAAGTAATACGTGTCTGTCCGTATCGAAATATTCACCAGTCGTCACTCACCTTGGGAGGTCTTTACCCGTCTATTATAGATGGGCTATTTCTGTAGGTAGAATTAGGGAATTTCTCTGTCTGTATCCAAACTGCTGATATTAATGCTTTTTCGATGTCAAATAACACAACTTCAATGTGTAAGCTACCAGCATATAACATTACCCAATATGTACGTTGTGCCGTATTTACGGCAAATCCGACACAAAATCAAGCTCGTTCTTTTAGTAGTATAGATTGACGAAAAAGCAAATTTGGGAAAGTGATTCGATTGTTTTTGATGATCAAAAATGCTTAAAATAAGGAAAATGTAATGTACTCAGTTTTTGAAAAAAAAGTCTGCCCGATGTGAGTCTCGAACCCGCTACCTTGCCCTCCCGCATACAACGCCTTTATCTACTGAGCTATCACAGAGAATGAACAAAGGTACATACCGTCAATAGTCAAAAATGTTTGAACGTTGTTTATCTTCGGAAATCTATACATAGAATTACGAATATATACGGAATATGCACGGAGTCTCTGTTTAATCTGGTCAAGTAATACATTGTTGGAAGTTTTGTGATTAACATATCAGCACTGAAGTGTTTACATTTATTAACATGTTCAGATATTATGTCATGTTCAGATTCAGATACCCAAGTGTATGACTTCATGAGCTACAACATCCACATAATATAGTCGTCAAACGAAAATTACATTGTTTGACGCTTTGTCATAATGGATTATGGAGAACAGTTTCGCGGAAATCAGTACATATCAATCAAAGTAACGTCAGATGACAATGACCAGGGACTTTTTTCTTTAGTGTTCTTGGTGTCAATGAACGTTTCAAAATCGATTAAATCCACTGTGTTGACTTCCAGTAAGAACGAGAAAGAAAAAGTTTTACCACAATTGACAATTTAACCCTTTATTTCATGAACATGTGTGTAAGAAATAATAATGGCATAGGCCTATACAGAATAAGCCGAGTTTTATAATAGTATGTGAACACGGGCGTTTGTAGAAACTTTAGAATCATTTCAATTGAATACCATATTATTTTAACGAACAGAGTAGACCCTGCTCAGTTGGTTCATATATGTACCGTCTGATCTAGGTCTACTCCGTTGTACCGTCTGATCTAGGTCCGTTGTACCGTCTGATCTAGGTCTACTCCGTTGTACCGTCTGATCTAGGTCTACTCCGTTTGCAAAGGCGTGAAAGTACGACTTTATCAGGAAAAGCGTTAATGGTGCAATCCTGAGAGATAGTGTCTGTTATGATTTCATAACGTAGTACTAATTTTTTTATCACGTTTTGCACTGTAGTCTTACCCTCATCTCGCTGTAAATAACACACATAAGGTCTGCTGAATTTTTTATCTGGTGCAATTTTGACTACTTCGACTCAATCAAGGTTTTTAGAACCAATCATCGAGCAGCTTGGATCCCGGTGAGAGGCCGAGCTACTCGGTGATTCATCTGGATCAAAGAATTTTGCAATTGAGAGTCAGGTCAGGGATTGCGTGGTAAAATATATTCATTGAGCAAAGGGTTAAATGTGCTCTTTAATATATACCTTAATATTTGGCTTGTTTTACTTTACTCACAAATTGCTGACTATGGGAAATATGAATGTGAACATGCTTGTCGAATATGTATAATGAAGAATACTTTCAATATAAAATAGAAAGCAATTTGGCATAAGCACAAGTTTGAGTCATGTAGGAAACACCACATACCAAACACACAGCCGCCCGAACAGCACCACAACAAGAAAACACAGCAAATGCACATATCTATCAAAACACAAAGAGACTCATAAAGACAAAACAAACAAGCGATAGGGGGAGGATGGAAGTATCTTCTTGGAACGGACAGTGAAAATAGTCACTTTGGGTTTAAACCGGTTCAGTGGCGCCCAACCTCACATGTGTTTCATCTCCACCCTAAAAGACAATCAGTGTAAATAAACATATCAAGATATCTGTTAACCCTTGCACCTTTGTAAAGATTAAAATCTGCTCACATTTGGATCTTGCGCAATTTTGACTACTTCCGAATCAATCAAAACTATTGACCGAGCATAAAACATCTTCTGTCCTGATGGGACGCCGTGATCTAAGTTGTTTGCACATGCGATTAGATTTGCTTTTAGCGGGATAGAGATGAGCAAGTAAAACGAAAATCTGAACAACATCCAAGAGGGTCCTGAAGCACTCAGAGATAATAGCACGCATTTGTTTAGATGATTGGGTTACATAATGTTGGAAATATTGATTTACAGGCAAAAATTATAGTATTTTCTGCTTTAATCAATCCTCAATTGAGAAAAGGTGTCCGTCTTGAGACGATACAACTAAAGGAAAATAACGAAACTGTTTTCAGGGAAGTGGATGATCAAACAATGTTTTAATGCCAAATCAAACTTAATACTATCATCCTATTAGGCAAACGGGTAATTAGTAAACCGTCACTTACGTCTGTTCTCAAATTTAAATATGCATTTCATTCCAAAAACACGATCAAAACGTTTGCCTATGATGACAGAATCCAAACTGACTACATTTGAAATAAAAACGCTACAAACTGTGTGTTAACATTAGCGCAACACATAGTGAATATAAAACCGATGTGGTGCTGGTACGAATCACAGCATTTATAGTGAATACCAAACGTATGTGGTGGTAGTACGAATCACATCAGTTTTAGTGAATATAAAACAATGGTGGTAGTACGAATCACATCAGTTGATAACAGGGAAGATGGGAGTTCAAATGAAGTCGGCTGTTATGGCAAAACAAATGATAGTATAATCACTGCAGTCTAAAAACATAGAAGAACGGAGTGCTGCTATTAGCGAATAGAGAGGTGATTATGTAGCGCAATGTAACGGAGATACGTTTTAAGTATTATTACTTTGTCAATAATCACAGTTAAGCGAATACTGCACGATTATTTTCGATGATCAAATTATATGTACAACAAAGTTAAAATCGGCACAGTAACCCACCTCTCTCCTGTAATGTAACAACCCAAACGAACCCTAATTCTAAGTCATAGATTCAGGTGTAATTAATGCAGAAAATTCCTATAGGAGTTTTCTGCTTTTTTTTTAACTTGTAACCTGCTATTAAAGACATCAATGTGTTTTCATTGAAATTTCGCTTTAGAGGGTTTCTCTTGTAATCAAAAGCTTAGTATCGGACACAAATCAGCCGTGAAATACATTTGTGACATATTAAGTTTATTGGCAACAACCTGGTGCATATAAAAGTATGGCCTAAATACTTGATATGAAAGTCGGTCGGACAGAGATCAATAAGTCAACAACTTTAGTACACTTAGGTGCAGAACC
Organism: Azorinus chamasolen; assembly: GCA_963576725.1. Classification (NCBI taxonomy): domain Eukaryota; kingdom Metazoa; phylum Mollusca; class Bivalvia; order Cardiida; family Solecurtidae; genus Azorinus; species Azorinus chamasolen. Next base: position 23,657,809 of record OY755251.1, on the reverse strand, counting down.
ATAGATAATGGATCATAGTCTGGGTCCATGCTTATAAAGCTTTTTAGTTGAGTCTGAGTTGGTTCTCAAGCTTTTGATTGGTCAGATTTGAGCCTCTGGCTCAAATCTGACCAATCAAAAACTTGAGAATGAACTCAGACTCAACTAAAACGTTTTATAAGCATGGATACTGGTCATTATTCAAGCAAACCCAGTGTTGTGACAATTCCTTAGCATAATTATATGACGTGGTTCAAACATAGAGTTTGGTGGACAATAAAGGGATTCTTCTTCTTGAAAAATGTTAAATTAATGGTAATATCATTCACAATTTGCCACTGAATAGTAATAACAGTCATATGCCCAAGCCCTTAGCATGCTAATTTTATGTGTATTTGAACTCTTGGCTTTAAGAGAGAAACAGATACACAAAACAACCAACATAGAGATCAAGCAGAAGGTTGGAGTGTTTTATGAGAAACGTCCATTTAGCAGTCTGGTCTAGCTGTTATCACATCCAATAGGGAATGTATCTATTCTTATTATATGTTCAAGTCGTCAGCGAAATTTAATGTATATCCTGAAGAACGCATTTTATGTCAGAAATGACTTTGTAAATGTCGACCAATATTACTTCATTAATATTAATGCAACGCATAATGGATTTGTATTATGGAATATAGAGGATCTTACATGAGTTTTCATTACACATTGTTTTTATGAAACGAGTTTACTATAATCATATGACACGAGCTTTAGCGAGTGTCATATTCATTGTAGTAAACGAGTTTTATAAAAACAATGTATAATGAACACGAATGTAAGATTCTTTTTATCACATAATCCATAAAGAGCCATAGAAAATAAAACAGACTAGCTGACGGCTGTTTCTGCCATTGCTTTACAAACAGCGTAGTAATACAATGGACGACTCGCATGGAGTGCTATGATTGGCTAACGCTTTTTAAATGAGCGCTACGATTGGCTAACTTTCTAATTTGCATAAAATACGGCACTCTGTTACGGCACTCCCATATGGTAGATTGTGTGATAAACTAGCATACGTCGTTGTTGCTCTAACAGGGATTGCAGAATCAGATCGAATCGCAATGATATATATTCTTTTGTATAGAAATATCAGATAAAACAAAATACAAAATCTTAATGTGTATCTACTACTCTCGTGATAACTATTGTAACTATATCAAGTCGTTCGCCATTTGAATTAGAGAATTAACAACCGACTGAATATGAAACAGGCACAAATGTTCTACGGTGCATAGGCATCAACAAGTAGTGAAATTATTGATATATATATCGTTATTCCGTTAATACCCCCATTCCACTGAGCGGCGATTCCGCTACGCTTCGAAACTTTGGTAAAAACGCCGCGAATCGTAGCAGGAGCGGCAACAGCGCAGTAGAAGCGCCCTGATCGTAATAGAAGCGTAACAGAAGCTTCTTGAACGCCACTTCACGGCGATTGTTTTGACCTTGCTCAAAACAATCGTAGTGGCATCGCCGTGGACTCGAATCGCCGCAGAAGCGTAGTAAGAAATTCATGAACGCAGCAGTATCTTAGCCGCACCGTGAGTAACGTAGCGCAATCGCAGTCGCATCGCAACAAAAGCGCCGAGATATTTGTCCGCATACAAATGCTTTTTCACACATTTGCAAACAGAGTAGACCTAGATCAGAAGCTCCTATTGGAGCCGTCTGATCAGGGTCTTCTCTGTTTGCTTATAACATGATATAAATATGATTCTAAGTTTTTGTCAAAGCAAAAACATTTCTTAAAAAGGTTAAATTTTAAAAATGCAGCTAATAATATTCATAAGATCGTTCTTTCTTACATGGATATTGAACAGGGAAAATGTTAATGCTTGAGTCACCCCATGAAAGAATTAGCAAAAAGAAGACCTAGATCAGGCCCAACACTGTGTTTTTCTTGATCTGGGTCTTCAAAACAATTTCACCAATTTACTTCGAAGGATGATGGTCAACTACTTTGAAATCAGTTTAATCACCCATTTTATATAGAAACGTTCCAAAAGCGCAACAGAAGCGCAGCTCCTGCGCCTAGGTCGAAGCAAGGTCGTAACAGCAACGCATTAAGCGTAGACGAAGCGTAGCCTGAAATCCCTTGTCGTAGTGGAAGCGTAGTAGAAGTGTCTTGGAGAGACCTCAAGCGCCGTAGAAGCGCAGCAACATCGAGATCGTTCTTGAAGCGTACTATAAGCGTACTAGAAACGCCCAAGTCCCAAAATAAGGCACATGACGGCGTTTCTGCGGCGATTTGGAAGATTTTGGAGAAGCGCCATGATCGCCATGAGCGCAGTGGAAACGCCGCCAGTGGAATGGGGGTATAAGCAATAGAGCACACTACATTTAGAGATAGAACTACTTCAATACAGTAAACCCGTTTTAAAAAATAAACACATTACTGAAATTAAACGGAGAACAAATCACACAAATTAAACAGAGAATGTTTAACCCTTCGCTTGCTATTCACGTCAATATACCTATCTGTAAATAGTGCAGACCCAGATGAGACAGCTCCTGCAGGAGCTGTCTCATCAGGGTCTGCGCTATTTACAAGTTGATTGTGCAACCAGTGCACTCCACAGCAGTGATTGCATAGCGCAATAATTGTACACAGTGAAGATATATGTAATTATACAACAGGGCATGGGTAAAGAAGGAGACATGTATCTTAAACTTCAACAAGCGAAGGGTTAAACACACGTGGCTGCTAAATGCAGGTCAAACGTTATACTTTCTTTATTACTTTTGTCCTGTAGTAAGCTACCAACTGCCTTAAACTCAATGTTTTAATAGTCATTTAAGACTGTACCTTTTAACTGTACTTGTTTACACTAAACACAGACAATGGTGATTGATATTGCAGCGAAGCCCATTTAATTATGAAGTAGATTTGCTACTTTAGTAGCCTCCGAATTTTGTCTTAATCAAGTTAGTTGTTGAGGTAATATAGTTTGCCCATGAAATGGAATATGCGATATTAGCTTGAAGTGTCACGTTCAAACAACACACATCAGTCAAACATTATTGTTAATTTGAACTCCTGCATGCACTGGTTATATAACAAGTCCCAGCGACATGCAACTCATTATTGCTGGGTCAAATTTGCTTTAAATGTCGTTAAAGCGACCTGTCAGGCTAGATTCTGACGAAAGACCGAGTTACTTTGTGCCTCATCTGGATGCAAATTAAGACATTAATTACACATTCATCCATTGCAGCAAGACCTCTGACTCGCTGTCAAAGGGACCTCGGCGGCGAAAGTGTTCAAAGCTGGATGCTTCAAGTAGAACAACAAATTCAGAAAGTTCTAATGGGCATTGCATTAATTGCATCCTTCAATAGGCTAAAATTTTAATGACAAGACTAAACTTAAAAACCTGAGTGGCCGCTTTAGAGTATATGGTATATTTATGCACAAAGAAAATCACAGAAATAGAATATATATACAAAACACAAAGCAATACACGTTCTCATGTACGTTCTCAGGAAACGTTTCTCGTTGACAATCAAATGTACAGAAGTATGCAAAATATGTATACTCAACACACAGCGGAAATATATAAAACAGTGTGCATCATAGTTTTTAGGACGATATTCTTCTTATTTATACGAACCATTAGTTTGGTGTGAGAGATGAGTTCACGACCGACTCTGCGACACTGAATATGAAATACAGCAACTACAAAGGATGATGAATCGCTAGGTAATAAGTATTGTCAGCTAGGTGCATGCTTTTCAAGGCGGCGCATTAGATCTTAACGACCCGCAGACCTGAAACAAATCACCTTAGCAAACACACAGTGCATCATGAGCGTTTCAAGTAACTTAATAATCTAACTCAGATGTGTATTCGTTTTAGTTATCGCTTCGACGAGTGACGAACACTCTGTCATGTATCTTCTGAACTGTATTATATTATACTCTTTTGCAATCGTAGAATATACATACATATGCAGAATACAGCTAAGGGAAACTCATAATAATATATGTGTGAATATTATCATATTTAGGTCTATACAACTGTCAGGTGGTCCCTTGTGAAACAGGTAGTTCAGGAAATCAGGCAGCGTTCACCGTCAATTACCACGAACACCCATAATGACCACTTTAAACGGCTTAGAAGTGTTGATTATTTGAACAAATGTCGTACCTGAGAGTTTATGGGCGCTCAACCTCACCTTATTCAATACCCACCCGGTTAATATACAACCGCAATGACAAATACAGTGGTAAAGTGTAAGTAAAACGAAAACATTTAAGTGAAACAAACAGGGTTAACATATCGCTAGTGTACAAACTGTAAAAGTGATAAAGTATACGACAAAAACGAATACAAGGATCCGACGTCCTCCTTCCATGTTAAAGAACGTCTTCATAGAGTACTAATGCGTTTCTGTCGGCGTACATTAAAAGAGGGCAGCGTGATGAACATTTAGTTTCGATATTATTTACAACAAATAAAAACTTCACAAGAGTAACATATATAGGAGTATATGCATTATTCTTCGTATGAGGTGAGCGTATATTTAAATGTACGCCCATGATCAACATTTGCTTGTTTGTGAAAAACGGAAATACACTAACGACGTTACAAGACGCTTGCATCCGGGAGGATTCAAATCATGTATGTATATATATAGCGTAGGACTAGGGTTGCTTTCAAACTACTGTTTATGCGTGTGATTGCCAAATAGAGATGACCCTGATCAAAATATACCCATCATCTACCTCAGAGGAAAATGTATTTAATATACCACATTGTATTAATCGTTCATCGTGCGGACTGGTATTGCAATTAGCTTACTTCCAGAGAAACTGCAAAATAAGTTGGTGTCTAATCGGGATATGGACTGTTGGAAGTCGGTTACTACTTCTGTAAAGTTTAAAAGAGTCGGTAGTAAGTAAAACCCGGCAGAATGGATTTGAGTTGACTTCGCCGATTTAAAAATAATACAGATTAACCATGTACAGTACACCACACATACGCCGTTCTTTGACGTTTAAAACAGCGAAAAACCAGGCCAAACTGCTGAAAGCTGTCTGATCAGAGTATGCTATAAATCGGATGCTTTTATGGTCTAATGTTCACGTGTTGATGTTCCAAAATAGTCTAATTAATGGCCTTAATATTTAATATTACATGAACATTCATGGATTAAAGGGTTAACTCTAAAACGAGCAAGGTAACCACACTGCCATCGGTTGATAGTTTATATGTATATTGCCATAATTGAATATATGCTCATACAAAACACCAGCCAAACGATGGAAATAGTTATTATTATGACGGGATAACATCTGGTGACATAGTTGCTATGTCGGATAGTTTTCCCTTGTAAAATTTATTGCATTTGTCAGATATAATCGTCACTAATGTTTAAAATATAACCGATGTCCCTAGTTACGTTCGAACTTAACATTAGTAAAACCATAATTATGTTACATTGAAAATGTTACATAAAACTCACGAATAAAGAAGAACAACGTTTTCTAATAAACAATTATTTAAACAAATCAAATTCTTTATATACTAGAAAATGCAAATTTCTAAATAAATTTTATTTAATGTGTTAAAAGATAGTTAAAGCATTTTGCCGAGGGAAATTTATATAAGAAGACACTCATAATTAAAGCTGTGATTCTCATACACTGCGTGATAGATTTTCTGCAACGTTTAGCGTGATTGCCTTTGGAAACATAAATATGTCATCCAGATTTGACTTTCAGGATCCTAAATGATAGAATAAGACGTTGTAATGACAATTGATTCTCATTTGCAATCGGATTGGGTCCAGATGAGATGCCGAGTAAGATAGTGTCCCGTTAGGATCCGAACTGTTTGCTAACCGTTCAATCGCTTTTCAAAGGCTTGGTCAACTCGGAAGCAACATGATATTTGGACAGATATAGAAGATCTGTTGCGAGTTGTCTTTTAAGATCACATGTTCCTAAACGAGCCTTAGAAAATGTCATTAAGCGAGCCTTGGCTCGCTTAATAACGTTTTCTTGTTGAGTTTACGAACATGTTATCTTAAAAGACAACGAGCATCAGATGTTTTACTCACATAACAAAAAAGTGTATTTTCGCCGTTTAAATGACATGTAAACATCGGTTTCCATGGTTTTACGTCATATATAACGTATGACGTCATATATGTTCTAAAGGGATCTTACACGTGTAAGGTATGTGATAATTTTTTCCATTGAAATGAGGGTAGACTGTTTCTGCTATGACCTTAAAGCCGGCAACGGTTTTTTGGATTCCACGGCCGCTACGTTTTTTTTGTAAACGTTGAGAGGGAGTGACAAGAGCAGTGAGGGAGTTACGTCAACGCACGTCACTTGCACGGTTGCGAAACGTATAAGTACATGGTCCGCATGCCACACCTGGTCGTGCGCGGTTGCGTGCATTGAGCGTAGGTTGCACACGCGGTGAGTTGTACATGCTTACAACGTACTTACAATATACGACCTCCGCGCTATTGCCGCGTTATCGAACGGAGGCCGTACGTACACGTGGTGTTACTTACGGCGTCCTTACGGAAGCGGAATGATGTCCTTACGGAACCGGTACGGTTGCCGTACGGAGGCAGTACTCACCACGTACGGATCCCCAAATTTTGCCCATGGTTTTGCAAGTAAACAGAACGTAGTTGCAAGTACGGCGGGTTGGGACCTCGGCTTTAAGGTTCTGTGTCCATGTGCAATAATAAACAGGGAACAATGGAAAAGTCATAACAATGTTTCAGACAGATATAAGACAGATATAAAAGTAGATCATATCTCACCCTGCATTTCAGCTCGATAAGTAGGATATGAACCATTTGACTACATTTTCGCTGAATCATATGGCTTTACGTTTCATTAAAAGAATATAGTGATCAACTGTGTCGAATGCCTTCTGCAGGTCTAATAAAATCATACCAACAAGATGATCTTTATCAATTTGAAATCTTATGTAACAAGACAAATGAAAAAAAATCATATTGGAGCTAATTAGTGGTGAGGTATTGATGAGTCTGATCATAACGTATACTTTCTAACGTTTTAGATAAAAACATACAACAGTGCCAGGAAGATAGTTGCCAATACCCGTAATTTCAAAGAGTAGCAACGCGAGTTGTCTTCAGGTCATCAGGTACAACACCCTGTATGATTGACAAATTGATAATGTGGGATATTGGATGAGCTATAAATGGAACTGAATCTGATGAACCGTGAAGGGATACCATTGAGGCATGTAGTGTGGTTGCAGTGGGAAATCACAGCCGCTTATTTGATACAGTGTGGAAGTGTTCTGCTAATTTTGATGCAAAAGTTGAGGGAAATGAATCAAATTTCTCCGCAATTTTCAATTTATCTCATTCTCAACATTCAAGCCAATCGTATACTTACTATCTTTACAAGGCAACCCTAGATATTTCAAACCTTTCCGAAAATGTTTAGGGTAGGTTTTGTTGTTTCCCAAAGCATTTTTAAAATCTTTCTTTTTTGCATTGGAAATCAAAGACGACTGGGCTTAATTTTTACTGTGAAGAAATATATAATTGAGGTATTTAATAGATACTGGAATGAACGTGTTAGTGTTATGATCCAGTACTGTCAAATGTCTAATTAGTATCATGATATGTGTTTAGGTATATATGTGTTATCCATTAAATTGAGAGGGTTGTCGTTGGCCATCACAAATCCTAAAGAACAAGCAGGTAGAAAACAAACAGGCAAAACATGCATTTATATTGTTGCCATTCATCCGTGAACAGATCTACGACTAGTTTTATTTGAGAGGATAAAGGTATAGCTCTTTGTTGCACTGCAACATGCACTGCATGAAATATATCAATAAATATCATAATTGTGATACTAGCATTTGTTTATTAACAGTATACACGTTTAATTGAGCAAATTACGGGCTACAAATGTGCAGGACTATGACTGATTCCAAATAATATCAACAGCTGTGTCTTCGTTACTCTTACATTGCTTTGAAAACATAATATCTGCTCAAATGTAGATATGGGGCAAGGGCGACTACTGTCGATGCGGTCCAGCTTTTGGGAAGCTGTTGACCGAGTTTCAAACATATTGAATCATGATGAGATCCCGAGTTACATTACCCAACACGTGGTTTATGCCGTTTGTAAGTGCGAATCAGGTCGCGAAAAGCGGGATATATGGTTAGTAAATTAAAATACATAATTCTAGAATATCACAGTCATAAATAAGTGCAAAATATATTGTTATGGGAGTTTAACGTCAAATTATAGTCTCAAACATAAACAATCAATTCAGTTATGCACACTGCAGAAATTTGAAGGTTCATATAAATGTGGTACGAAGGCTAAAAGAATCAGTTTCTTTTTGTGCCTTATTTAGTGATCAACATTCTTATGTTTGCCTAGGATTTGAAAGAAGGGTACAACCGCGCCTCGATAAGTAACTTACGCGTGAAGCTAATTTCAAATCGAATATTGCTGGTCACCAAGATGACACTTAGTCCAACACATTCTAGACGTCCTTGTAATAACAACTGCAAATAGTTTGGATACAGATCAGACACTGAGATGTTAACTCTTCCTTTAGGATCCATACTCATTAAATGCAATTGTTACAGAAAACAGTGTTAGAAAAGAGCGTTCTATAGAACGGAATGTTAAAAATGCTAGAAGTCTGATGAGAAAGTCTGGTAAAGCTTAATTCCTGTTGCTACTGTCTTTTCTGATAATGCCATTTAGAAGTTTGACACTTAATAATAATTAAAACGGGATTATGCTTTCCCGAATACTAATTAGACAATACATTGCTTAAAAGTATGTTACTGAAGAACATGACTATAATGACAAACAGTGCATACTATTTTCAAAGGCTTTCCTCAGAGTCATTTGATTTGTTTCTACAGTGTTGTTTGCATATGTCTTATATACTCGATTCCTAATAAGGGTTAACTCTTCTCTTGCTGAATTTTAAAATACATTTCTACTTCTTTACCCATGCCTTGTTGTATAATTACATATATCTTCACTGTGTACAAGTATTTTGCTGTGCAATCACTGCTGTGGAGTGCACTGGTTGCACAATCAACTTGTAAATAGTGCAGACCCTGACGAGACACCTCCTGCAGGAGCTGTCTCATCTGGGGCTTCACTATTTACAGGTATGTATATTGACGCGAATAGCAAGCGAAGGGTTAAGAGATTAAATGTCAAATGTATTTGCACATATTTTAAGTTCCATTGACGACAACTATAAATCCCAATGATATTTAATTATACATGATATTTAATGTCTTAAATGTTCAGATTATTGTATTGCATACATAAACGTATTGCTGTACGGAGTTAATTATGATGAATAGGAATATTGATCAATGAAACGTAAGATGCCATTAGAAGGAACTATTAGTGTCAATACATACTTCTAAATCGACGAATGGTGTTTATCAAGCAGTTTGTTACAGTAAAGGTACAAATACGAGTTATGCAGGAAACACCATATACAGAACAAACAGTCGTCTGAACAGCAACACAAGAAAACACAGCAAATGTACACACGAGCAAACCATAAAGAGACATACAAAGACAATACAAACAATAGTGGGAAGATGGAAGTACCGCATTGGAACGGTAAGTAACAAAAGTCACCGGGGTTTAAACCGGTTTAGGGGCGCCCAACCTCACACTTATTCCATCCCCACTCTAAAATACAAACAGTGTAAATAAACATGTTCCCTCTCCGACTAATCTACAACAAATGTGATGGTAAATACAGTGGTAAAGTGCATGTGAAATGAAAACATTTAAGTGCAACAAAATGTATCCACCACTCGCTGGTGTACTCAATGATTGAACTGCAAGCAGGGTAACTGTAGAAAAGTAATAAAGGGAACGACAAAAACGAAATAGTACATATATCCAACGTCCTCATTCCGTTTCCGGATTTAAGAGGTCGTTTTCATAGAGTACTAAACCTTTCTTGTCGGCGTGCATGCAAAGAGACCAGCGTGAAGTCATGTTTGTGTGACTGTTCACATGTCAAAATACAAACGTCATATTGGCGGATATATGATTGTGACGCACTTTTATAACATATGGATTAACGTTTAGCGCTTTCAGACATAGCAATATAAGTATATACATTTGCAATATTAGATTTAGAAATAAACACTATTTGTTTATATCAGTTTAATCTGAATCTAAAAGTCAATTGTTTGGTTTTAATAAACACTCAATTGAGAAGAAATTTCTATCCCAAATGTATGAATGAGACAATATTGTGTAGACAATACTTTGCTGGTTGACATCTTTATTGAACACTGCATCCGTTATTAAAATAAAATATTATTTGCTATAGAGTCAAGCAGGAAAAGACACTGACAACACGCAATCACCATGAAAATTCCGATAGAAAACAAGTAAGACACATACACACACCACACACACACCACACACATACACACACATACACATACACACACACACACACACACACCACACAAACACACGCGCGCACGCACACACGTACATACACACACAAACACACACATACACATGAACATTTTAAACATGAACAAAGGCACAAGTACAAAGACACAAAAACACGAACAAACGTATAAATTCAGACACAGACATCAAACAAATATAAAAAGCAAGGGTGACAAAGAGAGTAACGCCTGGGAGCGGTCAGTGGCAAAACCACTACTGGGGGTTTAAACCGGTTCACGGATGTCCTAATCTATGTCATTATCATCATCTGAAAATGGCATCTGTATGAATTACATAAATTGCTCTCCCCATCAGCCACATCACTGATGATGTTCCTCTGTCTTTGCTAACGGTGAGCATGGCATCAACGTAGTTAGTTGGGGTCTTGCTTGGAAATAGCTGCCGCATGTAGGACACTTGAATCAGTTGTTGCATCTGAAATGGAGGTGCTTGCCATCCTCATCTTCCAAAGAGCACGTTTCCTCTTGCAATCCTCTGTCCGAATCAGTCTTATATTCATTTGTTGCATATGTATAACCAGAGGGGATGCCGTATTACTTCCCTATCTGTTAATTATACGTTTATCCGTAGTAAGTAACGAATATAAAATGGAATTAAAAGAATAATAGATAACCGTACATCACGTAGAATATATACATAGGATCAGTCTATATAACTACTAGTATCGAATATTACTTGCAACATATAGAGAGATGGACATTTATTCAGGTTTAACACATAATATATACAAATGGAACGAGACATGTCTATACTTTTAATAGAACCGGGAGTTTGTTTGATTTTGTGGAGTGTTTTTGCAATAAACGAGTTTACTTTCTTGAGGAACAAGGGAATAATTATACCATGATAATGGCCTACATCGTCTGCGTCCTTTTAAAGAGATACTAAGAAATATTTGACCCGGGCATGCATGTTAAATTATAAAAGCGTCTGTCAGAGTGGATAATGATCTATGATGACGACAACAAATGAGTATACTTGATATATGCTTTGAAATTGCACTCAGCCCTCATGTAAATGCTTCATTTTTGTTTTTGTATATGGGAAGTTTGGCAAAATATTTGGTTGTCATAAAACAGTAAGGTGTATTGGGTGATAAAATGATATGCATAAAGAGGCTAATAAAAGAAAGTATGTTTACAAAGACATCGCAATGTGATATTAATTCTATCTTTGGAAGCAGACTGGTTGAAATAAAATAAATCATAAAAGAAATATTATGTTTCAGTGATAATGGGTCCTGCTGGTTGGACATATCAGACGAAATGATATTCTTTGCTCTTTTGAAATTCGATTACTATTCTTAATATCTTAATTCACCATCTCTCATCCCACAAGAAATACAGACACATAGGGATATGAAATAGATACAATGATGAATGTATTTCACCAGTATGAACAAGCAGTGAGACAAATGAAATGAACAGCTATCAGATGTTCAATTTAAGCAATATTGTGAGCCTCATTTGAAGATTAAATGACGCCAATATTCATAAAATTCACAATGGAAAAAGCTGAATATTATCACATTAAGGACGCTTTGCTGTGTGCTGAAGTTACAGTTGAGGCTTGCGTTTATCAATTAAGTCATTTGGAGAAAAGGCAATTGAAATGTTATATGAAATTTCACAAACAATTGTTCAGGTCCTTGGATGCTGATGAGACGGACAGCTACTCGACAACTCACCTGGATCCGGTATGTTTTCAAATGCAAGTTTAGGTGCCGATTATAGTGTAGGGACTTGTCTGTTAGTTAATAACGTTATAAATGATTCACAGCCCATTTAAACCATTTAATGACAACCTTTTAAGTGTAGGTATAACTTATTTAAACCTTGAACGCATAACGGCACAAGTAAATATTCAAATTGTGGTTTCGTAACCCCCCATTCCGCTCAACTATGTAAGAGAATCGCCGCCAAAAGTATTTTTAACAAAAATGTTGCATGTTGTATAGTTTCATAAATGCAAAGTTTACAAAGAACTCAAGTCCATAAATACAGAAATGACAAGTGTCATTCTTGCAAATGTCAAAGATAGTTTTTAAGTATTATCACTTTTCTGTGTAAATGTACATTAGCTACAGTTGCCATGTTACACATCTTGCAATTAATTTCATTGTTTTTTTTCACACTGATCTAATACAGCTCTTCAAACTGTGAAACGTTTCATGCGTACATCATACACGTCGCGGTTTGTAAAGTCGGGAAGTCGACATGTGTAAAGTTGACAAATGCAACATTTCATGCGGTTAGACCGTCAGAAGTGATAGTCGTCGTAACATTGAACCAGTTCGAAATGACATAACGACTGGGCCGAGCACCAGATTGTTGAGTGCACTGATCAAATAATCTACTGCTAGAAGATATGTAATCACAGCTTAGAATGCTTTTTATTTAGATCTATCAAATTTTAAACGCTTTTTGAAAACAATTAAACAAGAAACAGCAACGACCTCTTCTGTTTTTTAGTCAGTTAAGTATTAAATTGAAATGATAACAGTTAAATGTATGCAGACTGCGTGCAGTTTCATGTAGTTTCGCGATGTATATACTGTATATACATGATATTGTTTACGGATATTTCGCCTGGAAAGAGTTGAAAACCAATTGGGGCTCATTGGGGATAAAAGACTGTAACATGACATGATTGCCATGTTATAGACATTAATGAGTTTTTGTATAGTGTTTTATGTTATCTGTTATAATTATACTTATAATGCAAAATAAATAAGCCTATAAGAGCTTTCTTATCAGGGTATGCTCTCTTTGCTAATGGGATTAGATAGACCTGTTTCTTTATTTCGTAAAGTGGCTACAATGTTACATAGACATGAATGTATACGTCTCTGAATGTTGCACCTTCAATATTTCATGATAACTGTTTAACAGAGTAGGCCCAGATCAGACAGTTCCTTTAGGTGATCAGGGTCTACCCTGTTTGCTTCTGAATACTATAGATCTATATGTTTCTACAGTTTGTGCCATGGCCAAACATTCCTGTGTTATTATTAAGTTTAATCTAATAAATAGTCACGATGTAATCAATTTTACATTAATATTCATGGAGTAAAGGGTTAACCCTTTCCCTCATATTGGCGCATTTTCAGACATTTTTTCTTAAAAAGTAGACCCAACTGAGACAGCTCCCGTAGGAGATGTCTAATCAGGGTCCTGCGTGAATATTCGTGGCATTAAGGGTTTAGGTTTTTAGCTCACCAGAGCACAAAGTGCTCAGGGTGAGCTTTTGTGATCGCCCGTTGTCAGTCGTCCGTCGGCGTGCGTCGTCCGTCGTTCGTCGTTCGTCGTTCGTCGTCCGTCGTCAACAAATTGAACCTTTAAAAATCTTCTCCTCTGAATCTACAGGGATCTCAACTTTCATCTTTGGCACATAGCATCATATTCAGGTCCTCTACAAAAGTTATATAAATTATGCACCTGGGGTCAAAATTGACCCCGCCCCAGGGGTGCCTTGTTTTCAATAGAAACATATAGTAAAATTTTGAAAATCTTCTCCTCTGAAACTGGAAGGTTCTCAGCTTTCATATTTAGCACATAGCATAATGTTCAGGTCCTCTACAAAAGTTATATAAATTATGGCCCCTGGGTCAAATTGGCCACGCCCCAGGGGTGGGCAGTTTTCAATAGAAACAAATAGTGAAATCTTTGAAAATCTTCTTCTCTGAAACTGGAGGGCTCTCAGCTTTCATATTTGGCACATAGCATCGTGTTCAGGTCCTCTACAAAAGTTATATAAATTATGGCCCCGGGGTCAAAATTGGCCCCACGTCAGGGGTGGGCAGTTTTCAATAGAAACAAATAGTGAAATCTTTGAAAATCTTCTCGTCTGAAACTGGAAGGTTCTCAGCTTTCATATTTGGCACATAGCATCATGTTCAGGTCCTCTAGAAAAGTTATATAAATTATGGCCCCGGGTCAAAATTGGCCCCGCCCAGGGGTGGGCAGTTTTTAATAGAAACAAATAGTGAAATCTTTGAAAATCTTCCTCTCTGAAACTGGAATGCTCTCAGCTTTCTTATTTAGCACAGAGCATCATGTTCAGGTCCTCTACAAAAGTTATATAAATTATGGCCCCTGGGTCAAAATTGGCCCCGCCCCAGGGGCGGGCAGTTTTCAATAGAAACAAATAGTGAAATATTTGAAAATCTTCTCCTCTGAAACTGGAAGGTTCTCAGCTTTCATATTTGGCACATAGCATCATGTTCAGGTCCTCTACATAAGTTATATTATTTATGGCCCCGGGGTCAAAATTGGCCCGCCCCAGGGGTGGGCAGTTTTCAAAAGAAAAAAATAGTTAAATCTTTAAAAATCTTCTTCTCTGAAACTGGAAGGCTCTCAGCTTTTATATTTAGCACATAGCATTATGTTCAGGTCCTCTACAAAAGTTATATAAATAATGGCCCCGGGGTCAAAATTGGCCCCGTCCCAGGGATGGGCAGTTTTCAATAGAAACAAATAGTGAAATCTTTGAAAATCTTCTAGTCTGAAACTGGAAGGTTCTCAGCTTTCATATTTGGCACATAGCATCATGTTCAGGTCCTCTACATAAGTTATATTATTTATGGCCCCCGGGTCAAAATTGGCCCCGCCCAGGGGTGGGCAGTTTTTAATAGAAACAAATAGTGAAATCTTTGAAAATCTTCCTCTCTGAAACTGGAATGCTCTCAGCTTTCTTATTTAGCACAGAGCATCATGTTCAGGTCCTCTACAAAAGTTATATAAATTATGGCCCCTGGGTCAAAATTGGCCCCGCCCCAGGGGTGGGCAGTTTTCAATAGAAACAAATAGTGAAATATTTGAAAATCTTCTCCTCTGAAACTGGAAGGTTCTCAGCTTTCATATTTGGCACATAGCATCATGTTCAGGTCCTCTACATAAGTTATATTATTTATGGCCCCGGGGTCAAAATTGGCCCGCCCCAGGGGTGGGCAGTTTTCAAAAGAAAAAAATAGTTAAATCTTTAAAAATCTTCTTCTCTGAAACTGGAAGGATCTCAGCTTTTATATATAGCACATAGCATTATGTTCAGTTCCTCTACAAAAGTTATATAAATAATGGCCCCGGGGTCAAAATTGGCCCCGTCCCAGGGATGGGCAGTTTTCAATAGAAACAAATAGTGAAATCTTTGAAAATCTTCTAGTCTGAAACTGGAAGGTTCTCAGCTTTCATATTTGGCACATAGCATAATGTTCAGGTCCTCTACAACAGTTATATAAATTATGGCCCCTGGGTCAAAATTGGCCACGCCCCAGGGGTGGGCAGTTTTCAATAGAAACAAATAGTGAAATATTTGAAAATCTTCTAGTCTGAAACTGGAGGGCTCTCAGCTTTCATATTTGGCATATAGCATCGTGTTCAGGTCCTCTACAAAAGTTATATAAATTATGGCCCCGGGGTCAAAATTGGCCCCACGTCAGGGGTGGGCAGTTTTCAATAGAAACAAATAGTGAAATCTTTGAAAATCTTCTCGTCTGAAACCAGAAGGTTCTCAGCTTTCATATTTGGCACATAGCATCATGTTCAGGTCCTCTACAAAAGTTATATAAATTATGGCCCCGGGTCAAAATTGGCCCCGCCCAGGGGTGGGCAGTTTTTAATAGAAACAAATAGTGAAATCTTTGAAAATCTTCCTCTCTGAAACTGGAATGCTCTCAGCTTTCATATTTAGCACAGAGCATCATGTTCAGGTCCTCTACAAAAGTTATATAAATTATGGCCCCTGGGTCAAAATTGGCCACGCCCCAGGGGTGGGCAGTTTTCAATAGAAACAAATAGTGAAATATTTGAAAATCTTCTTCTCTGAAACTGGAGGGCTCTCAGCTTTCATATTTGGCACATAGCATCGTGTTCAGGTCCTCTACAAAAGTTATATAAATTATGGCCCCGGGGTCAAAATTGGCCCCACGTCAGGGGTGGGCAGTTTTCAATAGAAACAAATAGTGAAATCTTTGAAATCTTCTCGTCTGAAACTGGAAGGTTCTCAGCTTTCATATTTGGCACATAGCATCATGTTCAGGTCCTCTACAAAAGTTATATAAATTATGGCCCCGGGTCAAAATTGGCCCCGCCCAGGAATGGGCAGTTTTTAATAGAAACAAATAGTGAAATCTTTGAAAATCTTCCTCTCTGAAACTGGAATGCTCTCAGCTTTCATATTTAGCACAGAGCATCATGTTCAGGTCCTCTACAAAAGTTATATAAATTATGGCCCCGGGGTCAAAATTGGCCCCGCCCCAGGGGTGGGCAGTTTTCAATAGAAACAAATAGTGAAATATTTGAAAATCTTCTCCTCTGAAACTGGAAGGTTCTCAGCTTTCATATTTGGCACATAGCATCATGTTTAGGTCCTCTACATAAGTTATATTATTTATGGCCCCGGGGTCAAAATTGGCCCGCCCCAGGGGTGGGCAGTTTTCAAAAGAAAAAAATAGTTAAATCTTTAAAAATCTTCTTCTCTGAAACTGGAAGGCTCCTAGCTTTCATATTTAGCACATAGCATTATGTTCAGGTCCTCTACAAAAGTTATATAAATAATGGCCCCGGGGTCAAAATTGGCCCCGCCCCAGGGATGGGCAGTTTTCAATAGAAACAAATAGTGAAATCTTTGAAAATCTTCTAGTCTGAAACTGGAAGGTTCTCAGCTTTCATATTTGGCACATAGCATAATGTTCAGGTCCTCTACAACAGTTATATAAATTATGGCCCCGTGGTCAAAACTGGCCCCGCCCCAGGGGTTGGCAGTTTTCAATAGAAACAAATAGTGAAATCTTTGAAAATGTTCTTCTCTGAAACTGGAAGTCTGTCAGCTTTCATATTTGGCACATAGCATCATGTTTATGTCCTCTACAAAAGTTATATAAATTATAGCCCCGGGGTCAAAATTGGCCCCGCCCCAGGGGTGGGCAGTTTTCAATAGAAACAAATAGTGAAATCTTTGAAAATCTTCTCGTCTGAAACTGGAAGGTTCTAAGCTTTCATATTTGGCACAGAGCATCATGTTCAGGTCCTCTACAAAAGTTATATAAATTATGGCCCCGGGGTCAAAATTGGCCCCACCCCAGGGGTGGGCAGTTTTCATTAGAAACAAATAGTGAAATCTTTGAAAATCTTCTTCACTGAAACTGGAAGGCTCTCAGCTTTCATATTTGGCACAGAGCATCATGTTCAGGTCCTCTTCAAAAGTTATATAAATTAGGTATGGTCTTGGGGTTAAAATTGGCCCTGCCACAGGGGTGGGCAGTTTTCAATAGAAACATATTTAAAAAACTTTGAAAATCTTCTTCTCTGAAACTGGAAGGTTAATCTCAGCTTTCATATTTGGCTCATAGCATCATGTTCAGGTCCCCTACAAGTTTTTCTAAATTATTCCCCTGGGGTCAAAATTGGCCCGCCCCAGGGCCGGCTAGTTTTCTATAGAAACATACAGTGAAAACTTTGAAAATCTTCTCCTCTGATTGTCAGGTGAGCGCTTCAGGGCCATTCTGGCCCTCTTGTTTAATATTGTTTTAATCATAAAAGCATTATTTTATTTGCAGGCGGGAGGAATTTCGACCCGCATTGGAAACCGTCAGGGACCTGACATGCCAGTTTTCTAGAAGAGTGCCTACTTTGCTTTAACTTTTTCAGACATTTTTCTTACAAAGTAGACCAACTTAGACAGCTCCCGTAGGAGATGTCTAATCAGGGTTTTCGTGAATATTCATGGCATTAAGGGTTAAAAAAATATTTTTTTAAATATTGTTTTAGTCATAAAAGCATATTTTAATTTGCAGGCGAGAGGAATTTCGAGCCGCATTGGAAACCGTCAGGGACCTGAATACCAGTTTTCTAGAAGTGTGCCTACTTTGCTTTAACTGCAAAATAATGAAGAATAATATTGCTTTATTACACAACCACAAACGAAGTTTTTTTTTTGGGGGGGGTATACTGTTGTCACCATGCCCGTCCGTCCGTCCGTCCGTCCGTCCGTCCGTCCGTCCGCCTTTATAACTTCCAAAGTATAAAAGCTATTGACGTCAAACTTCAAATATAGATAGATCACATTAACCGCAATTGCAGTTCACAAGGTTTGTAACTCTGTCTTCAGTATTTTTGGAGTTATCGCCCTTTGTTATTTTTCAGTTTTCCGGAGGTTTTTCTTGTTTGATCTAGATCAAGTTTGAATTTAATTCCCCCTCATTGACTTTTCACGGAAATACAGTGATTTTACTTAGAAACTTTCCGGAAGTTCAGGTTTTCCGGAGTTCAATACAGATATTGAAGTGATATTTAGTATGTGGCTTTATTATAACGAGTTACAGATCAAGTTTGAATTTCGTTACGCTTCATTGATTTTTCACGGAAATAGTGATTTTACTAAATCCTTGCAGATATTGATGTGATATTTGGTATGCAGCTTTATAATAATGAGTTACAGATCAAGTTTGAATTTTGTTACACTACATTGATTTTTAATGGAATTACATGATTTTGACTAAGAAAGTTTTAGGAAATTTCAGGTTTTCCGGAATTTATTCTAAACTGTAGCAGATATTGTAGTGATTTATTTCTATAACCCCCATCTCTGTGTCAAATGTGCTAGTGGGGGTATTCATCACCTTTAGTGGTAGTTCTAGTTGACAAAGAGCTTTCAATTTCAAAATACAGTTGTTGTCACCACAAAGCAAGACCAATGTAACATTTTTATCAACATCCAAACAAAACTTCATCTAAGTATGGAAAGCTTGATCAGTTTAGTCAGATCTATATTATGTCATAAACTCATAAGCAAACAACATATACCCTGATGAAACAGCTCCTACAGGATCTGGGTCTTCTCTGTTCGCAGATGCATAGAAAGGCGTATTAATGGAGTAAATGCTTAACACCGTATTGGTGGTATACAATGCTCTGGACTGACAACAATCAGATGGTGATATATAACATAAAGGCTGGATATCTATGTCTAATCATCTTTTTATTGTCCCTTTGTCCCACAGACGTATACCTTTGCATAAATGGTATACCCATATCAGACAGATGTGCGGGTCGTTTGATTGGGTCTGCTCTGATTGCTCATTGAATGATATATAGATTAAACGATAACATATTTTCTGCCATGTCCAAAATTATCTGTGATAGCCATTATAAAAAATAAAATTAAAATCAATTTTCATGATGAATTTTTTTAATGGAACAAACGATTTAAAACCATAATTTATTTAATCAATAATGTACAATATATCTACAAGGCCTTTTATTATTATAACCATTTATTTCATGAATATTTATGTAAATGATAATTACATAATGAATATTAATTACACGTGTAGCTTAATTGTTAAAATAGCGCATGGACACGGGGTTATTTTTGTCATGGCAGAAACTAGAATCATATCTATATATCATATTAACCCTTTCCTTGTTCAATATCAATGTATTAAAGGCATAATGACATAATGAATATTTATTAGCTGGATGTTTAAACTACACATTCCAAGGATTTTAATTTGCTCCGACAATTACTGTACAACCAGATCTATATCATGTCAAACGCAAACAGAGCAGACCTTGATGAGACGGCTCCTATATCGTATGATCTGGGCCAGTCTACTGTTTGCAAATTTGTGAAAATACATGTATACAAGGGAAATAGTTGAGCAAACAGAGCAGATCCTGATCAAACTACAGAGTCAAAATGTATGATGGGCACCAACCCTTATTCTTTTAAAAGGGGTTATTATAAGATATTTATTTAATACTGATTTCTCACATCACCTATTCCTCTGTTTGCATATATAGTTTGCCATTGTTTTTCATTAATATACCATTTAAGCTGTGTAGCAGGTTAGAGATGCAGTTTTTCTAAAGATTATTGTCTCAAAATAGTAGATAAAGGATTAAGTGTTCAGCATTTTCCGTGTTGAATATTCATGTAGAGACTAATATCGTATCATGAATATTAGCCCTTTCCTTCATACAAATTGTTCATGCCCTTGCATTTAAAGGCTCCTGTTGGGGTCCTTTGATCAGGTACAGTGGTCTGCTCTGTTGGCTTATGAAATTATAAAACACTTAACTGTTCAGTTTCTACCAATACCAACACGATGTGTCTGTAAAACACTATCACCCGATATGACTTTTTACCTTGATACATGTATATGACTGTGACATTAAACAATATGCATAAAAACGCGGGTGTGCATGTCATTATAAATACATGTGTATTCATGAAGTCGTTATTTTTATACATAAATAGTCCAAAGGGAAAGTGTAACTATTCTATAAGTCCAAAGGTAACTTCGGTCGTATTATGGTATGGCACTCGTCCGTCCGTCCGTCTGTCTGTCTGTCGGTCGGTCCGTCTGGTGACCTTCAACTTAAAACCATCTCCACTCAATAAATATTAGGTATGCTGTCTTCATACTTAGTAGGAAGGTTGGTCAAGGCTAGTACATGACCCCTATTGATGTTGAGGTCAGTCGGTCAAAGGTCACAGTGACCTTCAACTCAGAAATCTTGTCCGCTCAATAACTTGATAAGTATTAGGTATGCTGTCTTCATACTCTTTGGGAAAGTTTGTCGTGGCCAGTACATGACCCCTATTGATTTTTAGGTCGAACAAAGGCCAAGGACACTGTGAATACGGTGACCTTGAAATGTCAAGGACGACGGCACATTATTCGGGTGTATAATGTTCCGACATACGGGGCTCTTGTTTTATATACAGATGTTTTGGTTCTGATAGAAACTGTCGAGTCAGATCTATTAATTTTATTAGCAAACAGAGCAGACCTTGATCAGATGGTCCTACAAGAGCATTCAGATCTGGGTTTACTCTGTTTTCAAAGGTGTAAACAGTTTATATATGGCAAAATATATCGAAATGGGATACGCAAACAAGGCAGACCCCCTGATCAAATAGCTTCTACTTGAGCAATCTGATATGTGTCTATTCTGTTTGTACAGGTGTTCACATGAAGTAAATATTTTAAACAAACAAGCGTATTTTATGAATTGTATAACTATGAAATGGTTATTATTCTGTTACTTTGTATGGATTAAACTTCAAAAGGGGAGTGGTCCAACATTGTTTAACTGTATATTCCATTCATTATATATAAGATACACCGTGAAGACCCTGGTCAGATGGTTGCTAATTGAGCTATATTGTCTGGGTCTACACTGTTTAAAAATACAATACTTTTGCTCCCGCATTCAACGGTTTAACCCTGTTCAGTATTCATGTAAGAAATAATGACAACATGGATATTTATTATATTAACTTCTATAATGAAACAAGTAGATACAGTATTAACACATTATTGTTTGATTTTGGTAGAAATATTTTGAGCAAAATGTATTATAATTTATAAGCAAACAGAGCAGACCCTGATCAGACAGCTCCTGTAGGAGCCTTCTGATATGGGTTTGCTCTGTTTGCAAATGAACGAAAAGGTGTATATTTAAATATTAGAGAAATGGGTTAAACAATAGATCAACAGAATAATTATTTTAAATGCATGAAAATAGATTTCTTAGACAGTTGGATACTTTGTTATTTCATTACTTATGCTAATTTACTAATTAGATCTAGGGACGGAGTAACGATCAAAAGTGCCAAAAGGTCAGTAAAACCCCAATATTCTAAGCAGCGAACAATGTTTTGTAGTTGACAGATGACAACTAGTGATCACTGCACTGTCATCTATCAAACACTTTCTTATGTAACGTCAGTAAGCGGTTTGGATAGCTCAGTCCGAAGAGCAATCGCCCTGTAAGTGAGGGTCTCTGGTTCGAGCCACGGTCTGGCTGCATGTTTTTCACCAGTCCTGATACTGTTGGCGCCCAACTTGTAACTCGGACCATGTAGTCTTGTGCAGATTCGGCGAGAATATCAGGGAAAAGGGGGAAGAAGTGTAAAAGGCCAGGTACAGGTACTGGGTGAAGAACAGTAAGCGGGATAGATAGCTCAGTCGTAGAGCATTAGCCTTGTAAGTGAGGGTCCCGGGTTCGAACGCCTGTCTGACTACATGTTTTACCAGTCCTGTTACACTGATCAACAAACTTATCAAGAGCAGCACATCTGGAAATCTAGATCTAGATCTATAGCTTTACATAGTTAAATCTCAACGATTTAGATCTAGATCTATTTAAATTTTAGATTATTGTGAATAGTTTAGATAGATATAATCTAGATCTAGATCTGTTCTAAAGCACAGTTAGATCTAGATCTGCTTCCGTGCTGTACTGTAGCTAGGAAGCCTTTTTACAACACATAGATGCAGATCGACGAAAAGAGAGCTAACTCTTATGAAAAAATGAAACAATTAGATCAGCTTTATTAATTTATACCCATGGCATTCCTTTAAGCATATTAATTTAAGCTTTTTGTTCACACCCTTCAAAATTTCACACAGATTTTCATTACAGTCAAGGGACATACTACTTAAATGTACAGAAACCAACAACCCATTATTTCATAGAGCAAGGCACAGCTGTTACAGGATGTGTACATAACACTTAGCCAATTCACACATGTTGCTATGCAGAAGCTTCCCTGTTTCTACGCCACCATTTTGTTTGTGACGTCACATTAAAGTCACAAATACCGATCGATGGATCGATGAAAATATGCAGTTTACGAATTGTCATTTGTTCACTTGTTAAATCTAACGTTGTCATAGGCTGCGAAAGTGCGAAGGTAGAACAATTTGGAGTTGCAAAGAGTACATGTGATGTAGATCTACTTTTACATAATACGTAACATGTTAAAATCGAGACTGGTGATGTGAAGATAAACGTGTTGGGTAACATGTTACATTTTAACATGACGGATTGTCGAGTGATGACTCTTTGTCGTGTTTGCAGATGTAAACTTTGCAATTAAGAAACTACAACATGCAACATGTCTGTTAAAATTTCTTTTTGGGGGCGATTCCTTTCCCTCGTCGCCATTAAAATAATTTGCGACCGTTAAAAACCTCATAACCGTCGCAAATTTCAAATTACAGTAGGTTTAACCCTATATTTTAGAAACTAAGAATCCAGTGCCAATAGCGTGAATCCTGATTACATGTCGAGTTATATGGTGTTTCATCTGGATCCGCCTTCGGCGTCGCCATTAAAATAATTTGCGACCGTTAAAAACCTCATATAACGTCGCAAATTTCAAATTACAGTAGGTTTAACCCTTTTCTAACGCAATCTTAACACAATAATTACGTTGATTGATTAAGCCGAATTTAACGCATTTACTGTCCTTTGTGTCCAGGTTTTATCTATCCCGTGCACACGGGTGATTTAAATGAGTGATGAGGCTAGAAATAGTGCACCAGTTTCTCTCAGATTTCTTAAAATTACTTGAATCTTTCACCCTAGTTTAAATAAAATCAAAAACATCACACCAATTGCATGTTTTTTATTTCATTAATTATGAATAATTATGTCATAGATATTTCACGTGTTCAAAACACATTCAATACACAAAACATGACACAAGTACATATAAGAGACAACGTGCAAACTATGTGGAAAATTACTTGAAACACGGGCTAAACTGGAATATACGTCAATGTTTGTATACGGATTTATCATTTATTACAATATTTATCACAGTAAGTGTTAGATTTCGATTATTTTCTTTATAAATGAAGAAACTGGAACATTTCGTGTTGCAGCCAAGTTTGTCAACTCGGGAAACATACAGTACCTACACATGATACAGTGACCTTTACAGATCAATGATAGTGAAAGTGGTTTTCAATGGAAACACTGCAGCCAGAGAAAGAGAATGGATTCATGTACTGTGGCATTTGTTTCTGATTAATGACGTTTGTAACTGAACTGGAATTAACACCTGAACGGTAGGGTTGGCTGAGGCTGTGTACTGTTACAAATAGATACAGAGGTGGTAGACAAAGTGCTCTGGATACATTCAGTAGGAACTGGAGGGGACACATTTACAGATGAAGTTTCTATGCAGGCATTCGTTTCTTGACACTCAGCGTTTTCCTGTAAAAGACTATCAGAAAACAACCTATTTCTGGGCATCACTAGAATCATTCTCATAGTGTTCAAGAGATTTCTCATTCCTGTGTTTTGTTATCCTGGCAATAGCACGATTTGTTACCCCAGCATGAGATAGCCTAGTCACAGTGGTGGCACGGACACGGTGATTGGTGTATCTCCTACTTAGGCTGGCCTCCACGGACAAAGTTGCCATGAATGTACTGTTTTGCTGCCAACTGGCCTTGTTGTGTACCAGACTGGACTATCAAAACAGAAGTGCTGTTTTGACTGTTGAAACAACCTGTCAGAATCAGGATTCAATTTTGAGATACATTTTTAGGGCTTTAACAGGACAAGACAATGAATTGATATTTGATGCATACATTCGTTGTTTTGAATCCATGTTCTTAGTATGTTCTAGGCCCTGGTGATTTTTTAATTTTTCATTGTATGTCATCTCTACATATTCCAGGCCAGTGTCATCAACTCTGATTGTTTTCATAGTCCCGACGGGCAAAGGCTAAAGTGATTTCAAACCAAACCTTTCTTTGTAAGGCTTGTGGGTTCAGTGCATTATAATTGGCACAAGTGCGTAATTTTGTCAGGTCACCCACGGATATGGGCTGGTGATGTGTTGTTGTATCAAGTCATTCGATACTAAGTTTTTTTTAAAGTTGCATGGAAAACTTGGGAAGACTTAAATAATTCCTTGTCTGTTAGTGAAATGTTTCTATTAAAGGGGGTGATCTTATATGTCTGTTAATGGCTGCTCTTATCCCACTGTAGGAAGATCTGCTGTACATCCCCTCAGTTGTACGGACTTCTGCATAGAATCGTCTCAAATAAGAATCTAGCATGTCCGCATGTAACACCTCAAAGTCAATTTGAAGATCCCTCATGGCTAACCAATCTGTAATTTGGAAGAAAAGCAAATAAAACGTTTATAACTGCTAAAACAATTAATGCTTTGTGTAAGTAACAAGGTGCTAAATTAGCATTTTACAATAATTATTGGCATGTGTTATATTTTTTAAAATTTTCTATAATCAAACTACCATTTCAAAAGAATATTTGCAGACTGGGACAAAACTGAAAATATTCTTTTAAAACAATGTAAAACAGATATCTTCCATTTCAGCTAACATGAGATTATTAATATACATGCTAAAAACACCCTTTTACTTACAACAAACACCTAAATTGTTTAAAACACTACCTGGCATTTATCATGAACAGAGATTTTCATCAATTTCAGTTTTATTACACAAACAATCTGTTTTTACAAAGGATTTATTATCTTAAAATTGGCAACAGTGCAGAATGAGATCAGAAGTCTAGTTAGGTCTTTTTTATAAGGTTCTGCACTGTTTGATTCTAATGAAAATAGTTTTCTGCAAAATTTAAAATTGGTAAAGTGTTTTCAATTGCCAATAATATATAGAGCATGTTAAATTATGTTATTTGACAGATAATGAATTGTTTATTTTGAAAATTAATAAAACTAAGATATAAAATAAACAGTTGTTTTCTTCTGAATACTTGGATATATAATTTAACTTGTGATTCACCAGAGAAGTTGTCTAAACCTTTAAAAGTTGTGTAAAATAAAATGCAAATTAATTTCATAAATATGCAAACACAGGTATGTATAATGAATATAAGAAAAATGTAAATAATCTACATATAGTTTTATATTATAAAAGTCTGATTTGATTATAGTAGCCATTATTAATTTCATAGTTTTGTGGATTCGTGAGCTAAATATAATTTTTTTGATCTGAATATATGTTGATCAGCTGTTGCACCAAATAAAATTCTACAAAATATGGCAAAATAGAATCTTCTTGAATCTTCCTAAATGGAAACAGATATACATACATGTATGTATGTCTCTGATGGAAACCAGATTTACTATGCAAGAACTTTTACTTTTCCAGCTCATATTCAAATTTCTATCATCAAGTCACATATCCAAAAACACAAATCATATTATTGCTGTAATCTATTCTATATTAATAATGCATAATAAAACATGTGGATCTAGTGGATGTGGATTTAACATAAGCTAACAACAGGAAAAAATGTTATTCTGAGTTCAGAACTTTGTTGGTATTAAAATTATCCTTATACAGTACAAGCCCCGCGGACTTTTTGTTTTCCGTTTTACCAGCGCGGACAAAATTATTTGAGAGCGGGTTTCCAGCACGGACAATTTTTATGGATCACCGCGGACAAATTCTGTGTCCACCGCGGACCGAAATTTACCCTACGGGATATTATCGCCGCCGAGCCATCGCTGTCCGTGCTGATATCAGCGTGGATTGCGGGGCATCACCGCGGACACTACCTTTATGACTGGCAGTCGTTTAATCGATTTAGGTATAAATTATTTAGATAAGATATATACAAAAGCTTACATGTACATATAAACACACATGTGCATTTTTTTTCAACTGAAGAAACGCATATTGAATATACTGTCAGATCTAGAATTCAAAATGAAATTAGATAGCATACGTATATAGATAGCCTTCACCCAAAACCCGAGACTGAAACGGTTTCTTTCTGCTAAAACTACAATTTATAGTCAGGTTTTAACGATTACCAGACTGTAAATGCTCGAGAAAAAAGAAATAGATACAAAATATCAGCAGCAATTGTTTTCACAATCTGATTTTCAGAAAATGCGTAGCGCAGAGATTATAGATATCAGGAGCACTCGGTCATATTTTTTTCGACCCCACGCGCGTATTAACCCTTTCCCTGTTCTACATGTGTTCCAAATTTAAATACAAATGTACATGTACCTACTGAATATTCATGGACAACATAGTTATAATGAATTACGGAAGGTGGAGCATTGTATACATTTTAGGAAAGCAAATAAACAGATCTATTAAATTCTATTAGCAAAGTGAGTAGACCCTGATCAGACGGTTCCTCTAGGAGCGGTCTGATCTAGGTCTATTCTCTTGACAAATGCGTGAAAACAGGTTTATATGAGGGAAAGGGTAAAGGGATGGAGAGTTGTATCCAACCATTATTTGTTGAAATACTTTTTTTTTGAAACCTTAACACTTTACTCCATAGTTTGTGTTCAGTATTGAAGACAGATGTTTGATTAAAACAGGCTGAATGGGACCATTTTGCGTTTTTCTCAGCCTGCCGTCTACTGTGATATAGAAATATTTCTTATGGCGCATATTCATGAATGTATCAAGTGGAACTATTTTTGAGTGGAGGAATGGATTAACGCACTATAATGAGTACCTATGGAGTAAAGGGTTGAACTGGGTATCATTCGACGAAGAGATGCAAACAGTTGATTAAATAATTATAAAGTTCCAAACGCATCTACACTAATACACTGATACACCGCATCTACACTAATAATCTATACTGTTACAGCTATTCTTGTTTGACCGACCATGTAGTGCAGCTACAAGATTTAATTTGATATCAGAATAAGATGAAAACTATTGTAGCTTATTGTATTATAATTTATTTTGAAACGGCGCAAAGAAGTCGCCTGCATAAATCATTACTCTGTATAAATGAGCCACCTGAAATAACAGATAGCCAAATATTGGTATGTCGTTGTCTTTCAGATGAGTTCAAAGCTGCGATCGTAATGTTATTCATTTAAGTCATATTAACCCTTTTCATGCTAGTAGCATATATTGACGCAATTTAAAAACAGTGCAGACCCAGATCAGACAGCTCTTAGAGGCTGTATGATCAGGGTGTGCATTGGTTTCTTATAGGATCTGTCAAGCATAAATTGCCATTCGTCCTGGGGAAATTATTACTCCAATACCAATATAAAAGTTGAAATGATAGATAGTCATACGTAATCCATTCATATCTGCGGGAAGAGAGAGAGAGAGAGAGAGAGAGAGAGAGAGAGAGAGAGAGGATGGGGGAGAGAGAGACACACACACAGAGACAGAGACAGAAAGAGAGACACACAGAGAGACAGATAGATAGGGACAGACAGACAGACAGACAGACAGAGAGGGAGAGTAAGAGGTGGAAGAGACGGACAGAGAGAGAGGGAGAGAGAGAGAGAGAGAGAGAGAGAGAGAGAGAGAGAGAGAGAGAGAGAGAGAGAGAGAGAGAGAGAGAGAGAGACGGGGGTGAGAGAGATTTTGACGTCCCTTCTGGCCTTGTGATTGCGTATCATTGTAAATGTTTATTTGGGGAGAGGACTTCTTAGAAACAACAACAATTGTACACAGAGAGAGGGACAGGGACGGTGAGGAAATATATTATGGGCTTATTAATTATGTATCAGACAATAACCAAATCTAAAACATGATAAATATTTCATTTTCATACAGTGCCCCTGTATTGATTCACAGGTGCTGGTAGCATGCTATGTATCCACGACAACAACAGACAAATTCAATATAACTGGTCTATAAGGCCTTGTTCGATCTGATAGCATGGATGGATATCTTGTATTAACAATTTCTTAAAATAATACTTACATGTAAAATAACATTGACTGGTTTTAAACCTAACGTCAAACCCTCACCGACATCAATTTCAAGCTTATAGAAATTGTTTTATTTAACATTTCCCTGTTCTATGTTTATTCAAAATTTCAATACTTACTGAATATTCATGGACAAAAATAGTTATAAATGAAATATGGAAAGGGGTGGGGGGCATTGCAGCTATTTAGGTGGCGGTGGTCTAGTGGTAACGCGCTTGACTGTCAGTCCGGAGGTCCGGGGTTCAAATCCCGGTCCCACCCGGAAATTTCAGAGACGCTTTTCCGTGTCTCCCACCCGCATATACTCTCCACCCAGGGGTTAAAATGGGTACCTGTAAGGGTCACTCGCCGGTACTGCGGCTGCATGATTGCGCCATATGTTAGCAGTGCTCAATATTGTAGGCCAATGACTCAATGATCAGGGGAGTAAATGTACAGTCGGCTGAACGGTCATTCGGACTGAAAGTAGACTATAACTAGGTACTTTTTTTTTATTTAACAAAGCAAAGAAATATATCTATCAAATTCTATTAGCAAACAGAGTAGACCCTGATCAGACGGCTCCTCTAAGAGGTCAGAGAAGACCCTTCTCTGTTTGCAATTGCGTGAAAACACGTTCATATGAGGGAAAGGGTTAAAGTACAATATGAAGAAATTTTGAATACATAATACCCATTCATTCTATATTTAATATTGTGGGAAATATAGATGGCCGCTCATCAATTATGAAAAGCAATATCAATTATTGGTGATTGACACGCCTATAGGTGACAGTTGATTGGATTATGTCTTTTCAATGGGTGGGTCTTAAAGATACTGAACCAATGAGCTGTGACATCTTGATAGTAGCAAAAGAGCGGAAATACCCGATAGTCTTTCTTTAAAGTTGTCGGAACTTTATTGATGACCAAATAATTAACACAATGATGACCATAAATCAATGACCCCCTGCGCTGAAACACCAAGGTAGTTTCCGTACATTGTAGAGCACGCAAAGCCATCATTGTTTTAATGTATGACCAAAACACTTGACCCTTATTATACTGAATTATCGTCCGCTTAAAAAATGTAGTCTGCAAAATAAATGAAATAAGCATTGCTTTAGTTCGTTGAAAACAAACAGAAAAATGAGAGTCAGACATATTTGACCCTAGTAACACTCTGGGGAAATCATCATCTGTTCAGTATACAAACTGTTTGTAAATATTAAGGAAGCCACGCTCGGCGGGCTAAGGGTTGATCTGCATATTTTTTTTAAACTTTCAGGGTCCTATAGAGAATGTCCAAGTTACCTACATTTATTATGCTGAAATAATTTGCTTTTAAAAATGTTTTTTGTTTTCTTACCGGGTTTCCTTCTGTCTTCTTTTAAAATAAAAATCGACTAAATTTTGTTTCCGCGTAAAACATCGAATTAGTGTTAGTGTATCATTTTCAAAGGCAAGTGACTGCTTAATGCGGTGTGCGGAAAAATGCAACTGGAAAAAAACTGCCACCGGAAAAAATGCCACTGGAAAAAATGCCACCCTGATTTGGAAAAATGCCATTGGAATATATGCCACTGGAAGAAATGCCACCCTTTTTTCAAAATTATATTTTATCCTTTTTTTAAGGCCCCAAATAGGGGGCAAAGGTCCGGGGGCAAGTGTCCGGGGGTCAAATGTCCGTAAATCGAAATGCCGATATTATGAATATTTATTAAATTTATTTTTAAAATAGCATATGTACTGAGGCTGATTTGGTGTTGGAACAAAACTATAGAGTTAGATTCAACATAAATTCATAAGCAAACAGAATACCCTGATGAGACGGTTTCTATAAGAGCCATCGTATCCGTGTCTACTCTGTTTGCAAGCACGTGAAAAGCGTCGATGCTCTCAAATTTTTTACTTCTGTTGCCGGGTCATGTCAGACGTGCGGATCTCTAGCTGAAGCGTAACCTAAAGTTTGGTTGTCGGTGGGTTTCAACCATTTCCCTGTTTAATATTTATGTCGGAAAAGATGACATCATGCTATTTATAAGTTGATTTTTATAATGGTGTAGGTACACGGTCCATGACTTTTCTTGGTACTTGTAGAAAATGTAGAGTCAGATCTTATATAATGTCACAAGTAAACAGAGCTGGTCCCGATCATACGACTCCAATAGGCGCCTTCAGATCTTGGTCTACTCTGTTTGCAAAGGCATGGACATTGTTTATATATGGTAAAGGGATAAGCAAACAGAACAGACTCCTGGTCAAACAGCTTTTATTTAAGAAATCTGATCTGAGTCTTATCATTTAAGAGTTTTAAATTAATAAACATAGTTTTATGAATTGTATAACTATGAAAACATTCTTGTAATTCTGTTACTTTTGCTGATTAACCCTTTCCCTGTTCAGTATTCATGTAAGAAATAATGATATCATGAATATTTATAAGCTAATGTTTTGAATGGCATTTGTAGACAAGATTGTTTTGATGTTGGTAGAAATTGTAGAGTCGGGCCTATTACAATTCCATAAATAAACTGAGTAGGCCCAGATCATGCGTATGATCTGGGACTACGCTGTTTGCAAATGCTTGAAAACACGTTTATATTAGAGAAGGTTTGTATTTTAAGGTGGAATGGCCCGTCATTGTTTAACTGTAGATTCCATTCATTATATAAGACCTAACTTAGCTATTTGATTTTGAATAATACACAGTGAAGACCCTGGTCAGATGGTTGCTTTTTGAGCCAACTTGTCTGGTTCTACAGTGTTCAAATGTCAGTAGTTTTATTTCCCGCATTTAACAATACAAACTGTTTGTTTTATATACTGAAAATGATTTGTGTTAGGCAGTTGGAGACTATATTATTATATTACTTACTCAGCCTAAATACATGTATGCTGTAATTTACTAGCTAGACATAAGAAAATAGTAACGATCAAAGGTGCAAGATGGTCACTAAATCCCCTAATTTCTCAGCAGGGGGCAAGGGTCAGTGTCACACATCTGCCATCTATCACCCACTGTCAACAAAGTTATGAATTATTACGCAACAGGAAAGCGTGTAATGAAACCGAACTACCTAACAATGTGCCAATTGTCTAAAGTTATGATTGTATACTCTTAAACTTGGATACAGGAGGAGCTTACCAGACTCATGTATTATTTTTTCCCTGTCGTGCCCTTAACGGCTTACCTGCAGGTGCTCTGACTTCAGCAAAGCCATTGAGTACATATTTGACGGATTGTCACAGTTATTATGCTATGTTTTACATGTTGTCCTGTGTTCACCGTCGTCTATGTTGTGGGTAAGTCCAGCGGGGATACCTTTATTTACAATATTTGTAAAGCTAGGGTGACTTTGAGAGAAGTGTGAGGTTAGGACGTCCGTAAACCGGTTTAAACCCCCAGTGGTGTTTTTGCTGCTGACCGTGCCAAGGCGGTACTCTCTTTGTCACCCTTCCTTTTGTTTGCCTTGCGTCTTTGTGCTTGTGGTTTGTTCATGTTGTGGAACGTTTGTCCCTGTTTCTTGTGTGTCTTTTGGTGTTTTCTGTGTTCATTTCGTATGTGTGTGTGCGTGTGCGTTTGGGTGTGTGGTTGTGTTTGTGTGTGTCATGCTGTCTATCGGTGTTTTGGTGGTGGTTGCGTCTTGCATGTGGCTTTGCCTGCTTGACTTTACTACTTTTCCATTGTTAAACAGTTTCCCGAAAAATAGAAGATAACTATGCTTTGACTATAATTAGATCTATGGCTAAGCATAATTAAACCCTACCGATTAAAACCAGTTAGATTATTGCGAATTCTAGTTCTAAAGACAGTTTAGATTGATATGATCTAGATCTATACTAAAATACTTTTACTAGATCTGATATGGTACTTTACAGTAGCCAGAAAGAAGACATTTTACAACACATAAATGAACGCCGTGAGACTGTACATGTATATCTTAATATCTAGATCTTATTAAAACAAAACGAGATTTAAAATTCTAAATACTGTTGATCTAAATTATTCAACGCGTGTATCACAATAGCCCCTCACTACAAAAGCCCCTCTTGCAAAAGCCCCTCACCAAAATGGTCAAGGTTTACAAAAGCCCCTCACAAAAAAGTTACAATACTAACATTAATTGAACTTTAAGTGCTTTGTTAAGTGTACTTTTAAAAGGAGTGTTCTAATAACCTTACTTAACGAATCTTTATAAGCTTGTCATTGAGCAAACAGGGTAGATCCAGATCAGATTGCTCAGTATTTTGATTTTGGTCTACTCTGTTTGAAATTTAAGAAAGTTAAGGAATTAGAAAATGGAAAAAGTTTGTGTTTAAGTTAATTGGGGTAATATTATAATAATTTATAAATAATATGGCTAATATTACATCATCCATAGCTATTGGATCTATATTAACTGTCACAAAGCAAACATGGTTGAACTAGATCATATAGCTTTAGATTTGATTTGGGTCTACCCTGTTTGAAATAAATATAAGGAATCTCCTCCTTGTGATCTACAATGTTTACTTTTATAAGTATAGAGTGTGCTAATTACCTTACTTAAGGAATCTTTATAAACTGGTCATTCAGCAAACAGGGTAGATCCAGATAGCTGTAATTTTGATTTTGGTCCACTTTGTCCAAATATTTGAAGTATAATGATTAATTAACAAAAATAGTGGGGGGCTTTTGTAAGCCTTGGCCATTTTAGTGAGGGGCTTTTGATCGAGGGGCTTCTGTAGTGAGGGGCTTTTAGATGAGGAGCTTTTGTAGTAAAGGGCTTTTCAGTGTACCCCTATTCGACATATGAGGCATGTCCAACACATAAATAAGAATGTCTTCCATTTCAAAGAAAGGCCAGATCATGGGATCTTTTTTCCAAAGTTCAGCTGGTAATGTATAGGGCGTTCCTGAAGGCCGATTCATTCCAGCTTCTTGTTGTACATTGTATCTACCCTTCGGTATACGGACATTTTCTCTCTAGGACATTTGTTCTCCTATTTGGGCATGGGAGGATATGGCTGACATTTGTCCCCTTCAAATTTTATTTTATTTTACTTGCTCTACTTGCTCGCAAAGGATAAAAAAGAAAATACCTACATTGTTCTAAAAACGGACGGTTGATTACACAGGAAATCGGTAATGCAGAAAGAGTACGGAGCTTTTTAAATTACTTCAATTCTGCAATTAGCTGTCATCTGTTTTAAACGATCGTCAAATCAACATTTTTAAGAATGGTTGTTTACAATCGCCGCCCCTTAACCGATAATCTTTCTAAACCGATATTGGAGCTACATGTATCCTGTGTTTAGTTACCACCTTTTTTAAATGACAGCCAATTCAACTGTTTTGAATTGTTATTTTACTTCGCTACACCGGTTTGAGAACCTCTCTAATCAGGTCATTTTCTCGGTATGGTCACAGGGTTCGTTTTATAAGGTTTTGCAGTAATTTTGTTATTATCAGGGGCAGTTACATTTTAAACGCATCGAATATTAGACCACCGGCTTACTTTAAAACTAGAAATTGGCATTTAAATTAAGAAATATGCTTTTAAAAAGAAAGAAAGTTGGCGTACATGTATGAGAGATATATTTTGCTGTACGTATATATTAATAAATGATAACTACAGTATTACCTCTGCAAAGCAACACTCTGGGGGATATAAACTTATGTATTGTCGTTGTAGAGAGGTTGTTGCTCATCGGAGTTACATGGCAAATCTCTCTCAAGAGACAACCCAGTAAGGAATACATGGGATCTTTTGAATACAAGTGGCCGCTTAATGCAGGACAAAATTACTTTTATCCTGCATTAATCTGCCACCTGTCTTATAACAGACATTTTATTTGTACATGTATCGATGTAGAGAGGTTCCACTGTAAGTTTTGGGGATTCATTTAAAGTGTTGTTGAAAGGAGGTGTTTGCTGTAATCTGTACTGTATGCTATAAACCCCTTCACTGTCATTATGACGTAATAATCCACTAAAATAGTCACTGTCAAATCATTGTCTGCTTACATGTTTCATCTACTTTTCTTTAAAAAAAATTTATGATAGTTTTTACTTAATTCTTTCCTCCATAAATACTCCTTTCTACGCCTCTGTAAAAGTCACCTGTTGAAACCAATGTGATAAAAAGAGCATTTGCTCTATTTAACACAATGGTTTCAAATTACAAAATTCTAAAAACAATAATTTTATCTACTTAATGCTCCTTTTCGGTAGATTTATTCAAAGAAGTTGGATCCAAATTGAGCCTACATGTATGGAGGAATGGGTCTTAGAAACTTTAATATAAGTGTCAAATGGTTTGGATCCTTATCAGACGCGGCGTCTGATCAGGATCCAAACTGTTTGCAAACATTAGAGTTTTCAAGTTTGACATGGAAGGGTTTAATAGTAAATACAACTTACAATGGGGAAATTGTGATCTATTTCTAGATAAGGAATACGTCATGGAATTTAAGCAGGCGACACGTTGGTTTAGACATATCCGTTTAACGAAAGAATGTGGGTGTACGAGGTCCGTGGTTTGATAAACCATGTACATACTGTATACGCTTCTTTAATAACATTGATTAATTTAATTATGCCCCTTCACTCCCAGAATTCGGTTGCCATGACATTAACAACACTTTAGATCTAGACCAGACGTCCAATATCTCATTATCAAACCAGAACCAAAAACTGGTTTACATCTATATCTAGAACCAAAAACTGGTTTACATCTATATCTACGTTTTTAGAAAAAAAATGGATTATCTTTTTTAATCCATAGGATGCAGGTACATCATGGCAGTGAATCGATTGAGCAGAATCTAAACATGCAGTACATGTACATCAAGCAGAAAGACAAAACATGTACACAGGTACATTTGTACACAGTAAAATATTAAGCACAAGGGTAATAAAACAACCATACAAGTATTATTCGAATGGCTATTGAAACTGGTTAAAACGTACATTTAAGCTGCCGAACCAAGACTAAATAATGGAGAAAACTTCTAACTTTACAACTCACCTGGCTGAATTGATATTAGATGTATTAGTAAATAAAATCCCTCAATTCTTTCGTCTGCCAGAACAATATTTATATACATGTAGATCTATACAGAAATCATAAGAAGACCAGTCAGGACTATTCTCATAACAGAATCAATAGGTTTTGTTGGTCGTTTCCAGTAGATTTCTGATAATTAAAATTTACACTGATGTGAAACTGAAAACAAAATCGATTGGGAATTAGAATTGGAACCTAAAAGATAGAGTCGAAATGAAGATGAATTCACTAACAATGTGCACAAACGTATGCAAACCTGATACAAGTTATACAACCTAGTAACTTATTGTGTGTGTGTTTTGTGTTTAACGGGTGTTCCGTGTTTCTATATAAAACATCTTACGTATTGAACAACAAATAATTGAAATAGAAAGCATACTAGAATATCGCACCCATATTATGCAGAAACGAATCAGACAATTCACGGACAGGTTATATTCCAGTACAATCAAACGCGCCAAAAATAATGGATGAATTAATTTGTGTTTGCCGAATGCAGAACAGTTTCGGTTTGGAATTAGTCTAAACGAACCATTTCTCGAGTGTTTTATTTCATACATTTCATATCAATTTTGCAAAATGTGGATGTATATACATGTAAAGAGAAAGATAAGCCGTGAAAATGGATATAAAAGGATGAAAAGGATATAAATATCAATCCAGGTAAGGTCAAGCGCGATCCGCAGTAGTACACAGTGGTCCACGATGATACCACCGCGACCTGCGGTGATAACGATCGCGCCCGGCGACGAGTGCCCCTACGGAGGGACCAGCGCGGACCCATCACAACCCGCGCTCGATTGCGGAAGACCGCATATCAGCGCGGACAAAAATACCCGTGTCCGCGTTGGATAAAATTGCGATGGGCCGCGGAAAACAAAAAGTCCGCGGGGCTTGTACTGTAATTTAGCATGCAGTTGCATAAACAATTATAATTGGGTAATTTTCGTGCGAGTTTTTGTTATTAATTAAACAACGCGCAATACAGCGTTCTTTTCAGTAGCATTCTGCAGAAATGTGATTATTATGATTTGTGGTTATGTGTGGTGTTCGGGTAATCATAACAAATGATACTTTGTTCAATTTACTCTGGCATTTGTAGAGGTTTCGGTTTTTATTTACTTTTGAATTGACGGACGCTCCAATCTGTCATCTTCTTCGTCCCTTTTGACTCTCGGGACTGTACTAGTTCATCTATGTCTTCTTCGCTCAGAGTGGGGAATCGGGCCTCTGTTCCATTGCTAGTTGCTTTTTCTAAGGTGTTTATTGCATTTATAAAAAAAAACATCGTCTTCAGAATTCATCTCTACTTCTTCGAACGAATCGCCGAGATCAAAGGTACCGAAGCGAATGTCGGCGTCCATTGTTTGTAAACAAAGCGCATTGATATATTTACAAGCACATGGTGTTATTCGGCCGTTTGCGATTGGTTGAATTTGCGACGTATAAACGCTATTTATATGCCGCAAATTTGATCACACGAGCCAATCAGATTGCAGGAAATTGACAGATTGCGTTAGAATAACAATTTGCATGCTATTTAGTAAAAAAAAAAATCAATAGCTGAAACTCAACTGTAAGTAATTAACAACTTTGTTCAGATAGTTTGCTTTCACGGATGATAAGGGTTAAGCATGACATCTGTCACTGTCTAAAATAAAATAAAATAAAAACAAAGCAATGGATAAATTGTGCAAATTCCGATAATGAATTTGAAAATACTCTACCAAGCCGTATTTGCCCCTGATTGTAGCTAACGACAGTTAGAAAAAAGAGTGGTGTCTTTAACCCTTTCGCTGCCAATGCCGGATTTGTGATTACCTATGCGAACAGTTTGGATCCAGATGAAACGCCGAGTAACTCGGCGTCTCATCAGGATCCAAACTGTTTGTTACTGTTACTATGTTTTTGAAACAAAAATGAAGAAAATCAAAAGAATGAAATTTTATAGCAGACGACAAAGTTAGCAGACGACATAGTTTAGCAGCGAAAGGGTTAACGCACCAAAAGAGAGGAGAGTGCGGTGCACAGTGTAATGGAAAGTAACTTCGGGTAACATTATGCAATTATTTCTGGTTGAGAATTACAGAAAAACGTTTCTTTGGTAGAACCGTAACGGGGCTTATTTATTAACCCCTACCCTGCTGTGAGATCACAATATCTGCTCAACTTTGGATTCCAATTTAATTGAAGCTTTTGAGAAACTATTGACCAAAGTGTCAAAGATATATCATATAAGCTGTATGAATTTTGCGAAACATTTGGAGAAATAACGTCAATCTGAATTTCCAAAACGAAACAATAGTGACTGATATCGCAGCAACGAAACCTGGATGATTACCCAGCAGATTGGGAATTGGTGTTACTCTGGAAATTCGCATTAATCAAACCTTATCTAAAGAACATTGAACATGTCAAAACTTCCATGTGTTTGATTCCGACGATCCCGATTGTATTCCCCGATGTTTCAGTTTTATTCGGGTTGGGTCTTAGTTTCTCATCTGTTCGCGCTATTCGTGTCTCTCCGACCACTACCGAGAAAAGCTGTTACGTAAAATATTGTAGAACAAAAATTATGAGTATCGATGAATTCGGTTTATTGTGTATCACAGGGGCATTTTTCGATATAAGTTCAAATTGACAATCTTCGTAATAATGATTGAGCATAACAAAATGCCGAGTGTTATGATATTATTGAAACTATGTGTTCATTGTAGGGACTTCCTCTGATCTGCTGCAGCGGTTTACATACTTTAAATTCATTCAAGTGTTTGACAAAACTGTTGTCACGTAGCTTGAATACTTTAATACAATTCTGAAGAGTGCTCATAACATATATATTGGTGGAGAAATAAAGAAGATATTCTTTGAACAGTTTTAATTGACGAATCTT
Organism: Azorinus chamasolen; assembly: GCA_963576725.1. Lineage (NCBI taxonomy): Eukaryota > Metazoa > Mollusca > Bivalvia > Cardiida > Solecurtidae > Azorinus > Azorinus chamasolen. Next base: position 23,618,853 of record OY755251.1, on the reverse strand, counting down.
ATCAGGGCATCTGCGGAGTGTTACTGTATTTCAAAGATTGCGGATCAGACTTACTTTCAAAACAACTCATCAGGGTCCAAACTGTTTTGAATTTGTTTACTTGTTTTATAAACGTTTGAACGATACTGAAGTAAGTGAAACCGCAAAACGCGGGTGTTTATGTTGACATGGGGTTTTCTCAATAGGATAAGGATTCGGTAGAACACAATCATTGTACCTACATATATCACACTTTCATCGAATGCTATTTCTGTCCGTATCAGTCACACCGTGAATGTAAGCTTAAATAAAACCAGTCAAATGATGAAAATAGGGTTATAATAATGACAGCTACATTACCTTGTAATAACATCCTGGTGGAATATCTGCTTTGTCGGAAATTATTCTCTCAACAGAAAGATTGCATATGTCGGACACAGTTAGCAATAATGCCTTTTTGAACAAAATTGATTTGATATAGGAGTGTAGCATTAAGTTTTGTATTTTAGATGTGCATAAAGTTCGTCTAAGCTGCCGTGAAGAAAGCGTAACAAGTACATTAGTTCATACATAGTTTGTTTCTGATAAATTTATGCTATTCACTACTATTGTTTTACAAACTTACCTTGTGAAATTGCAAGGGGGTGTTAAAAACAAAAAAGAACTTAACCCTTTACTTGATAGAGAAACATTTTCAGACCTAAATCATTTTGCACTTATATTGTGTGCTTTAAAAGATACCGAAGAAAAGTTTGCGTTCAGAATTGGTATGGACAATACATTCTACCGACAACAATTTTTACAACAGTCTAAACTTAATGACAATCGAAACTGCACTAAATTACAACCAAAGAATAGATCTGTGTAATATCAGAACCGTAAAAATGATGTTTAACAAATACAGAAAATTGGAGTTCAGCCAAAGAGAGGTTAGTATTCAGTGTAGTGTCTTAAAACACACCAGGTTAACCAGGATCATCATCCGTAATAGAAATTGCCACCTTGTAGCCGTGCTATGGCCGAAAGCGACATAAAACACACGGCACAGAGTTTTAATGTGTTTTACCACGGAACTCTTAATATCAAGCGTAGGAATAAACCTGCTCCATTTATAAAAAAAATCAAACCGGAACGGTTAGTTTATACCAAAATTCTGTTTCGTTTTTTCTTTGACATTTTCTTCTATATATAGAAATAGGGAATTCGGTCTGTCAAAAATCGATATCATTTATTTTCTAAATCAAACACAATAGTAGTATTCGACTGGACCTGTAACAATAAGCAACTAAAATAATTCCCAGTGGAATACAGTACGCGTTGAGTAACGAAATATTATTCAACACTGGTTGAAAACCGTTGAGATTGTTGAGTAACGTAAGGTAAAGTTAATTAACAAGCTATAATTTGATTGGTTAAATTGAATATGTGGCAGGAGTTCATATGACGGAATAGCAAGACAAAACCCAGACAAATACGGCTATTGCGTTCGAAGGATCTCCTTCTTTCAGAACTTCATTATCATTTAATATAAAGATTATACGAATTTAATCGCTATCAAAATAATTTTAACGAACAAAATATATTTCTTACCAGAACGCATGTGATATAGCGGTGGATAATAGCCGTTTTAGGGCTAAAACTTGATTAAAGTATTTCTGTTAATCAATAATATCTTCTTGTCAGAGTACAAATATGAGTAAACCAGGCTTAAGCCACCCCCAGTAGCTGACCGTGCCAAGGCGGTACTCCTGCTTTCAGCCTATGGTCAACTTTGTTGTTTAATATGCTTCATGTTTAATGTTTTTCGTCTTGATATGCGCCCTGTTATGTTTTGTCTTGTGGTTATACCGTTTCTTGTTTGATGGTGTTTGGTGCGGTGTCATTTCGTATGTGGCTCTCCCCGTTTGACTATTTTTCCATATTATGCAGGAGACACCACATACAAAACAAACAACCGGCCGAACAGCACGACAACAAGAAAACATAGCAAATGTACATAACTATCAAAACACAAAGAGACACATAAAGACAAAACAAAAGAACAATAGGGGGAAGATGGAAATATTGTCTTGGAACGGTCAGTGACAATAACTACTGGAGGTTTAAACCGGTTTAGGGGCACCCAACCACACATTTATTCCATCCATACCCTAAAAAGACAAACAGTGTAAACAAGTGCATGCCGTATTACTATCCAATACACGAATCCCCCATCGGATAAAAAAACTCACCCATCCAACCCACCCAGAATGTAGTTGACCATGGTATATACAATACCCAACTGATTGGTATTTGTAAAAATCATAAGCTTGTAATAGTAAACCACGAATGTTGGAGATGTGACAGAGATACAAAATCTTTATGAAATGATGCTGACCTAATGTGATGCTGACTGACATTCATACTATAAACTAAAACATTACTTTGATCATGGGGATAAAATACCACGTATTTTGCATGACACACCTCCATGCTATTGATAATAATCATGTGAAGTTGTAATGAATTTGGCCTACCTTGTTGGAGATATGACCCAGACACACAACACGATTACAGCGTGACAGACGGACAGATCGTGACAGACGGACAGTGTAGAGAAATCATGAGCTCATTGAAGAAATGTTTTACTGTTCATTTTCATGTCTTATGGACCAAAACACATTCATTTATTTAATCACAGTAACTTTTACATGGTCTTTGATAGTGGTAAGATATGGCATCAAATGTTTAATAGAAGTACAACAACTAGAGTTAGTAATTAAACGCGCCTTATAGCGGTTTTTGTGAAGCTTCGTAGAAAGTGTTGTTGTATGTTAGGATCAGATTTAAAAGTATTGCACAGTTTAACATGTTCCGAGACTATATCTTTTTAGGGGTTTGAACTGTAATATGAGTTTTGTGAACCAGCTAGCCCATTCTTTAAAACATCCACATAATACAACATTAAAATAATGATAACATTATTTGATGCCTTGTCAGCAGGGACAAGAACATAATTTGAATGCAAATCCGAAATGTTTTCTTCAAATATTGAAATGTAACTCTAGATCGATGTGGTAATAGCTGGTGATTAGATTTGTAAAAAGTAATACGTGTATTAATAATGTCAAAAATACGTTTCTTCCACTCCGAAAGGGCATTAAAATCAGCATGTTCTCGTCGACACCATTGGATGCAGCATTCTTGAATAGCTTATGCAATATGAGCTCGACAGGCGTCAAATTAGGGAAGGTATTCTATACTTAGGTCCTTTAGTAAGGAGGGTCCTGAGACGTTTATCTTTTATGATGTCAAAATCACCAGTTATAGTATGGCCAACTGGTTTATAGCAAACGTTTGAAGTGCTACAGTCTCAATTAGTAGGGGTATTGGCATCGATATTTAAGTCTGAGACATTTTTATTGTAGTTGAAAATAACATTCCTTATAGGTTTATTATAGTTATAACAGATTATAGGTGATTCAGAATTTACGAAATATTTGGGAATAGTATCGATTACACGAAATAAACTTTGAAAATCAGTAAAATCGATGACTTTGTTTATGAATTAAAGTTCGGAAAAGATTATATAAAAAGGAAAATAACTCATAAAATATTGATGCTAGAATGATGGCTCTTATGCGTGACACTTTCTCTTATCATGCATGTTCCATGTGTGAAGTTATAATGAATTTTGCCTGATACACTTGTAGGAGAAATTACCCGGACACGAAGCTCGACATACGGACAAAGCGAGAACATATGAATAAGGGGAATAACTTCAATAACACTGATGCTAGAGGTATGGCTCTTGTTCACGACACTTGCTCTCATCATGCTTGTTCCACGTGTGAAATTATAATAAATTTGGTCAACTCTTGAGATATGGCTCTGCCACAAAGCGTGACAGATTGGCAGAGCGTGACAGACGGACAGGCAGACGGATGGACGGACAGACAGACAGAATCGAGCAAACCTATAGTCCCCCAACCAGTAACCGGTGAGGGACTAATAAACGTATCCCCTCTCCGACTAATCTTCAACAACCGTGACGGCAAATACAGTGGTAAATTGTATGTAGGAACGGCAATCTATTATCACACAGAATCGCTGATAACAACAACTTGCAGTTACAGTAGTACAACGATCAGATGGCGTTGTTTACAAAACAGTGTGTATGTAAACACAGAAAATTAACGATAAGTACAACTGTGTCATGTATATTAGGATAAGAAGCAGTGGTGTAGTGGTTATGATGTTAGACCTGGATTAACCTATACAACATATCGCAGTTTAATTTATCGTTAATTTTCTGTGTTTACATACGTACTGTTTTGTAAACAACGCCATCTGATCGTTGTACTACTGTAGTTATTTGATAACCGAAAATGTTTATAAACTTTATTTCTCACTAAAGTGGAAAAGCCATTTGATTTTTTTTATTAAAAAACAGAATTTATTACTGATACATATTGCGCTATTGCGCACATTGTTCAGTAACATTCAATACTTCAATAATGCGTAACTTTCATCTGTTATTGTTCACCCATATGTCAAGGAAATGTTGTCATGGTGTCAACCAATCTAGAGCCTAATGAGTCACCGTTTCTAATCTCGATCCAAAGTACATGCACATTTGTCTTTAGATATATCTATTGACTTAACTTTATTACTTTTCTACAGTTACTCTGTTTGCAGCTCAATCATTGAGTACACTAGCGATAGGTGGATACAGTATGTTCAATTAAATGTTTTTTCGTTATACATGCACTTTACCATTGTATTTGCCGTCGCGGTTGTTGTAGATTAGTCGGAGAGGGGATACGTTTATTTACACTGTTTGTCTTTTAGGGTGGGGATGGAATAAGAGTGAGGTTGGGCGCCCATAAACCGGTTTAACCCCCCAGTGACTTTTGTCACTGACCGTTCCAAGGCGGTACTTCCATCTTCCTCCTATTGTATGTTTGTTTTGTCTTTGTGCGTCTCTTGTTGTTTTTTCTAGTTATGTACATTTGCTGTTTCCTTGTGTTGCTGTTCGGGCGAGTGTTTGTTCTGTATGTGGTGTTTCCTGCATGACTCATTTTTGTACTTTAACTAATTAATATGTACTCTATGGAAAACAAGTTAGCTTCCTTTAAAAAGAAGCCAAATAGAGGTCTGAAGCAGTTTCTTATCAAACAGTTGCTCTATACAGGTACCATTTGGTAAGGATTTGGCACCGGATCGTAAATATGTTTCTATAAATAAACACCTATTGTAAATATCAAATAGTATGTGCGCTATAATTAGAACGAAGACGATGTCCATCATGCGCCACTGCATAGGAGATAAAATGCAGTTACGGAAAATGATCTGTCTGACATACGGCGTCAGCCCTGTATGCGTTCACTACTGAATCGATCATTTTTGATTAAAAATCAGAACTTATTACTGATACAGATAACTATTGCGCACATTGTTCAGAATATATTTATTTATTAGGTTAGTAGCCGTTTCTAAGGCATAATGATTCTATAACCATAGGACTATTTTAAGTTTTTGTACATGTGTATATGTTGACGGAATACCAGGAAAATCACCAATAGAAGTATACAAATAAGAGAAATAAAGAAGAGAAGAACAAAATGGTTATAAGTGGATTCGAACCCAGGCCGAATAATATAAAAGCGAATTTGAATCACTACATTATGCGCCTTAGCCCACTACGAAACAGAGTCTACGACAATTAACAGCGATAATTTATCAGTTCTAATAACTTAACCGCTGGGGAAACGCGTTTTAATAAGAGTCAAGTCAGGAAGCAAATATTAATGGATAAATAGTAGTTGCAATGGTAATTTGATTAATAAGTTCTTTAAGGGGTGGAACGTGGCATAGACCTAAATAATCTGTTCAGCTCCATCGATTTGTGAGTGGTCCTATCTAAAGATTTATGAGTAGGCCTATCTAAAGTAGAAACTGAGACGACTGTCATCCGAATTTTGTCTGGAATAAAAAATCATTGCATTTTGTTCAGACAGCATCTGGGATAAAACTAATCATGTCTATTTGAATTATTCTCGATTCAAATGATGTTATTTTCCAAATTCATCCACGATTTCTGTAAATACTTTAATATTCAAACCCCTTATTAGTTAGTTATAGTTATGACTATTATAGTTATGACTATTATTGTTTATATAACAAAACCTCACGCATGCGTATAGCCATGATAGTAGACGGTGATACTATTTTTACCGTCCCCATTCAAAACTCCTCGAGATAAATTGTAACACTAACACAGAATAGGCCTCCCCCTATTGTTTGTTTGTTATGTTTTTGTGCGTATGTTTGTGCCTTTTATATGCATGTGCATTTGCTGTTTGTCTTCGTGGTGCTGTTTGGGCGGTTGTGTGTTTTGTATACGGTGTATTCCATACATGTACTATTTCATACATATACTTTTATGAATCACATATAAGATTACTTAATTCATCGCTGTCTGGCTAAATGAAGAATGTGTTCTTTTATAAGGTGCCATTGAAAAACTCGTCTACAAAGAACATTACTGGAAACACCAAAATACAGGTCTACAATGATAGTGTATAAATGCTGCTGATCGAAACTAATAGGGATGAATTAAATTCGGCCCTTTAACCATTTGAATACTGATATTGTGTTAATAATCTGAAAATGGGTGATCCTTCGAAAGCAAAAGTAGACATGCAAAAAGAGAAAATTGCAGACTCGGCTTTATTGAGTCTGTTCATGAGAATTAAAAGTGCAACACTACTCACACCCCTAGCACCGGCTTAAGCAGTGTGGCATTTTCAAAACTAATACCATTAAAACTAATGTTCCCGAAGGACCAGAAATATAACAACACTGAAAATGATGTACGGGACGACATTTTACGGCCGCCACACAAGCACTTAACACCTGCTGTTGTGAAGTACATATAAAATAGGTGATCCTTCGAAAGCAAAAGTAGAAATGCAAAAAGAGAACATTGCAGACTCGGTTTTATTGCAATTGTTAAATCGTATTTGCAAACAAAGTATATCCAGATCAACAAATGGATTCATTTTTATCAGGGTATGCACCGTTGTGGCAAACTGTTCTTTTTTTCCTAAGTTTACCGTTACGTTCTGAATATAGGAGAAAGCAAAACCAGCAATGAAAACAGAATATTGCAGACTCGGTTTTATTTCGTCTGCTCATGAACAGTTATTAAACGTGCAACACCTGTCAGGCCCCCTAGCACATGCGAAAGCCGTAATCAACGTTAAAAACTAATAGCATCGAAACTAATTTTCCCGAAGTACCAGAAAATATAATAACACCTAGAATAAAGTACGGGGCGACTTTTTACCGCTGCCTCACGAACACAAGAAAGGTAACAATAATTTGTATTAGCTTGTAAGAGCTTGAGACAAATAAACCCATCTTACCAGTCTAAGGGACTGTGCCTCTAATCCTAACTCTCTCTCTCTCTAAAACGTGCTGAAACAAGAGTCATACAACTTGTGAGTAAAAAGCTTGGTTGAGTTCAAACGTCAACATTCCAAGTTGCCATGTTCCTAATTCCCGAATACTGATGGTTATAGAACGCGACAGAATCTACAAAATACTCTCTAAACACGAGTGATAACAACGAGTCGGCAAACGACGAACAGGCTATTTCCAACCAATTCGATATTTTAGACTTACAGTTAATTCCACCATGCCTCCAAACCCAAAGCAGTAAAATTATGCAACAACCATTGGTGATCCCTTCTTGGCGACGTTCCTTTACGAAGTGACACAAATACAATGTAGTGAATTAACTTGATCGTATATCCCGCGAAACATCACGTGACAAAAACAAGCCAAGGCGACACCTACTAGAAATAATTTGCAACACAGAACACCAAATTCTCAGTTTCAATACGGCCAGATGACACTAAATTCACATTGGGTCGATCCTGATTATTTCTACAACTAGACATCGAAACCACATTCTGACGAGGCAGAATCGTGTAGATTCTTATAATCTATAAAAACAGCTAAAAATCCATCGGACAACCGAATAAATGGCACCAAAACTTGACCTGGTTACAGTATGTAATTAGTCATTCTATTTATAGTATAATGTTGGATATGGCCTTACCCAAGAAACCCTCATGATTTCTACATTTTGTCTCTTGTTTTTAAACCAAGGGTGTCAAGTTCCTTTCATAAGAGTTCTTGAAAAACATGTTAGTCATAATTAATCGTTATCTACTCTCTATGTGTTTTGAGACGTTGAATGGGTGACTATCTACATATCTTTTTACAATTGCATTGCAATGTTTTTCTGCCAAAGTTCAGATAAAAACGATACACCAATGAATAATCTACAGGTAGCGAAATGAATATTAACGCAGTATCCGCATTCTTGTTTTGTACAAATTTCATAACGTCACGAATATTCACAGAGTTTATTTTCACACAACAGCAAAGATTTTTAAAACTTAAACCTAGTGAAAGTTTAGCCTAACAAAGCTGATCAAGATCAGACTGCTGTCTGCTTAGAGTCCATTCTGTTTGCCAACATGTTAAATATGTTTTACATGCTGCTTCAGCTTAAATTCACAGATCTAATTAAAATAAACAACTAGTTTACAACATTCAGCCAAATAAATTCACAAAACTATATTTGAGGATTAATAATAATGATCCTGTTGTTTATATTGTGTCTACATATTGCTTCTTACCACAACATTCTCACACCTCATGCTGTTGGAACTGTACTACTTCTAGTTTCATTATCACCACGTATTATTAGCAATTGTTAATTCTTCACTAGCATAAACAGTTCGTTTCTCTCAATTCTTTCAATCCCAATTTAATACAATTTTACATTTGAAACCATCATCAGTACCTCAATACTTTGTTGATAGTTGCAGACGAAACGTAGTAGGTCAGATTTACTACGTGTTTACATCACATGATTTAAGAAATTCTATTAATAAATATAACGATTGGGGAAAATGGAACAGTCGATCGAAATGGTTCAGTGTCGTGTTAGAGTCGTGTTAGAATCTGACTATAATCAATAATCGCTCATGTTGTCATTGTTGTCAGTGTCATTGTCATATTGTGGTTAACAAAGTCCTATAAACTGTAGAAGGATCATTTTATGAATCCACGTGCGTGTCTTAATATCTAAGTAACCAAACTCTGGTTTGCTTACATGTTGGTTATACGTTGGGTGTTAAATGCAATTTTTGGCTGTTTAAACAATAGTATGTAATCATATTACTACAATTCGTAGATAAAAACAATGCTATGCTACGTGGAGACCTAACCCATATCCTGCTTAATAAACATGTCTTCATGTTCGGATCTGTTCCATTCAGTTTTTCGAACAACAAATGATATAGTGTCAAACAGCCTGGATCCCGGTGGGATCAACTGTGCGTGTCCACTTCTCTCCTGGTTCACGACTGTTTACCGAATGCAAAGGCAGCGTAGCATAGCATATAAAATACAAGAAACTGTATATACACAATGTATCGATGATTATAACTATTGATGGCAGAAAATCGTGTATTCAGGAGAACTCATTCAGTTCAATTTGGTAATTTAGTGGATATATCCGTCTGCCTGGACACATTATGACTGACCATAAATCAGGCCGAAGGCTAGTCGTAAACCGATTGCATTAGGAAATCCGTTGTTGTCGAAAAATATGTATGACTTATGGGGAAGTATTAGCTGTATTTAACCTTTACAACGCTGTATACTATATCTGCTCATACTGATCTCAAGCAGCTCTTATTTTCTTCTGATTTGTTTGATCATTTGATCGACTGTCACAGTTTTGATCCCGATGAGACTCGTCGATTAACCTGGCGTTTCATCTGGACCCTGTCTGTTTGCGAAAGCAAATAAAGTCGAGATTAGGATGATGAAGGTTCAGGCAGTAGAACAATGCAACGAAACGCACAACCAGGTGGAACACGAGACAGACACGTGTCAATGATGAGACTGAAACAATGCTTCAATGGTGCCATTTCAATGATTGGACTGACACAATGCGCTAATTATCATATTTGCTGTTATTACAGGAAGTCATGTTTTCAGCAGAAATAATGATGCACTTCAGTTGTGCAACTGAGATGATATTTCCGTCTGTCTACTGCCAATGCTCAATGTCCAAAGTTACGGCTTATACTAGCTGTTTATGATGATGATGTCATTCTTCAAACAAATATATCCGTTTTAATGACCTGACGAAGCGATGTTTGTTTCAGGTTCCATCTGGTATGCACGGGTTATATGCAATAATTTGCAATCTTTGGTATATGTGCACATTTTTATCTACACAAAAGAGCAATTGCTGATTGCTTTAACTCTTATAGAAGTTTCGTCTTTTATTTGATGTCGGCCTTACACTCATGGAGTAACAGTTATTTGTGGGAAACGCATTTACATTTAAAATTGTTTTGTCTAGGTACAGTCGTTCGTATGAAAATATGAATATGAGAGCGGGCGGGGGGGGGGGGTGGGGGGCGGCACCAAGTGGAGGAGGGTCCCTTGCCAGTAGACGCGTCCTTATATAGGTTTTATACACTATTAAGAATTCCCTTATTTGTATATGCCAAGTGTTAACTCTGCGTATACAGATCATTTAAAACGGATACTAATGTTGAAGGAAAATATTTTGTTACTAATTATACGCATTTCATACTCATGCAATATTAATTGTTACAGCTATATATCTTATTGATTAAAAGAGATCAAACAAAATCAAAAACATAATATTAAAAACACTTTGAGGATGAAATGCGACTTTAATATACGTTCTATAATATTGCATATCAGATGTCGAGTTCATATTGGGTTCATAACTAAAGTTCAGAGTAAAAGTTAAACCACCTGACCAACAACTCGCAGAATACACAATATGATAGGTCACTGCCCAGTCTCTTTTCGCTTGTCTTCAAAGTTCTTGAAGTAGTGTTTATGCTTCCGGGTTTGGCCAAAAGTGAGCTTTTTTAAAATTAATCTATGCAAATACAAGGACATGGTACGTGCTTATTTGCATGCCTACACGAGTTTCGAAACGTATAAGCGCACGTAGAAAGCACAGGAGATGGCCTTAACACAATAATTACATGCCCGAAAATACACAAAATATATAGAATCCCGAAATACGAACAACCATGCAATCATTCAACATAATGCGATTCTATGAAAATTATTTTTTCGGGATCACTATATCTCTGATGTTATAAGTTTTGCCGGCGAGTATTGTTGCACTTATAGATAATTGATCATGAACAGACTCAATAAAACCAAGTCTACACTGTTCTATTTTCGTATTGCTGACTTTGCTTTCGAAGGATCTCCTACTATCAGAACTTATTACTCTGGCATGATGTTGTCTATACATGTGGTTTTCGACCCTAATAACTGGTACTTTAAATACAGAACTAGTATTTAGGATATATTTTGTAACACGCAGTTTACCGCTACATGCAATTTGTTTCGACATTTCATTCGTACCGATACAAACGCATCCAGCCAAGAAAGACCCAAGATGGACACAGAGCTACACATATTACCCATGCTGCTAATTTTCCACCCAATCTGGTCAATGGGACCAACAACGGGTACTTTGTTCTGGCTCTGGTTATGCCCTATTGTTTTAGATAGCTAGAGTCAACTCTTTAAAAACAGAACACATAGTAAATAAAGGATTATAAGATTATTTGAAGTCCATTATCCTATGAGAATTAGCTTTTCAAATTACAATTCTTAGACGACGAACATATATTTACATTTTTGCATTAGGGATTGATAATCGAAAAATTGTACTGAATAAAACAGTATCACAACGCTTTTAGCATGCACTGCATGAGTATTCTACACCAGAGTGGACCTCCTATAATGTTAAACAGTACATGGATACTTAGTGAAAGCATTTGACATCTGAGGGGTTAATGAATCTTCAGCACACTATTGGCGAACTATTCTTGATGATATCCAAATGAAATACTACATAACTAGGTGCCTCACCAGGATCGATACTGTCTGACAGTCTGATATATTTAAAATGAACATATGATAGAGATTTAAATCAGCAGATATTCTATATGGACGAAAATATGCTAAGCAGTAGCGGTTATATGTATGTGTATGTTTGTGTGGATGTGGGTATGGGTGTGTGTGCTGCTGAGTGTGTGCAGGTGCATAGGTGTCACTTATTTTCTAACGGTGTTTTGGCAATGGTTGCGTGTTTATGTGGCTATTCCTACTTGACCTGACGATTCTTCCATCAAGTATATCGTTGCTACTTGCACTGCTAAATGACAGTAAATCAATCCTTTATAATAGGTATTTTATCCACAATTGTCTGAAACCATAACACTGTGCTGAGAAACTATCTACTACTGTCACTCAAAACTAGCTTGATTCTTGGTCTGTAAGGCAGATGTTAGCGTAACATTCAGCCTGCTAGCGGCGGCAGATGGTAAACAGTTGATGGCTGTTTCGTGAACTTATTTGTACTGCTATGAGAGAACTTTTACAATCACAAGAAAATGTTATAAAAGCCTTCAATGAACTTCTCGATATTTGGATATTTTTCACTTAGATAACCCCTTCATTCTGATTCCTACAATTTACCCAAACTGAATAAAGCTAACCCTTCCCACACTTATGCAACTGTTCTTGATGTTCCCCGTACCCCGTTTTACGGGGTTTATTTATCTCAACGTATTCGTTTTGCTAGAGTTTGTTCATCTATTGACGATTTTAACAGTCGGAATCTCACTTTAACTGAAAAGTTGCTTAAGCAAGGATATAGATATCATAAATTAAGAAAAACTTTTTTCTAAATTCTATTATCGAAATCTCTCACTTATTGGCAAACGTAATCTCAAGGCGCTCCTGCGACACGTTATTTCACATCATGAATGTTATGGTGATGGGATTAACAGACTTCGTAAGATTATTGGACATACCCTTTTCCCCACTTTGTTCATCAAATATGTTAATAAGAAAATCATTAAAAAGGGATATGATCCTATGGTACTACAATATACTGCATGTCTGGTTGTCAACCCTTTTACAGTTGGCATTCACGCCGGCCTCTTTGCATTTACGCCGATAAAAAAGGTTTAGTACTCTTTGAAAGCGACCTCTTAAATCCGGAAACGGAAGGAGTACGCCGGATATCTGTACTATTTCGTTTTTGTCGTACTCTTTATTACTTTTCTACAGTTACTCTTTTTGCAGCTCAATCATTGAGTACACTAGCGATAGGTGGATACAGATTGTTTAACTTAAATATATTCGTTTTACATGCACGTTACCACTGTATATGCCATCGCGGTTGTTGTACATTAATCGGAGTGGGGATACGTTTATTTACACTGTTCATCTTTTAGGGTTGGGATGAAATAAGTGTGAGGTTGGTCGCCCCTAAACCGGCTGAACCCCCGCCCCCTGACACTTTTGTCACTGACCGTTCCAAGGCGGTACTTCCATCTTTCTCCTATTGTTTGTTTGTTTTGTCTTTGTGCGTCTCTTTATGTTTTTGGTAGTTATGTACATTTTCTTGTGTTTCGGGCGGCTGTTTTTTCTGTATGTGGTGTTTCCTTCATTGTACGTTTATTTATATGTTAGGGGTTGGTGAACTCCCAGTACCTTGAAAAGTTTATTATAATCTTTGCAAAAATTCTAGATGATATCCAGATGAAATTCCAAATAACTACGCGTCTCACCAGGATCACATGTTTGCCATTCTGTTATTCAATCCGATTTACAACCAGTATAGCGTTTTAGTTCACAAACCAGAATGATGGTACAAAAGTACTTAAATATGATGAACTGGTATGACATTTCCGTCAAGTACTATAGATATTTTGGCAACAGAAAGAAACTACAAATTGCTGTCAACTGTCTGTTACGGAAATCAGTTTAGATCATATAAGGTGATTTCTAATAATAGTAAATGAAATGATTTGAACAAACACTTCTAATATAGAGCATTGTATAACACCTGGATAGTTAGCGCAGTCCTCGAGGTTGATATACATCTATTATGGTATCACGCAATAAAGTAGCTGATGGTAGAAGCGTGCATTAATTAAACAGAATGGGCAAGAAGAAAAACAAGTTAATTGAAATATGTTGCATTAAAAATCAAAAATTGTAATTGATAGTGAAATATGCTTCATGGAACTATCGACTTGTCATCACCCACTACTAACGTCTATCCTGATGTTAATCAAAACGCAGATAGCGCTGAACGAAAATGAATTTCATGGGTTTAATTTGCGGCACATGTGACATTTAAGGTCTACATGTACATGCTCCGTTTGGTTTTATTTGGGTCTGATGCAGCTGTAGCATTGCGCGAAGCAGAAAAAACTGAACCAGCGCACTTTGTTGATACATTGTTGGATGGCGCGATGCGGTTATAGGTTGTCCTCATTAACAAACAGTCTAGAAAGTTTTTTTCAATCCAAATTACAACTAGACAGTAAAACCGGCTTCTGAACACTTCAATTACGGTATGTGCTATTAATTGTATATATTTATGTATTTCAGTCGATTTTAACCGACACTAATGAAAAAGTCACACACAAGACGCAACCATTACCAAAACACGGATAGAAAATATTTGAGAGACACACACAAAAACATTCCCCCCACACACGAGAAACAATCTAAAGCACCAACAAACGCACAAGTACAAAGACACAACGGACAGTGGCAAAACTATTACTTATTTCTGTTTCTTTAAGTTCCACCTGTACAGAATTCTGACTTTAAACTGATAATGATGTGATACATGGTTTGTGAACCATATTACGTTTTCTGTTTGCCGAAATAAATATATCTATCTATGGACAAACTGCATAACGAGTCAACTCACAATTGTTTCTATTAGCGATCGAATATTGGTCAATTGCACTGAACGCTGAACAGGACAACAACAACTGTTACAAATTAATTTCTCCTCACATTTTGATCTGCTGTAGACTGCTTGCGCTTCGATTAAGCCTTTGAGAACCTACTGATTGAATGTCAGTTTGGATCCTGATGAGACGCCGTGTTATTGTTTGCAATGCGAGTCATGTGGACTGCGGGACAATGGTCAGGTAATTTTTCCCCTAAACGTTACATGTGCTGGTACGTCTTACATTTACACAGCATTTGCCTTTTTAAGATATTTTATTTATTATGGTGTGTCTAAGTATAATCATGCTGACTGGTTCTTTTGTCCTGCACTTCAATCTTATTACAATTTACTGGAATACATAAGTACTTGCACATGTATATGCTTTTATAATGAATGTTTACGGACTATACTTAACATTACTCTTTATTGTGCTTATTTATTTCAACTTCAAAATGTGTGTACGTGTGTTTAAAGGTATATATGTAAATGTGTGTTTGTATCTGTTTGTATGTGTGCGTATGTGTGTGTGTCCGTCTATGCGTGTTTAGGTGTGGGGATTGCCGTCCGTTGAACAAAGCTTCAGTTTCTGCATGAGGCAGATATCGTACCCATACTGTGTGATTGCATTCAGCAATATTTATCCAAACAAATAAAATTGAAACTTGCAATTTGCTAAATGCAGAACAATGAAATGTACGATAAGCACATATCCGTAGTCATGCTAAATGTTACCGGTTGCAGAAACACATTTTCGATCACATGGGAAAAAATGCAATCTCTTGCACAGGATGCATTGATTGCTAGATAAATTGTTCATATGGTGAAATCCGCAACGGAAATATCTAAAACAAAAATAACTGAATCCTCTCTTTACGAAGGAACTAACGCTTAACTATAAATCATTATCATTTATTATAATATCTAACAAATATCCTTCAATATAAGGCAATAGACTTATTTGTAGCTTGACATTACACAAGGAAGTAAATATACCAGGCGCAGTATTTTGAACTATAAGTTTGACAATAGTTCCGCCGCAGTCTCCACATAATCATTTTGCAATCATATACATTCCATATACAAGCCTTGCTTCAGGTTTAAAAAATCGAAATTCTACTGTTCGAAATCAGAGACTCAAACCATGCGAATTCTGATGAGACGCAGTGTAATCTGAATGTAAACTATATGCAAAGATTAATACGGAGTCACGTATGGTGATGAAATAGTTCAAATCCACGTTGTTTTGGAACTTATACATACACGTACATATTGTAACTAAACATATACTCGTAAGACACTATACCACTGCGTAGTATGACAGTGTGGATAACTGAATATAGATCGATAGTTTATGCCACAATGACTATATGTATGACGTGTGAAAATGGCTAGATCTCCATGAGTGTACGCCCTAGGTGGGCAAGGGTACTAAACGAATTAATGACAAACCATCAGAGTATCTCATGTGTTTAGAGTTATGCACTGCACGCTTAACTGATTGAGAGACCAAAGGACTGATTGAATAATGGGCAAACTGACATCCTGTAAATATCCTGTATTGAAAACTGAGAACATAATAAAAACAAATGACCTAGATCAAGTCTCGATAAAGATATTATGATACGTCCAAAAAATTCAGAATCAGTCATACACAACTCATAGTTTTGAGTAGTTGTTCTTTTATGACACAGAACCAATGCTTTACAAAGTGACTGTAAACACATCGCCAATTACAAAACGTACTTCAATCATGGTATTAAAAAGACAAAATTATCAAATGCATTCCCATACAACATATACGCCAAGATAACAGACCCTAATCAGGCAATCCTACAATGATGTAAAGAGCGACATTTCCATATATGTATTGTAGATATTTAATGTTGTATCTATTGTGCGTTTCGTCGCGTTTTGTCTTGTTATTGTGTTGTTTTGTGTTTGGTGATGTTTGGTGATGTGCCCTATTGTGTGTTACGCTCCTGTATGGCTGTTTTTCCACATTTGCGTAGTTCAACATCCTACATACATACTGATACCATAAACCCACATATTGTTCCATCATTTTTAAACTTATATGACGTAAAACGTCGCCCCGTACTTCATTCTCAGTGTTGTTATATTTTCTGGTCCTTCGGGATCATTAGTTTTGATTGTATCAGTATTGAAAATTGAATACTGCTTAAGCCAGTGCTAGGGGGCGTCAGTGATGTTGCGCTTTTAATTACTACTCATTAACATACTCAATAAAACCGAATCTGCAATTTTCTCTTTTGCCATTGCTGCTTTTGTTTTCGAAGGATCACCCACTTTCAGAATATATGTACTTCACAACAGCAGGTGTTAAACGCTTGTGTGGCGACCGTAAAAAGTCGCCCCGTACTTCATTCTCAGTGTTGTTATATTTTCTGGTCCTTCGGTATCATTAGTTTTGATGGTATAAGTTTTGAAAATTGAATACTGCTTAAGGCTGTGCTAGGGGGCATTAGTGGTGTTGCGCTTTTTATTACTTCTCATGAACAGACTCAATAAAACCGAGTCTGCAATTTTTACTTTTGTCATTGCTGCTTTTGTTTTCGAAGGATCACCCACTTTCAGAATATTAATCCTCACAAACTGTTAAAAAATCGAGTACCCACTCATTATGAATTGATAACCGTAGTATATACACAATTATACAAGTACATGAGTCATGCAGCAAACATCGTATACAAAACACACAGTCGCCTGAACAGAACCATGACAAAAAAGAGCAGCAAATATATATTGACTATCAAAAGACCAAACAAGACGTACAAAGACATAACAAATAAACAATCGGGGGAAAATGGAAACACTGCCTTAGACAGTCAGTGACACTTGCCACTGTACGTTTACACCGGTTTAGGGGCGCCAACCGGACAGATATCCCATCGCTACCCTAAAAGACAAACAGTGTAAATAAACCTATCGAACTACAGTGCCGAAGTGGAACTACTCATAACTTCCTCAAAAAGTTATTATGTTGAACAAAATTGAACCTTTTATAGGAATTCGTATAGCATTTGAGTGCAAAAACAGCAATACGAAAAGAGAACATTGCAAATTCGGTAATTTGGAGAGTGTTCAGGAGCAGTTATAAAAAATTAGACACTACTCCGTCCCTGGCATCGGCTAAAACATTAAAAATGATGCTCCTGAACAATAAGTAAATATATCACCACTGAGAATGAAGTACAGGACTACTTTGTACAGCCGCTACACAATCCCGTAACATCTGCTTTGAAGTAAATAAATTCTGAAAGTAGGAGATTATTTGAAAGCAAAAGCAATGATGCGAAAAGAGAATACTGCAGAGTTGGTTTTATGAGTTTGTTCATGGTCAGTTATCAAAAGTGCGACATTACTCACGCCCCGCCCCTTAAAACTTTGGAATCGCCTAACAATTTTAAGAATGTTGTCTTCAATAAATATAGATAATTGGCTACGGTCGATTTTACACACACGTATCGATAATAATTGATGTAATCCTAACCTGATCTTTTTCAATAATCATCTTCTGCCAGAATTATTATGTTCGTGTTTGGCGTTAATGTTGAGGAATTTTACCTTCGGTGGGAACATTATCTTTATCTATATATTGATATTTTAAACTCAATGAAAAGGTTTCACCCTTTATATATATATATATAATGTTATATTTTTGAAAATCCATCGTAAAACTGGCGCGGAAAACACAATAATTGTATTTCAGTATTGTATTACATATCAAACACACAAATAGTTTGCCTTATACACGCTCGTCAGTTGTAATTATTTTTAACACGTGAAAAAGCATTTGAGCAAAGGTATTGTGTCATGTTAAAGAAAAAAAACCTGATAATTGAATGCACGCTCATAACATGATGTTGGCTGATCTTATACTTTATTATATATGTTACTTCCACGGTCATAATTATGCATTGGTTTGGTGCGTGTAGCATACTTTGTCTGTCGTCCAAAAACTCTCATTGTAAGTCAATAAAAATATTGTTTGTGTAAACTGTAAAGGTAGGGCCGTTGCTAATGTTGAAAATATTGTCCAAACCCGTTTCCATGTGTATATACCCTCACATATTATGTACCAGAAATAGAATAGTCTGGGTTTCATTTGTCATTAAATGATACGTCATTCTAGAACATCGCCCTTTGCCGTGGGAGACGTCCCAAAATTAGTTTTACTTTTGGAAATAGCATTCACAGTGCAGTATTCATTTTCATGAACTATGGCATTTTTTAATCCTTAAAAGTTCTGACTGAAAGGCATGTGCAAAAAACTTAAGCAAAGTAGCTTGATGTCTAATCAGGATCAAAGCTATTTAAAAAACATACAAAAAATAAAAGTAGAAAGGTATAAAATTAAAAATCGTGGTTTAAAAAGCATTTTATCAACGTAAAAGCATATTTTATTTTTTTTAAACTCTTAAAAGAAACGTTTGAATATATCAGCATACACATTAGTAATTACTCTGATATATATTTATGTCCCCGCCTTTAGGAATTATCCTTGTCCGTACGTATGTCCGTACGTACGTACGAACATTTCTTCAAGTATTTCTTCGCTTATGTAGACCGGAATATTTGGTTTTAGGCATTATCATAGTGCGCTTTTCTTGATCTTGACCTCAAAATTGACAATGGAATGATTTCTTTTAAAATACATGACAAAAAAGACGATTTTGACAATAATGTTGTAAATTTCCCTCACCTCGATATAAATGTTCCCTGTGCACCATCGTTTATATATCTTAATTTATTCGTTCTGCTAGAGCTTGTTTTCCTGTTGACGATTTTAACAGTCGAACTATCATTTTAACTGAAAAGCTGCCTAAGAAAGGATATAGATATCATAAACTAAGAAACACATTATCTAAATTTTATCTCCGAAATCTCTCCCCTATTATTGGCAAGTGCAAAGGTAATCTTAAGGCGCTCCTGTCACACGGTATTTCACTTGTTGAATTTTATGTAAAATGTTTGAACCTATTTAATCACTTTGTTCACTAAATACAATAAAACAATCATTAAAAAGGGATATGATCCTATTGTACTACAACATACTGCATGTCTGGTTGTCAACCTTTTTACAGTTGGCAATCACGCTGCCGTCTTTGCATGTACATCGACAAGAAAGGTTTAGTACTCTATGAAAGCGACCTCTTCAATCCGGAAACGGAAGGAGGACGTCTCGTTTTTTGTCGTACCCTGTATTACTTTTCTACAGTTACTCTGCAGCTCAATCATTGAGTACACTAGCGATAGGTGTATACCGTTATTTCACTTAAATATGTTTTCGTACATGCACTTTACCACTCTATTTGCAATCGCGGTTGTTGTAGATTAGTCGGAGAGGGGATACGTTTATTTACCCTGTTTGTCTTTAAGAGTGGGAATTGAATAAGTGTGAGGATGAGCGCCCCTAAACCAGTTTAAACCCCCAGTGACATTTGTCACTGATCGCTCAAAGGCGGTACTTCCATATTCCCCCAATTGTTTGTTTGTTATGTCTGTGTGTCTCTTTGTGTCGTTTATATATATGTACATTTGCTGTTTGTGGTCGTGGTGCTAATTGGGCGGTTATGTGTTTTGTAGGCGGTGTTTATGTGCTGTTTCCTGCATGACTCATACATGAACTTGTACCGTGTCTCCTATTTAAGGGTTCTGTATGCCGACACTTTGATTGAATTTCGGTGAGTTTTTAATAACAAAATATTATGTCAAATATTTCTTCGCTTGTGTTAGCTGGAATGATTTGATATTTGGTCTGAAGCATAGTGCGTTGTACCGTGCCTTCCCTTTTCAGGCCAATCGAACATCTATTTCCGGTTAACCGACACTTTGATTGAATTTGGTTATTGTATTGTTCAATGACAAACTAATTCGTAACAGAATAGTTCGCTTGTGTCAGCCGGAATGGTTTGATATTTGATATGAACCATAATCATAGTAAGTTGTACCGTGTCTCCCCTGTTCAAGTCTGTAATTCATCTACCTTCTAATTGCCGATACTTTTTATTGAATTGTAGTGATACTTTAACGACAAATGACATACATTTCTTCGCTTGTATCAACTGGAATGATTTGATATTTGGTTTGAAGCATAATCGAAGTGGGTTGTACCATGTCTCCCATTTCCCGGTATGTCGTTTATATACTACCTGTTTGCCGACACTTTGATTAAATTTTGGTGATTTTGGTGATTTTTTATTTTTTCTCTCCTTTTTATGGTTATATTTTAATAATTTGTAATTGTAATATATACAGTAATCATCAACACATTAGCAGGTAGTAATAGATTGCGTCGCCTGCGTTTCACAAAGGCAACATAATTTATATGGATCACTATCCGCCTTGCGCCGTCGTAGTCTCCAAATAATGTCTGTCACATTTTGCTCCGGAAACACACAGGCCAGCTTCCTGATATTTGGAACAGAACATTAGTATGGAGAAACTTGAATAGTTGTATAGAGATTATATTATATGACAGAAATAAATCTGCACGAGGCAAACATGCAAACCTTAAGTCGACAAATTTTAATGCAGTTGTATCCGTGTCCCATTGACACATTTTCTTTTAGTCATTCAAATGTTTTATTCCTACATTATTTGATAGAAGGTTACATAAACCTTACTTTGAGTTATGTAATTTCAGCTGTTAAAAGCCACATTAGTCGAGAGATGGTAACCAACAAATGATGGAGAAGAATGAGGTATATTATTGAGTGACACCCAAACTCAATGTCCAATTGGATTTACTAGAAAAACAGGGAAAATATTATTTAAATCAACTGTTTGGATTACTAATGCAAATATAAACATTATTCTACTATGCTGAAATTAATAATTCCTTTCATATTTGTTCGTCGGCGAAATGTGATTTATTCTAATCTTCATTTTAAAATTTGTTTAAACAATAGTTTAATATTTGAATAATATTTACAGAAGAACTTGCCTAAGTAAACGTATAAATAATAATACAGATATATGTTGGAGCAGGTACTTGCTTAATGCAACACGAAATAAATACTGAAAGCTCTTATG
This sequence comes from Azorinus chamasolen, assembly GCA_963576725.1. NCBI lineage: Eukaryota > Metazoa > Mollusca > Bivalvia > Cardiida > Solecurtidae > Azorinus > Azorinus chamasolen. The sequence goes on along the minus strand of OY755251.1, from coordinate 23,596,922 downwards.
GGAATGTTCTTTCTGTCCTGCTACCATCTGCCTTCAAACCCAGAATTAAACAGGTGTCACTGTACATGAACATCAAAATAACTGCAAATGTTCGTAACATTCTAACGGTAACATGTACATATATATGGGACATTTATCAAATATACAAAACACCTTGGTACAAAACGATATAATGACCGCCTGTCTATTATAATGGAATATTAAATGCTAAAGTCGATTCACTGTTGCAAACATGCTTAAAATGACACGTCTTGTCACACAGTAAATTAACTTCAAACGTCCTGACGGCTAGCCATGAATGTCCAACTGTGTCATCGTAATCGTTTCACACAGTAATTATAAAGCTCTTGTCAAAGGCAATAAAAAGCTGCATAGTACGAGGCATATCACCAAAATACGCACAACTGACACCCGGTCAATCGTTTCCCTAAAGTTTGGTCGAATCGGACGTAGTCACAGTTGCACCAGATTCAAATTTGAGCAGACTGTTTTTCACAACTGGGAGTGGGTAAATACATATTGCTTTGAATTTGCTTTATTGATATCGACAACTAAACTATACTAAAAATAATCATTATTTCCAAAGTGTATTAGAGCTATATATATTCATTTATCAAAAAGTGGTGCGAATGTTTGAGCAATTTAAATGCAAAATGATATGGAATGACAATGCACAAATAGCAATTGGCATGCATATCAACGTCGTAAAACCATTATTTCCAATATTAAAACGATCGAAAATCTACATAATGCTGTTTTTGATGGCGTTTAATAAGTCTCTAAAATGCTATTATCTATTACATCTTGCCGTGATATCAAACAGAAATGCCGAAGTTACCGCGGTTTTCATCCAGTTAACGTATATAGAAAACGTAAAATACAGCTATGGCATATACAATAGTTATAGAGTTATCTGTGCAGATCAGATATAGAAAAAAGTTATACAGTTGATTACAACAGTTTGTTATTACTTATGTTGTTTTTATGTTGCTCAGTATCATTACTTAGTTACACAAGTATATCAAAACATCCCGAATTAATATGCTATTGAATATATGCTACTGGGCAATTACAAGCAAGTTGCATATAACAATTTTAAGTTTGCATTATATTGATAGTGTTGCAGTTTTAACCTGCATTAGTCCGGTAGGAAATTTGGCGAGAAACACATCTGAAAACCAAACAAATTTATTTATACAACGTGTGTCACATTGCAGAGCATGTTATTATAGTTCTATATAAATTAAATGTTTTTAATTTAGCTAAATTGATTGTACATTAATATTTACCATTTATTCTGCCTACCAAATGATATATACGGACATATTTGCCTACAGTATTTCTAAAAGTCAAGCTATATGTAAAAATATGCCAAATAGTTTGGATGCGGATATGACACCGAGCTACTCGGCGTGTCATCTTGATTCAAACTGTTTACATAGGTAATCACTCGTCCGCTAAAGGCTAAACTATGTTTTACATGGTTTATATGCGAAGACCAGCGCATGCAAAATAAGTCGGAATAATTGGTTTTTGACAATAAGGAAATTAAAACCGGTTATTTTCTGGGAATGTAACTTTTAATAGCTATATTAGATGGCCGTGTTAAAATTATGAGTTGGCTATTATTACGAGGCACCGACTAAGAACTTCCTTTTCCAGGAATATTCCATCAGCTGGCAGAAAGGGTTTGCTCAGTGTCATTTTTTTTTCTTCGGCGGCAGAAACAACACCAGGGACTGCGAAAACCTTATGTTTGTATTTCAGAAGCTTTGTTTGGATTTCGGTGTGCCTGTTGCAGAAGATAAAACAGTTGGTCCAGTGCAGGTGATAGTTTTTCTAGGCTTGGAGATCGACTCTATATAAATGGTTGTTAGAAATCCTCATAGAAAACTTAAAGAGCTTAAAAGTATGATCGAAGAGGCCCTTACCAGGAAAAAGATCACTTTACGTACTTTGCAATCCATTACAGGGCTGTTGATTTTTTGTCTCAGAGCTATTCCATCAGGTCGGGCTTTTTGTCGGCGGTTATACGATGCAATGGCAGCAGCATAAAAACCGCACCATTTTATACGAGTCGCCAAAGGTATGAGGGAAGATTTTAAATGTGATTGGTGTTTTGGACTGTTTCAATGGTAGTTGCATATTTCCAAACACATTTTGGTCCATCAACTTTGATATCCATTTATTTACGGATGTGGCTGTAAATCATGAGTTCGGTTGTGCAGCCTATCTTGAGCCCAAGTGGTTGTTTTTTCAGTGGCCAAAAATCTTGGGTCAGTTCCAACGTATTAAAAGATTTGACATTTCTAGAGCTAGTTCCAATTGTCATGGCGTTCTTTGCATGGGGTCAAAGTTTTGTTGGTCAAAAGATTTTGTTGCACACAGATAACCTTTCACTGGTTACGGTTTTGAATAAATGTACTTCAAAGTCTACAAGAGTTATGCAGCTTGTTAGACCCTTAGTACTGCACAAAATGCTTGTAAAGTGTCAGTTTAAGGCTAAGCACCTTCCGGGTTGTGACAATGGTATAGCAGATGCTTTGTCACGTAAAGACTATATACGGTTTCAGCACTTGGCTCCAGATGCTTCGCCCAAGCCGGATCCAGTTCCAGAATCCTTCCAGAAGCTGATCTCCGATTTGAATCTGAACGGTTGTTAGCAGCAGCATTTGCTCCTAAGACATTGACAGCTTACAATACTGGGTTACTTTGTTTTAGTCAATTCTTGAAGCAAGTTGATCTTACTTCTCAGTGGCCACCTACTATTGAACACGTTGCACGTTTCGTTGCACACATATCTTTGAAAAAATACTCCCCTGCTTCGGCACACTTATAATATATAGCCGGTATTGGTTACAATTGTAAAAGGCTAGATGTTAAAGATGTTACACAAAGCTTTGTTGTCAATGCTGCCTGGCCTGGACAAACTAAGCAAGACGACTGATAGTCGTCTGCCAATTACACCCAGTCTGCTAGACAAAATAGTAGAGAAGTTGTCAGGCCTTCACTTGTGCAAGGCAATCAACCTTTGATGGACCTCAGTTGGAGAAAAAGAGCAGAGTTATGGTGGCAAGAAAAAGGGGGACTAAGAAACAAACAATTGTCGAAATTTATTTATTTGTTGTTATCCGTTGAGGATCCACCTGACATCATGGTATTACACTGTGGAGGTAATGATATTGGATCTACTCCAGCTTTGCAACTAAGACTTTACATTTTGGATGAGTTGGATGTAATCCGATCTTTGGTACCGGGAGTATTGATCGTATGGTCTCAAATTCTGCCTAGGCGCAATTGGCGAGATGAAGTCACATTCCTCATTAAAGGCATTTCAAAGCTCCTTATATAAGTGACCCTCCCTATATACACAGTATCCAGCTGTGCTTCTGCAGTGTCCGGTCAGGGTCCATAGCCGTAAGAGATAAAGTTATGCAATTATACATTGATCCTCTGTGATGGTAGCCCGCCTTATCAGTTTGTGTATCAGATACCTAACAGTCTGCTCTCAAATTACACAGCATGGGGTTAATGGGTCAACATTCCTTTCGAAATGCCTTTAAATCAAGTGAGGGTTAGAGTCAATAATAAAATAGCTACTGAAGTTATTGGTAAAGGGGGCGGTTTATAAAGTACCCAGAAATTACAGAGGAAGATCATAATTTTTGTTGACTCTGTGCATTTGTCAGATATGGGCAATACTTTATTTTTACATAGGATTCAAGAAGCATTTCAATGCTTTCTGATATCAGATTGTGTGGCATTTCCTTCTAGATGAGCTGGCATGGCTTCAGCATTTGTATTTCTAATAAACCAGGAAATATGTAGTGTCGTAATTATTGAAATGGGTAAGACGTGACAGTGGTAATGAGTCATATTGTGTAATTAGATAGCGGCTGGTAATGAAAAAATGACTGATAATGTGTAATGAATGATAATGTATAATGTTGATAATGTGTAATGGAATAATGAATGATATTGTATAATGAAATAATGGATGATAATGTGAAAAATGATAATGTGTAATGAAGTATTGGCGAATGTTGTGGTTCTAATGATAATGAGGCCAGACATTTCAAACAACCCTGGTGGTTGCGTCGGCCATTGGACTGACAATGCTACCTCCATGGTACGGCGGTGGTCTGTAATGAAATAATGATAATGTATAATGAAATAATGAATGATAATGTGTAATGAAGTAATGGCGGATAATGTGGATATTGATAATGTGTGGTTCTAATGATAATGAGGCCAGACATTTCAAACAACCCTGGTGGTTGCGTCGGCCATTGGACTGACAACGCTACCTCCATGGTACGGCGGTGGCCTGTAATGAAATAATGATAATGTATAATGAAATAATGAATGATAATGTGTAATGAAGTAATGACGGATAATGTGGATATTGATAACGTGTGGTTATAATGATAATGAGGCCAGACATTTCAAACAACCCTGGTGGTTGCGTCGGCCATCTGACTGACAACGCTACCTCCATGGTATGGCGGTGGCCCCCTTGTGCTCCTTACTGGGATAAGGTTTTAGCATAGAACCTTTGGGCGTTCAGTTGGGAGCACAAGGGGACCATTTGGCGTGGTTTAGCGTTCTCAGCACTTTCCACACATTTACTTAAAACAATAACAGAATGGTGAAAAATAGACAATATTTAATAGGCTAAATTGATGGTAGGCAGCTGTTCCCAGGGTCTACCATTATTTTATTCTTGTAGACTGAAATCTACATCAAATAGGTACTGATGAAGTTGAAGCTGTGGCCAATACTTGCCAATAAAATTTATGTATAATGATCTAATCTTTGTTGTTTTAGCATTCCTCGAAAATAATTGGTTTTTGACAATAAGGAAATTAAAACCGGTTATTTTCTGGGAATGTAACTTTTAATAGCTATATTAGATGGCCGTGTTAAAATTATGAGTTGGCTATTATTACGAGGCACCGACTAAGAACTTCCTTTTCCAGGAATATTCCATCAGCTGGCAGAAAGGGTTTGCTCAGTGTCGGAAAAACTTAAAAATTACTATTCCTTGCATACAAAAACCCCACCCACCCACTCCCTTTATTCATGCTGGGATCTCATGTTCAGATATATTTTTGTTGCGCTTGTTTGTTTTTTGTTGTTTTTTTCGTTTATTTGCAGGACTGCTGTAGCTCGGGTCATTCGGGGGGATAGGATCGTCGCAGCTTCAACTGCCTAGCCAAAAATACAACTTCAACTGACTAATCGACAGTCCAAGATGGTGGCGTGGTTTAGCGTTCTCAGCACTTTCCACACATTTACTTAAAACAATAACAGAATGGTGAAAAATAGACAATATTTAATAGGCTAAATTGATGGTAGGCAGCTGTTCCCAGGGTCTACCATTATTTTATTCTTGTAGACTGAAATCTACATCAAATAGGTACTGATGAAGTTGAAGCTGTGGCCAATACTTGCCAATAAAATTTATGTATAATGATCTAATCTTTGTTGTTTTAGCATTCCTCGAAAATAATTGTTATTATTATCAAATAGATGGTACCCTTGTTCATGCTTTATATATTATGCTATCTATACCACTAGATGAGGTTATTTTCAAAACCGACCCCCCGTATATCTGACATACATGTACATACTTGTTCAATATAGCCAATGATGCCTGCTAGGTGCGAATGAGTGTATACCTATGCAAACAGTTTGGATCCAGATGAGATGCCGAGTAACTCGGTGTCTTATCAGGATCCAGAGTGTTTGACACAAAAATGCATTTTGGTAGACAAGTTGATTTTAGCGGGAGTTTTGAAAATGTAGTAGGTAAAAAATCTGTAAAAATGATTTGCTCACAGGCTAAAGGTTAAATTTTTACTATAATGTTGTGAGACAATGTTGTAGATTTACATAAAAGAATAAACATATCATTTCATACGCTTAACATCAAAACAATTATATACATAAAACTGAGACGAAAGGAGATAAGATTAAAAAGCTTGACGTGTTTGTTACAACACTGGTCTTCTTTATTTTAATCCTTAATGAAACAAGATGATGAAAGGTAAAGCTTCCACATTAGGGAACATAATTTATCTACATGTACCAACTAACCGAATTTGTATTATTTTTTTGTTATCCTCTTAGTCATTCTGTTTAATGATTTATTTATCTAAAATGCATTTTAAGACCAGGTAGTTTTTCATTAAGAAGTCAACGGCCTTTGAATACACTGAATATGTTCTTCATACGCTTGGTTGGTTTTGAATGACTGTCACTATATTCTATTTAGTGCATTTCGTTATTTCTATATCATTTTCATTATGATAAATGAACACTGAAATCTCGGCCATGATACAAACTGTAGATAATACCTTTATTATTTCATTAGCAAACAGAGCGAACCCTGATCAGACGGCTCCTATAGAAACAATATAACCGGCATAATACACTCTGTGTACAAACGAGTACACAGGTGTAATTATAAATGGTTGACGGTTTGGATCTATGTAATTCATATATTTTGATAAGATCTGGGTATATTATTTTATTATATAAAAATCATAGCGAGGAATGGAATGTAATTAATTCTATAATACATAAATATAAATAAATATAAATAAAACCTACCCTACACAAACAACGAGGGTCGAAATGACATCCCGAGTAACAAAATCGGAAATAAATCGAGCGTAAATGAAGTACAATTAAAGCAGAACAGATTTATAGCGGACACTTGTTTGAAGGATACATATTAACCTATTTTAAAAAGACACAGGCAAACACTGTAGACGAAGATCAGATGGCTTTTGTAAGATGCTTTGATTTCAATGGATTACACTACCAAATAGTTTGTTTCCTGTGCCCCCTTAATATGAAAAATGGAAGGGTTCCGAGATAACACCTGCACGAGTTGATGCTATTGGGATATATAGTTCAATGTTAAGTTTACTGATCAAAGAAATTGATTGTAATGTCGTTTAGATGAAACGCTAATATATAAAGAGAGGCATTTCCTGTAAGATTGTATATCTTATATATTATTAGCTTTTAGTGATAAGCTAATGATAGTGCACGTGTCGGGCTTTCATTAAAATTGCAGTCAATTCAGCGAACATCACGCAAAAGTGATAAAAGCTTGCTTTGTAATTTGTCTTCAAAGATTTTGTCAGAAGTCTTTTTCCCTGAAGGTGTTGGTCGCATCTCAATATATAGTAGCATCCCACTAAGCAATTACAAAAATAGTTCTAATTCAGGATATTAAAGGAGAAATTTTAATGCAGGTCGACAATTATAACAAGAGTGCCAGTGGGCACAATATACGCCCGTCGAGGTTTTCTTCAACATAAACTGGGGTTACGTATTTGCTAAATTCAAATTCTAAGTCCAATTTTGCGACCAAGTTTCAAGGTTGTAAATAGGCATACTTTAACAAAAAACCTTAACCAAAAATTCTAAATTAAAAAGTGCCATAATTGTGTTTAAATGCTTGAGATGAAGATGAAGCTTGTGATGGTGAACAAATGTTTCAAGTTTAAAAGCTTTATCTGAAAGGATTATGTAAATAAGTGGACTTTAACCAAAACCTTAACCAAAAATTCCAAGCTAAAAAGGGTCATAATTATGTCAAAATATTAGACAGCGTTATGTACTCTTGCCTACAGATGCAGCTTGTGATGGTGAGCAAGTGTTCCAAGTTTAAAAGCTTAATCTAAAAGGGTCAGGTAAATAAGTGGACTTTAACCAAAACTTTAACCAAAATTTCTAAGTTAAAAGGGGGCATAATTCTGTCAAAATGTTGGACAGTTATGTTCTCTTGCCTACAGGTAAAGCTTGTGATGGTGAACAAGTGTTCCAAGGTTAAAAGCTTTATTTCAAAGGGTTATGTAAATAAATGGACTTTAACGAAGCCTTAACCATAAATTCTAAGTTAAAAAGGAGAATTATTCTGTCAAAATGCTTGAAAAAGTTATGTACTCTTGTCTACAGGTTAAGATTGTGATGGTGAACAAGTGTTCCAAGTTTAAAAGCTTTATCTCAAAGGGTTATGTAAATAAATGGACTTTAACAAAGCCTTAACCAAAAATTCTAAGTTAAAAAGGGACATAATTCGGTCAAATTGCTTGACAGAGTTATTTTCTCTTGCCTACAGGTGAAGGTTGTGACGGTGAACAAGTGTTCTAAGTTTAAAAGCTTTATCTCAAAGGGTTATGTAAATAAATGGACTTTAACAAAGCCTTAACGAAAAATTCTAACTTAAAAAGGGGCATAATTCAGTCAAAAAAGTGTTATGTAAATAATTGGACTTGTTCCACATAAATTGAGGTTAACATTTTTGCTTGACGCAAATGCTAAACGCAAATTCTAAGTCCAATTAAGTGACCCTGACCTTGGATAAATGAGCTGGGACTTGGCAGGCTACTGTAGCATGTTTAGATATACATTTTGGTTAAAAGTACAAAAATGAGTCATGCAGGAAATACCACATACAGAACAAACACTCGCCCGAACAGCAACACAAGGAAATAGCAAATGTACATGGGTAGAAAAAAACAACAAGAGACGCACAAAGACAAAACAAACATACAATAGGAGGAAGATGGAAGTACCGCCTTGGAACGGTCAGTGACAAAAGTCACCGGGGGTTTAAACCGGTTTATGGGCGCCCAACCTCACCCTTATTCCATCCCCACCCTAAAAGACAAACAGTGTAAATAAACGTATCCCCTCTCCGACTAATTGTGGAAGGATCCACCAAGCGGAACTTGAGTTAGAGATGTTACAGACAGACAGACCGGTTAACATTTTTGCTAAACGCAAATTCTAAGTCCAATTGTGTGACCTTGACCTTGAATAAACAAACCGGGACTTGGCTGGCTACTGTAGCATGTCTAGATAAACATTGTGGCTAAATTTGAGAAGGATCCACCAAGCGGAACTTGAGTTAGAGATGTTACAGACATACAGACAACCAGACAACCAGACAACCAGACGGACAGACAGCGCCATTCCATAATACGTCCCGTTTTGTCAAACGGGCGTATAAAAACAGTCCTTGTAGGAGTTTTCTGCATTATTTTCATCTTGCACTTTGCAGCCTCCTGATTTTAAAGATTATTCATAGAGTGTTCGCTTTAGATGTGTTTTGTAGTTGTGTATTGACACCCATTATGCGACAGTATGCAATGTGCAATTCGTTGTAAGGCAATGGGTAATTTTCCATATACGATTTGACTCCACATTTTCAAAACTCCTCTTGTCTAAGCAATAGACCAGAATGATCTACACGTGCGTTTTTATAGGATTATTTTACCATTAACTTTATGGATATTCATGTAAGAAATAATGACATCATGAATATAAATTAGTGAATAATTATTATATCAATATATGAATGCGTTAATAAGGATATGAATGTGATAACCATGGCAGAAACTGCAGAATCAATTTATGTAATTCAAAACACCAATCACCTGATCTGTGTTTACTGTGTTTGCAAAGGCTTTAAATATGTCTCTATCTGTTAAAGTGTTAAACAATTGTTACTCTCAAATGTAGCAGTCTGTGCCGGAGCTAATGAACCTTATATGATAAGTAAACACTTTACGGTTAACCCTTTCAGTGCAGGAACGGGTCACACAATGTGTAGTATTGTTTATCCATATGTTAAACTTTTTGAGAGGATGATTTTTCATTCATGTATATAGATGTTTACTGAGGGAATGGGACTTCAGCAATCTATCTAAGATAGCAATCCATAGTATCCATCTCTTTTAACACTTTACCTCATAGGCTACTTTGCAGATCCAACCTCTTTCAAAAAATTTTCTGAATATGAACTTTTAATACTAAAAAGGAAACTTTTAGAAGGAGGACGTCGGATGTTTGTCGTTTTTGTAGTACCCTTTATTATTTGCAGCTCAATCATTGAGTACACTAGCGATAGGTGGCATCGCGGTTGTTGTAGGTTAGTCGGAGAGGGGATACGTTTATTTGAATTTGGATAATCCTTATTTTGAAAATATGGTTTCTTATATTTACATCACAGAAAAACTTGCTACTGACCGTGCCAAGGCGGTACTCTCTTTGTCACCCTTCCTTTTGTTTGCCTTGCGTCTTTGTGCTTGTGATTTTGTTCATGTGTGGAGTGTTTGTCTCTAGTTCTTGTGTGTTTGTTGGTGTTTTCTGTATTCATCTCATGTGTGAATGTGCGTTTGGGTGTGTGGTTGTGTGTGTGTGAGTGTCATGCTATCTATCGGTGTTTTGGTAGTGGTTTTGTCTTGTATGTGGCTTTGCCTGCTTAACTTTACTACTTTTCCATTTAAACAAAGCGAATCGATCCGACATTCCGGCTTCTTTTTTAGATTTGAATCTCTCCATCACTAATGATAAAGTTTCGTCTAAAACTTATGATAAAAGGGAAGATTTCGATTTCAAAATTGTTAATCATCCTTCTCTAAATGGTGATGTTCCCCGGTCTACATCTTATGGGGTTTACATTTTTCAACTTATTCGCTTCGCCCGAGCCTTTTCTTCGTTAGAATATTTTAATAGTCGTAATTTAGTTGTAACTCATAAACTTCTTAAGCAAGGCTACAGATATAATATAATTTCGAAAGCTTTTTCAAAATTTTATTACCGAAATTTACTCTAATGAGTAAATATAACTGCAGCTTACGGACGTTACTGCAACAAGGTATTTATCACCCAGATTTCTATGGTGATGGTATCTATAAACGGTGTCATATCGATTTTCACGATTTGTTTATTAAACGCATTAAAACTTTTAGGAAGAAATGTTATGACCCATTTATATTGCAACATACTGCATGTGTGGTTATCGACCCCTTTACAGTCTGTCGCTACGCTTCCCTCTTTGCTTTCACAAAGACAGACCGAGGGTAGTACTCTATGATAGTACACTCTTAAACCAAGAATTCGGTTGAGCTTACCAGACTCTTGTATTGCCTTTTCTCTGTCGTACCCTTAACGGCTTCCCTGCAGTTGCTCTGTCTTCAGCAAAGTCATTGAGTACATATTTGACGGACTTTCACAGTTGTTATGCTATGTTTTACATTTTGTACTGTGATTACTGTCTTCTATGTTGTGGGGAAGTCCGGCGAGGATACCTTTATTTACAATGTGTGTTTAGCTAGGATGGCTTTGAGATAAGTGTGAGGGTAGGATGACCGTTAACCGGTTTAAACCCCCAGTGTTGTTTTTGCCACTGACCGTTCTAAGGCGGCACTCTCTTTGTCACCCTTTCTTTTGTTTGTTTGGTGTCTTTGTACTTGTGTATTTGTTTGGGTTTGTGGTTTCCGTTTCGTGCGTGTGTTCGCCCTTGTGTTGGTCTGGTGTATTTGTACTTGTGTGTTTGTTCGTGTTCGGTATTTCCATCTCCTGTATGTGTGCGTGTTTATGTGTGTTGGGGTGTGTGTGTGTGTGGATTGCTTTCTTTCGATGTTTTCGTGATGGTGGCGTTTGGTGTGTCTTTTCCTGCTTGACTTTACTACTTTTTCTTTTACACTGTTTTTCTTTTAGGGTGGGTATGGAATAAGTGTGTGAGGTTGAGCGCCCCTAAACCGGTTACCCCCCCCCCCCAGTGACACTTGTCACTGGCCGTTCCAAGGCGGTACTTCCATCTTCCCCTATTTTCTGTTTGTTATGACTGTGCGTCTCGTTGTGTCTTTTATATTCATGTACATTTGTTGTTCGTCGTTGTGGTGCGTGTTTTGTATGCGGTGTTTCCTGCATGACTCATGCATGTAGTGTTAGAAATGTGTAGTTTTGAAACCATTTCAATAATTAGAGCAGTTGCTAATATGGAGCAAAACTTCTGTTTAGCACAATAGTTTAAAAAATGACTTTTACAGAGGCATCAAAAGGCATCAACATGAGGTAAATTTGTTAATGCATTTGACTGTTTTAAATTGGCACAAAGGTCCATCATATCTTGCTTCTTATATTAAATGATTTACGAAATATGGTACTCGAACAATTCTGTCTGGACTGGACTTGTGTCAACAGCTTTCACAGACAAACAACCTACATCTCTAGATGGGCATAAACAGAGGAAAGTTAGTTGTGTTCGTTATTGACAGAAAATAAGGTCCAAATCATCTATCTGTAACGTTTGACTGGATTCGTATTGGTGTTTGAATTATCATCAAGACAGGGACTGTGTTGGTCACAAGGCTGACTTACGACAATGGATGTCGAGCCGCATTTTCAACCTGGTCTTAAACCAGACGCTGTTTAAAACTGTATTTCCCTACATGAACTGGCAATAGCATGTCAATGCAGACGGTGTTTTAATAAATCTTTCTTTGCATGCATTAGCACAAACATATCTGTCTTTATGGTTAAATGAAGGGATAAATTATAACAACGAATCGATAACTATCAAAACAGTATAGCATAAACGAAGTAATTATCCATTAAATGTTGGCAGTTGAGCTTTCCCTGTGGAATATATTTGTTACATGCAGAAATAATTGGTATGCCGTGCTTAGTGCCTGGGTAAATTTGGAATAAGGACGACCCATTGAAAATAGTAAAATACAAATTAATTCCGAACCTTGAATTATACCATTTTTTTTAAATCACATTTATAATAAACATACATTTGAGAAAAGAGTAGGTGTTTTTGATAACCTATATTTTACATGTTTGTTTTTAAAGACTTTATTGCAATAAACTGTACTTTGAAATGACTAAGGGAAAATAAATCAAATGTACGAATAAAGACCTTCTAACATAAAAGCAATGACCATTTTTATTCTGTTATTATCAGATATTGTACTTACGTACGGTATTTAACCACCGTAATTCTAACTTTATTTGAAATATGATACTATGAAAAAATAAATAATAAATAAGTTAAAACTAAAAGTAAAACATTAGAGAAAGAAGCGGCGAAGACATTGCGTTAAATTGCACAATAAACAAACTTGCTCCTATTTACATGCTTATTTTTGATATGCACAGGAAGCACATATTTCCATAATTGTACATGTAAAATGTTGTATTAGCTTTATAGGCAATACTTACAAACATGGTCAGAGAACGTTTGTAGTTCGATTAATTTTGCAATTACGATATCTCAATATTTCTTTCTTGGTCGCTTACAAAGAAGAACAATATAAAGCAATACTAAATATCACGATAACACATACAAGGAGTGTCATTAGATTCATAGAAAATAAAACAAAATATATTGTATGAGCTTAATTAAGATGCCGTTATTACATTTATCGTTTCAGTCTTTCCCCAGTTACAATAAAAGAACCATATTCTCACTTATGAAAACATCGACTCTAATAACTGCAGCGAATGTGTGTGTGTTTGCGTGCGTGTGTGTATGTGTGTGTCCTATATAGTAAGCACTAAACAGAGAAATACAGTTTTTGTCGAACCCGCTTGAAGTTAGCTCGTAATAGTCGCCACAATATCTGCGTGTATGTTAGTGCTTGCGTGCGTCACTCCGGATTCGTCCGGGCTGTACCTCAGAGTTGCATGGAGGTGTTTTATAATGACGTGGCAGACATTTTCTTCTAAGGAGGACGGCGTGTCACGCGCAAAAACCAGATTAGTATCTAAAAAATGAGGGCCACACATGGAGGTCAAAATAAAAAAAACAAACTTTTACCTTTTGCTTTTTGGGGCTCTAACTCAGGGTTGCATGGAATGATTTTGAAATGAGTAGATGCAAGGTCAAGGTGGCACTTGGAGGTCAAATGTTCAGACTGTAAAAGTACATGTATGAGTCATGCAGGAAATACCGAATACAAAACACACAACCGCCCAAACAGCACCACGACGATAAACTGCAAATGCACATGTATAGTTTTATTATTAAAGACACAAATACATAACAAACAAACAATAGCGTGAAAATGGAAGTACCGCCGTGGAAGGGTCAGTGACAAATGCCACTGGGGGATTAAACCTGTACAGGGGCGCCCATCTCCACACTTATTCCACCCTCTCCGACTAATCTACGACAACCGCGGTGACAAATACAGTGGTAAAGTGCATGTAAACCGAAAACATATTTAAGTGAAACAAACTATATCCAACTATTGCTAGTGTAATAAATGATTGAACTGCAAACAAAGTAACTGTAGAAAAGTAACTCGGGTATGACAAAAACGAGATTATATCCCTTTTTAATGATTGTTTAAATATATTTAGTGAACAAAGTGAGAAAATGGGTTTGTCTAATTTCTTTCGACGTTTGTTAATCACATCACCATAAAATTCAGGATGTGAAATACCGTGTCGCAGGAGCGCCTTAAGATTATATTTGTACTTGCCAATAAGTGAGAGATTTCGATGATAAAATTTTGAGAATGTTTTTCTTAGTTAATGATATCTATATCCTTGCTTATGCAACTTTTCAATTAAAATGAGATGTCGACTGTTACAATCGCAACAGCAGAACAAGCTCTAGCGAAACGAATAATTTGAGATATATAAAGCCCGTAAGATGGGGCACGGGGAACATATCCATCAAGATGAGGGGAATTTACAATATTAAAATCAAAATCGACTCTTTTGTCGTAAAGTTTAGAAGAAATCATTCCATTGTCAATTTTAAGGTTAAGATCGAGAAAAGCCGCAAAGTGTCGGAAGGGTTAGCTTTATTCATTTTGAGTTCTTTTGGTAAATGGTAGGAATCAAAACATCGAAAATAGGGTTATCTAAGTTGAAAATATCATCCAAATATGGAGAAGTATCATTGAAGGCTTTTATGACATCTTCTTGTGATTGTGGGTTCAAACTCAACATGAAATCTCTCTCATAGCAGTACAAAAACAAATCGGCGACCATTTGATTACAATAGGCACTAATACGAATATCAATCAACAGACGGTATATAGCATTCCCATAACGTATCAATATGTTATCCAGAATGCTTTTGCAGCATTACATGCCAGAAATGATGTTTTTTCTCTGGCATATATTTTCTGGATTAAGCTAGTAAATTTATTTTTAATTAGATCATGAGGAAGGGTTGTGTACAAAGTAGTAAAATCGTATGTGCGTACAGGGGATGCAAGCAACTTTTGTTCTTAAGTTTGTTTAAGACCTTTGAAGAGTTTTTAATAGACAATATTTATTCCAGATGTAACTCAGAGTTGCATGGAAGGAATTTGAAATGACATGTAGAGAGGACGGCGTGTCACGCGGAAGAACCAGGTCAGTAGATGGAAGGTCACATTTGGAGGTCAAACGTAAAACATATATATTTATTTGCTTGTACAGGCTCTGCCGCAAAGTTGCCTGGACGGAAATTGAAATGACTTCGCAGAAATGTTATTCTAGAGAGGACGACATGGCAAGTGCAAGAATCAGGTCAGTTCAACTCTAATTGCATGGCTTGATTCTATATGAAGTTTGGTACACACACAATCCGGCAGACTCGACGACATGTTACCCTTGGGCAACTTTCAGTCTACACATGTAGTTAAAATACAAGTGGTATGCAGACTGAAAAAATGCTAAAAGCTCCTCTAGGGGATTTCTGTGTCCCTTTCATTCGTCATTAAGCAACTATCAGAGTATAAAAATCAGAAAGCTCATTTTAAAAACTGTAACGAACCCGGTAGCGTTTACTGTAGATCATATTGTGTCTGACAAATCATACATATTATCAGGGATATTATCCATTTATTTAGTGTGTAATTATCATTCCTGTCCGAGTTTCTTAGATATATCGGCAAAAAATAACTATAACCGTATGTACCAACTTAAATTTACTAAGAGTCTAGTTTGATGCCGTGAAATATGAGTTATGTTATTTTAATCATCACATTAATAAATGTTGTTATACCTTCTGATCCTTCGAAATCATGAATTTCAGTACTTCTTGTTCTGAAAATTGAATACCGCTTAAGCCGGTGCTAGGGGGCGTGAGCAGTGTTGCACTTTCAAGTATTGTTCATGAACAGACTCAATAAAACCGAGTCTGCAATTTTCTCTTTTTGTGTTGCAATTTTTGCTCTCGGCTCGGGGATCACCTCCCTTCAGAATTTTCATATAGCCATATTTCTAGTCTAAATGTTTGCTACTCGACAGTAAAACTACAAATATTATAGTTCTTATAAAATATTACGATATTCGTATAGTTTAAAATATTTCAGTGCATGCAACTTTAGTACAAACAACATTAAAATGGTTTGATTTTGTTCAAGGACAAATGTTTCGGAATGTTAATTGTCTGGGAATATACTCTGCACTCTGATTGGACAGCCCATGCAGAAAGGTCAATAAATCATGGACACTTACCACTTTTATTGTGAATAATTGTGATAAACACTAGGATATGCCTGCGTAATATCTGTTTAATAACAAATGTCTGTCAACCAAACTTATTCTACAGTTTCTTCCAATAATATTGTCTCGTTCGTGCAACATTTCCAACATTCAAATGAATGTTATGAAATTATACATCGTTATTCATTACATAAATATTAATAGGGGAGAGGTTAAATAAACGCTTGTTGCAGCCGGGTGAATATATTTTTATCATTTTCAATATTTACACAGTTTCTAAAACGAGTCAGTTCAAACCGATACTTCTGCTTCGGCTATTATTTGATTTAGTTCTACATTGCCAATGTGTAAGAATATCAATGTTGTATACATCATTGTAAGCTACATATTTCATTAGAAACTTTGCTTTTACCACAAATATATGTTCAGTTTGGCATCAAGGGCGTTTTGTTTTATAATATATAGTACCCCCCCTGGAACTAGTGTCAGTGCTGGTCTGTTAAAAAGGTAACAGCTGCATGCAGGGCGAAAGTCTACCAGTAAGCTCCCAAATGGAGCTTCGTGCATATCTTTCGGCCAGTTTTAAGCAGTCATCAAAATTCTTCTTGACTAAAATTCCGGTTGAAAGAAGTTTTATTGTATCTTATTGGTCTTAGTGAGTGAGTGAGTGAGTTGGGTTTTACGTCCGACCAACAGTATTTCAGTTATTTGCAGACGGCACCCGCATGAGACAAGTTATAGTGCTGCTATTGGTCTTAGACAAAGAATATATCAAATAAACACACATTGACTATCTAAAGCGAAGTGTAAATGCAAATAAACATTCACATTTTCCTGAGAGGATGCTTACTGTAATCATTTACTCCACACAACTTATCTTATATCTAAATGGAAAAACAATTTTAAAATATCTTAACATTGTGTCCTTAACGGCTTCCCCCGCAGTTGATCTGTCTTCAGCAAGGTCATTGAGTACATATTTGACTGACTTTCAGAGTCGGTATGCTATGTTTTACATTTTGTACTGTGATAACTGTCTTCTATGTAGTGTGGAAGGCCGGCGGGGATATTTTATTTACACTGTTTGTTTACTTGGGTAGCATTGAGATAAATGTGAGGTTATGACGTCCGTAAACCGGTTTAAACCCCCAGTGTTGGTTTTGCCACTGACCGTTCCAAGGCGGCACTCTCTTTGTCACCCTTGCTTGTGTTTGTTTGGTGTCTTTGTACTTATGTGTTTGTTCGGGTTTGTAGTTTTCGTCTCGTGCGTGTGCGTGTTTGTGTGTGTTTGCCCTCGCGTTTGTGTTGGACTGGTGTCTTTGTCTTTGGCCTTTTGCGTGTGGCTTTTCCTGCTTGACTTTACTACTTTTTCATTAATATTTGCGGTAACCATATGAACATTGAGAATATCTATCACTTGTTAAATGCAAGGACAGAGTTTCAAATAGCTTGATTCCTGTTTAGAAGTCTAATAACATGGCGTCATATCTTGTTTCAAGCTGTTAGCAAATACCAGCCTTGTTATGCTCAATGGGGTAATAGTTACAAGCAGGTGAGCGGAAAGTCCTTTATCCTGTTATTCGCAACCTGACTGACATGAGCAAACAGCTTAGATCTAGATAAAATGCATAATAACTAGGCGTGTCATCAGGATCGACACTGTTTGACGCTCATTTCATAGATTAATGAAATTGCGCCAGGTCAGATGTTGCGCTGAAATCAATGTTTTAGAGTGGGACAATGATTAGCGCTGATTTAAAGTAAACCAGACTGCAGAGGAATCCGAAACTTTTATTGTTAATTCTAGCCCTTGTACAACTACAAAGTTGTCTATGCTTTTGACTTCCTGTTTAACTAAGAACATGTACAATTATATTGTGTTATGACGTGCAAATTCCGGAATAAATATATTTTGGTCTATTAAAAATTCTTCAGAAGTCTTAAACAATTTATTTCATCCACTGCAAGCACATACGATTTTTCTTTTCTTCCTCTAATTAAAGATAAACTGTAATTTTTATCTTTTTGTGTTGCAATTTTTGAGCAATTTTCTCTTTTTGTGTTGCAATGTTTGCTCTCGGGGGATCACCTCCCTTCAGAATTACTAACTTAATCAAGAAAATATTTGCCAGAAAAAAAACCCATCATTTCTGCATGTAATGCTGAAAATGCTTTCTTTATTGACGAGCCAATGAAATATTACCCGAATTGACCATGCTCAGAAGTTTGCGAACCACTAGCCTTTCTTCTGGATAACATTCGTACGTTATGGGAATGCTATATACCGTCATATTTTTGGTATTCCTATGGGTACGAATTGTGCACCACTTGTCGCCGATTTGTTTATGTACTGCTATGAGAGAGATTTCACGTTGAGTTTGAACTCATAATCAAAAGAAGATGTCATAAAACCCTTCAATGATACTTCTCGCTTTTTGGATGATATTTGCAACTTCGATAACCCTTTTGTGATGTTCTGATTCCTACCATTTACCCACAGGAATTCAAATGGAATAAAGCTAAACCTTCCGCCACTTATGCGGCTTTTCTCGATCTAGACCTTAACATTGAAAATGGAATGATTTCTTCTAAACTTTTTGGGTTGTGTCAACTAATTTGGTATGCAATGGGCATAGTTTGTTCATCTTGCAGATCATAGGTTGCTTTTTTAAAGTACCCTGCTGATGTCAAACATTTGTCATACAACAATTATGTCCGATTAAACTCCGATATGTTATAAATGTCGTTTGTGAAACTATTAACCGATTGTTAAACAGCTTAGATCCTGATAAGTCGCCGGGTAACTCAGTGTCTCATTTGATGAACGCTGTTTGAAGATGACAGTTGGTCGCACTTAGCAGGCGAAGGTTAAAAATGAAATTATTAGTGACTCGGCGTCTCATCAGCATCTCAGTTGTTTGAATATCGGTAAATATTTTCTAAAACTCTTGGCCGATCGGTAGTAGACAATTTCAAATTTGAGCAGAAATTGTGTTTTCACAGAAGGGTAAGGTTTAATTCCCATATATGAATGTGTTGCACATTAATGCAATGACATGTAGTACAATATCTAACTATATTATTAATGATTGCCTAGCTGTGAATTCTGTTCAAAACGACCACCTATCTGGAAGTTATTTCTTTACATAAATCAAACTGTCAATAGATGCACCAAAGCAAACTCTGAAAGCTGTTGATCTCACGATGGAACGCAACAGCTTGACATTTTGTATATGTTTATTACATAACCACTTACTCATCAAAATTGATTCTAATTGTTAGTTTGATTATATGCAGAGTACTACGAAACACGATAATTCACGATTTCAACTTTGTAAATTCATCATGATTTTAATAGCTTAACAAACGAAGTTGGAATCAGGAACTCGTGACTGTGTGAGGTTGAAATAGGGCATTCATGACGCTGAAATCAAGAAGTTGAAATAGTGACACCAGCCTACCCATTAATTTCAAATTTGACTTTCAGTTGACATTGTGTGTGTGTATGTGCGTTCTGTTAAGCTGTTAGACTTATGTTCCTGAGTGACATATTCATGACCGATATTCACGAATTTGAACATTACTGTTTTGGTAACACGCTCATGACAGAATAGTAAATTTAAACCTTTCATTCTCAGCATTGCCGTCTACTGCACACAGTTACATCAATTTTAAGTTTCAAGAATAAGCGTTTGTTCGAATTCCTTATAAAAATACACATATTGTCGCACAATTTAGATCCTGATGAGACGCAGTCTTACTAATTTCTCAACTGGATCCAAAATATTTGCAAAAAATATCACAGACACGTTCTCGTGACGGAATGGCTTAATAGGCAATGGAGCAAGTCTACAAAAATATATCAAATATATCAAAATAGTATAAGTCGTGACTAACCCAATGACAATGTCATGGTTGTCAGCAAGAAAAGACAGCAGTTCACAGTTTTGTTAAACCATCAATACAGACAAGTCACTCGAAAATGATATCGACCTAGAATACTTAGGAAATTGACATAAATTGATCCCATACAACAGCTGTCATGTGACTGCACAAGAAGATATAGACGAGTGAAATCAACGTCTGTCCCTTGTACATGCTCTACAAGTCTATCGTTTTCTCATTTTCGTAAATATTAGTAGCCGTTATGCTTGTAAAAGTACAAAAATGAGTCATGCAGGAAACACCACATACAGAACAAACAGTCGCACGAACAGCAACACAAGGAAACAGCAAATGTACATAACTATAAAAACAACAAGAGACGCACAAAGACAAAACAAACACACAATAGGGGGAAGGTGGAAGCACCGCCTTGGAACGGTCAGTGACAAAAGTCACTGGGGGGTTAAACCGGTTTATGGGCGCCCAACCTCACACTTATTCCATCCCCACCCTAAAAGACAAACAGTGTAAATAAACGTATCCCCTCTCCGACTAATCTACAACAACCGCGACGGCAAATACAGTGGTAAAGTGCATGTATAACGAACACATTTAAGTGAACAAACTGTATCCACCTATCGCTAGTGTACTCAATGATTGAGCTGCAAACAGAGTAACTGTAGAAAAGTAATAAAGGGTACGACAAAAACGAAATAGTACAAATATCCGACATTTTCCTTCCATTTCTGGATTTAAGAGGTCGCCTTCATAGAGTACTAAACCTTTCTTGTCGGCGTACATGCAAAGAGGCCAGCGTGATTGCCAAGTGTAAAAGGGTTCACAACCAAACATGCAGTATGTTGTAGTACTACAGGATCATATTCCTTTTTAATGATTTTTTTAACATATTTGATGAACAAAGTGAGAAAATGGGTATGTCCAATAATTTTACGAAGTTTGTAAATCACATCACCATCAAATTCAGGATGTGAAACACCGTGTCGCAGAAGCTCCTTGAGATTAGATTGGTACTTGCCAATAAGCGAGAGATGTCGGTAGTAAAATTTAGAAAAAGTTTTTCTTAGTTTATGGTAATTATATCCTTGCTTAAGCAGTTTTTCAGTTAAAATGAGATTTCGACTGTTAAAATCGTCAATAGATGAACAAGCTCTAGCAAAACGAATAAGTTGAGATATATAAACCCCGTAAGATGGAGCACGAGGAACATCCCCGTCAAGATGAGGAAAATTAACAATATTAAAATCAAAATCATCTCTTTTGTCATATATTTTAGAAGAAATCATTCCATTATCAATTTTAAGGTCGAGATCAAGAAACGCTGCATAATTGTTGGACGGGTTAGCTTTATTCAATTTGAGTTCTTTAGGATAAATTGTAGGAATCAGAGCATCAAAGAAAGGGTTATCAAAGTTAAAAATATCATCCAAATATCGACAAGTTTCATTGAAGGCTTTTATAACATCTTCTTGTGATTGAGGATTCAAACACAACATGAAATCTCTCTCATAGCAGTACAAAAACAAATCTGCGACAAGTGGTGCACAATTCGTACCCATGGGAATACCAATTACCTGACGGTATATAGCATTCCCATAACGTACAAATATGTTATCCAAAAGAAAGGTTAGTGATTCGCGTAATTACTTTTTGTATCCGTGATAAGTTCACGCAATTGCGACAAAAATGTTCTGAAAATATACACTAGACACAAAGCCAGCGAACCAGCAGATTTGGAGATATACGGGGAACACATTCTGGTCACTGTAAGGTAACGAATATTATTCTACCTATTACACTGGAAGAAAAACAAACATCTCAGTGGTGCTAACATTCTCGTCTGTTGGAGACATTCTTGTCTACTTCAAGTTTTAGAGTGGGTATTTCTTCGATCATTTATAAGACAGATAATATGGTTTCACTTAGTCTGAATTCTGGTGAGACGCCAACTTCAATAAAACCGAGTCTGCAATTTTCTCTTTTTGTGTTGCAAGTTTTGCTTTCGGGGGATCACCATCCTTCAGAATTTACTAGGTGTCTCATCTGGATCCAAATCGTTCGCATATGGTAAGGGGTGTCTTCATGGCAAGGAAAGGGTTAAAGGAAAACATTGTTTTGGGAAAGCATGATCAGCTCAGGATGGATACAGACAGAGCTGATATGAAGTGATTATTGTCTAACGCGTCCAGTAAATAATCCGTTCGATGACGGTATCGAAGTTATGATGATGTTATTTAGATCGCAATTGCATGTTATGTCAATGGGATGTTAGCAATGTATGTGGTTGCGATTGTCTCTTACGTGTAAATGATACAACACTATATCGGTATTGTTAAGACGAACATGTCTGCTTCGAATTATTGACGACCTTAGGGGACTCTTGTTGCGAACACTCCAAATATAAGCTGTTAGAAGTGTTATACGGAATATCATGTCCGTAATATTTAATTGATATTATATTCTGAAATGGAGACTATTCAGGAGTAATAATTTAAAGTGCAATACAGTAAAACCCCTCTAATGTGACCACTTAATGAACAAACATGGCTGTCTTCATAAGCAGGTGGTTGCTTAATGCAGGACGAAATCTATGCAGTAAACTCCTATAGGAGCTTTCTTCATAACTTTCGTTCTGCATTAAGCTACCACATGTCTTTGCCACTGTGAATTATGCCCGTTTGTTGGTGGTCGCATTAGAGGGGTTTTACTGTACTACGCATGCCCCTTATTACCGGCATAAGCAGTGTTCAGTGTTCAAAACTAATGTCATCAAAGCTAATGACCCCAAAGGACCAGCACATATAACAACACTGAGAATAAAGAACGGGACGACTTTGTACGGATAAAACATTAAGATAAATGACACATTGGCATGACATTCTAATGGACAAAATTACAATCTCTTACATAGCCTAAACACATTTGTGTGTAAATCACGGAAGTGTGATTTTTAAGCGCAACAGACAACTCATTCCTGTCTGTGGTACGTACCTCACTATACCACCGTGTTTGTGGTATTAATAGGCGATTCGTTGGTATCTCAGACATCAGTTCGGAGAAAACAAATGTCTAATATAAGGACAATAAATATTTTTCCTGTGGTAATAAATTTATTCTAACACTGCTTCGAGTAACAGATACTATTTATAAATATTCAATATATATCGAAAGCACGAGACTCCGTCTATATAGAAATGTATATCTTAGATTTATGTCGTGACTGTCTTTGTTCATTTGAACCCTACTCCGACCGTAAAAACACTGTCTGAACAAACTGTTACAAGGATTACTTACTTGCGATTTGGTCGAATACTTGAAAAACTCCTGACCGAGTATCAACCAGATTAGTGTGTAACGAGACACCGAGTTATTTGGATGCTTATCTGGATATCTTAGTTGTTTGTCCACGACGGTTAGGTTGTCTGCACATGAAGTCCAGGGTCCATGCTTATAAAACTTTTTAGTTGAGTCTGAGTTCGTTCTCAAGCTTTTGATTGGTCAGATTTGAGCCTCTGGCCAGATTTGAGCCAAAGGCTCAAATCTGACCAATAAAAAACTTGAGAACGAAATCAGACTCAACTAAAAGTTTTATAAGCATGGATACAGGTTCCTATTGGTAGGATAAAGGTTACATAACATTTCGTATACCTCAGTAAACAAAATATTCTAACGTAATTGTCGTCTTGCATTTAATACACGTATAGAAGGCCTTCCTATACATATAATATGGTGTATTTTAATGTTGACAATATAAAATAAGATGAACCCTTAACCCACCTATCGTGACCTGGCTCGTATTTGAAAACATATTGGATCCAGATCAGGTACCACGATTCAACCCTTTCCCTGTTCTGTGTTTATTTCAAATTTCAATAACTACAGAATATTCATAAACAAAATATTTATCATGCAATTTGGAACAGTGTAACTATTTTAGAAAGTGAAGAAACAGTTCTATCGAATTTCATCAGTAAACAGAGCAGACACTGACCAGACGGCTCTTATAGGTGTCGTCTGATACGGGTCTTCTCTGTTTGCAGATTCGTAAAAACACATTTATATGAGGAAAAGGGTTAAGCTATTTGACACGCGGTCAATAGCTTCTCAAAAACGAATCGAAATCAAATGTTCACCAGTTCTAAATGTAAGCCGATTATCAAGATAATTTTTACGTCACATTGACGTTGTAACGATGACGTTACCATGCAACGTCATAATAACAAGTTTCGTTAGCGTCCGCGCTTGATGTATAAATTAGGGGATAACCGTTGCGTATTTGAAGATTTGCAGCAGTATATCGGTGGTTTATATGTCGCAAATTTAGTTTTACATGCGACGCGTTAGCGGAGCATGTAAAACGATTATTTGCGACATATAAACCACCGATATACTGCTGCAAATCTTCAAATACGCAACGGTTATCCCTATTCTAATGAAACCATAGATCCAGATGGTAAAAAACAAACAATACTTTACAGTCCTTTGATATTTTTTCTCTGTCGTCATGACGTGACGTCATGAAACACCGCATATCTCCGCATTACGCATATAGAAAATAGTTCTCCCGGAACCAAGCAATTGTGCTTATATTTAATATACCAAAAACTGGTGTTTTCACTTGATACTTTGATTTTCACAAATGAAAACCGTTAAGTCATGGTCCTTTGAATTTCTGACGGTAGGTCCCTTTCAAAACTACGAAAGATGAATCAAATTTGACCTCGACATTGCTCGAAATTCCACAATAATTGTGCACATGGACAACGGAATTATTTATTTTTTAAATTGTTTGCAATGTGGAACTGGTTGCATATTCAAGATACTTTGGCTGATTGGTGTATTTGATGAGAATGATGATAGGCCAAGTGGACGTGCAAATGGAAATTATCAGGAGCGACAATCTACAGGCATGTTTGGAATTTGCAAAGAGCCCTCGAGTGGTCTAGAGTGGGTGGGGCGAATTCTCATTATGGGACTGTCCTTGAAGAATTGAAGAATACTGCCGCTTCTGATTGTCGGACGAGTCGGCATTATAGCTTCGGACACTGGCTTCATTCTGATGACCGGACTTTTTCATTATTTCCCTGGTTTTGACACCAGCATAGGCCAACAGCTAGTGCATGATTGCGGTCTCTCGGACACAGTGATTTGTGCTTTAAAACTTTTGACGAAACAAGCCTCAGCAGAAATTGTTTTCATCATTTCGTTCAGCACACGCTTACCAACAGGCCTGAATGTGTATATGATTCTTCATAATCGACTGAATGTTTGGGTTACTGAATGAAATGGTTCGATCACGGGTGCAGTTTTATCAGGTATGTTTTCAGAGATTTACAGGACATGTTTCCTGCATGACTCATAAATTGTACTTTTGTCAGAGATCTTAGGTTTTCTATGTATACCACGAAGAGCGAAATTCAAGGTTATGTCAAACCACTTTTCTTTGGAAAGATTTGTGATTTATGGCAGAGAGGAAACCTGAGTTTTTTTTAGTGTTTTCAGATCATTGTCTGTGATCGGTTGGTAATGTTTAAATGTTGCCAGGTCAATCTTGAATAGTTTCAGCATGGATATAAATCTCACAGCTACATGGTTATATACCTTAAATCTTATATTTACAGGGTGCAGGTGCCACATACACCTCAACACAGAATAGAGGAAGAGAAACGTTTGTTCAAGTACAGTGAATTAGATCAACATGTGAAATAAATGGACTCAGGATCAACTTATGGGACTTCGCGATAGATATTTGAGTAGAATCGCCAGACTCACATTGACTACAACCATAAAGTGTGTTGAAAAAAACAAGCAAATTGAAAACATTTGACATTTCATTCGCCCAGTGTTTTCGTTCATTCAGACCCATTCATTCAATTTTACTATGAATGCGCGTATGAATATTTGGTAGTAAATTTTCTAGTGATTCGGTTTCCGACAGTATATTCATTTTTCCGACAGTATATCGGTGGTTTATATGCTCAAATTTTGTCACGTGGACCAATCAGAATGCGTGTTACAAAAATGTTGCATTAGAATGTCTGTTTGTTATACAGAATAAATTTGTTAGCCTGAGTTTACCTTTGTGCGAAACAAGAAGTAGTTCGTCGTTGTTTGTCCTATCCCTAGGATTAAGAAGTCCGATTCTAGTAGAAACTTGTCTAGCAGGAGATCGGTATAGAAAAAGGTCGCTCCGTGAAAAGACGGGAACACATCTAGTATAGCGGACCCCATTTTTTACCGCAAAATATAATACAATTATGTTAGTTGCGGTAAACATACGATGACGTAACCAATGACGTCAGAATATTTGCAAATGGCAGGATGTTGCTGTTTTGTGGGGGGGCTATCGCCCCCGAACCCCCTGCTTTATTAACTTTTTTCCATACAGAAACTCAAGCCACATATAGAAGTGATATGATGAAACATTTCCCTGCTTGAAATCCGTTTATTCAAATAATTATAACCGCCAGTTATTGTCCAAAAGTCGCCGCAGTGACCCTAGGTAAACATAAAGCAATTTAACAAAATGGCGTCGCGTTTAGCAACATTATTGGCTCAAAAAGGCACGCGCTGTGCTTTGTTATGATTCGTGATTTCCGGGGTCCGCTATACTAGATTCTTCCCAAAAGACGTCTGCTTCTTAGAAGAAAGATAATTTGCTTCTTAGGGGAAGAGGATTGACGAAGAGCAACGATAGGGGTCTGTTTCAAAGAAGTGAAGCAAGTCAAGGTAGAAGTCTGCTTCAAAGAAGTGAAGCAAGTCAAGGTAGAGGTCTGCTTTAAAGAAATGAAGCAAGTCGAGGTAGAGGTCTGCTTCAAAGAAGTGAAGCAAGTCGTGGTAGATGTCTGCTTCAAAGAAGTGAACCAAGTCAAGGGAGAGGTCTGCTTCAGAGAAGTAAAGCAAGTCAAGGAAGAGGTCCGCTTCAAAGAAGTGAAGCAAGTCAAGGAAGGGGTGCGCTTCAAAGAAGTGAAGCAAGTCGATGGAGAGGTCCGCTTTAAAGAAGTGAAGCAAGTCAAAGAAGAAGAGCACGTACAAGAGACGAACAGGTGAAGAAGAAGAATAGCACGTTCAAGAGAATGGCAAGTTCAAGAAGAAGAAGCGAGTTCAAGAAATAGAGCAAGGCAAAGTCTGAAAGAAAGATCTGTAACTGAATATCCTATAGAGCTTCAACATAACCACGACAACTTGACACCGAGATTATATTATTCGCAGTGGGCAAAGTGTTAAAACACGCTGTATATACAGTCATCTATCTGTTATATAACACTGCTTCTCGGCTGATCTCAAGGATACAGTCAATCCATACAACTTTATCCCACTATCCGCGACCTGCCTCGCATTTGCAACCTGACCCGCATTTCAGACGAGACGTCCATCTATGCGTCCCACTAGGATACCAGCTGTTTGAGATCCAGTTCATAGTTCTTGAAATATTGGTCAAAATAGCAACAGGTCCGCATTTGAACAGATATTAACGTTTTTACCATACCTACCGGCAACTGTTATTAGTTATATTTTACTGCATCCCCGCCGCTGATCGACCGCTCAATGATACAGGCAAGGCATAAGGCTTTAACGTCTCGTGAAATAGTTATTCATATTTTGAATGTTCTCAATAAACTGAAATGTCATCGCCAGCATAATACTGCTATGTTGGTCGTCTAAAGTCAGATACATGTATGTCAGTAATAAACAATAGAATTATGTTTTAGAAATGATTATACCCTTTGTTTATACTAGAGTATCACTGTATGGTAGCAAAAAAGCCCACAAATATTCAGTGTTTTCAATATGGCGGACGTAAAAAGTCGACGAGGTAAGTGTTGTTCGTTTTTGGGTTTGATCTAAACGTTTTAAAACGACATCCCCATCACTACATTTTAAATGAAACTTCAACGGCTACTAATATTTTCGGTCGCATTAAAATCTGTAGAAAAATACGATGCGTTGATAATTTGAAAAATGAAGCGAAAGCACTAACAGAAATGTCGCTTAAATGAATGCATCGATAAAAACTTCTCACGCATGTCAATTATTGCCTCATCAAAACCCGTTTTAGTAGATGTTTGAAAGCTTTTAAATTTTACATGCTGTACGTCACGGTGCAAACAATGCACTGTACACAAGAGGGAAACTTTTTCTGTACGCACCGTGATACAGAACAAACCAAAACTCTGTACGTCAAACACAAAATCTTACCAACGTCTGAAAAAGCTTTCTGCAGAAAATTAATTTAACCAAAGCATTGTAAAGAAACTAGCGCCGGTAGTGTATGCAAAGGTCGATCTGTTAACAGCTTTACAACTTTACAACTTTTGTGTGTATTGGACTTTAAAATGAAGAACACGAAATAAAAGCCGGATTTCAACATGATAATGAAATGTGATAAAATGTGAAGTACTTGGAGCTAGAAATAATTTGCGCGACTGTGAGACAAATCCACAAAAAGCTATGACAAATTGGTCATATTTGCAACAGCTAAATGACACACAAGGTCAAGGACTCTGTTCATACAGGTATATAAAATATAAGAACTCTAGTTGTTTGTCATGTAGGTTTGACCAGGTGTAATTTTGGATGATCAATCGAGATATAAATCATACTGCAACCGTTACTGTGATTTGATACAGTGACGGTGTTAGTGCTAAACAATAAACTTTGAATCCGGTTAACCATGACCAACCATGTGGATTTCTAAGTGAAAATAAGCTCCAGGTCAAAGGCAGAATGTGTGATGTGTGCAGATGACCAGTGTTCCAAGGTAATAAACTATAAGGCAATCCGTGTTGATACAAAATGAGACTCTGATATCTGGTTTAACAATTTCCATACACAAAGACGCACGGACAGACGAACAGACAGTCAATTCAATCATTATCTACCGGGGAAAATGACATCACAAAGAAAATTGTACGTTTCTATGTTATGCCATCTTGAAATGTATCATGTACTAAGCACTGTGCTGCGCATCCAAAATCTAAATATAGGAAATTAATGTCAATATGTACAATATATAACATTAGAAGAATGAACTTGGCTCTAGACATGATATAGATCTGATTCTACAGCTGCTTAAGCAAGGGTATAGATATCATAAGCTAAGAAAAACTTTCTCTAAAGTTTTTATCGATATCTCTCACTTATTGGCAAATACATGTACAAATGTAATCTCAAGGCGCTCCGGCGACATGTTATTTCACATCCAGAATGTTATGGTGTGATTTACAAACTTCGTAGGATTATTGGACATACCCATTTTTTCACTTTGTTCATCAAATATTGTTAAAAATTAATTAAACAGGGATATGATCCTGTAGTACTACAACATACTGCATATGTCTGGTTGTCAACCCTTTTAAAGTTGGCAATCACGTTGCCCTCTTTGCTATACGCCTACAAGAAAGGTTTAGTACTCTATGAAAGCGACCTATTAAATCCGGAAACGGAGGGAAGACGTCGGATATCTGTACTATTTCGTTTTTGTCGTACCCGTTATTACTTTTCTACAGTTACTCTGTCTCACTAATTGAGTACACTGGCGATAGGTGGATACAGTTTGTTTCACTTAAATGTTTTTGTTTCACATGCACTTTACAACATTATTTGTCATCGCGGTAGAAGATAAGTCCGAGAGGGGGCACGTTTATTTACACTATTTGTCTTTAAGTGTGAGGTTAGTCGCCCCTAAACCGGTTTAACTCCCCTCCTCCAGTGACGTTTGTCACTGACCGTTCCAAGGCGGTATTTCCATCACTCCTATTGTGTGTTTGTTTTGTCTTTGTGCGTCTCTTTATACTTTTGGTAGTTATGTATATTTGCTGTGTTTGGGCGGCTGTTTATTCTGGATTTGGTGTTTCCTGCATGACTCATATTTGTACTTGGCATCTGAAACTTTACACAGAAAGAACTTGGACAATCAACTGAAGTAACCTTTAGGTGACTGCACGTAGTGTAGAAATGTCAGTTACAAATTATATCCGCAGAAAGGGGGAATGGACATGTTTTCTTAAATGCATCGCGGCGTACAGCTTTTTTACATATTCCGTATCACCGTTGCGTACAGAAGTCGCCTTTTCTTTGGTGTACATTGCATTGTTTACCTATTCACCGCGGTGTACAACGTAACATTTAAACGCTTTCAAACAACTACTAAAACGGGTTTTGATAAGGAAATAATGAACATGGGTGAGAAGTTGGACAATAATTTGTTATAGATATATTCGTTTAAGCGAGATAATCGATAGTTTTTTGTAGTTCTCTCGCCTCATTTTGCAAATGCTCAATACACTGTGCTTAGGTACTGATATTAGGAAAACGCTGTGACTCGACCATATATGTTAAGTAGCTATTCATTTGCTTCGTTAAGTTCTTTCCTTCCATGTAATCCTTAGTGTAAGGGATGTCGTATTAAACAGTTTAGACCAAAAACAAATGACACTTACCTCGTCAACATTGTACGTCCGCCATATTGAAGACATCGCGAAGTTTTGGCGAACAATTCTACCGAACAGTGAATATTGCGTCGTGACAACGATTCGTGTTAAACGTTATCTAGACACACTGTTATACAAGTCCAGTTCGCAATATGCTTTCCGGATCACGCGTGTTCTACATTTTGAACATGTGCTACTATTATATTTATGTAAGCATTGTGCTAGTATTTATCATGGTCGCATAATGCCAACATATATCTGTTATAGTTTCTGATGTAGAGCAGATATATCCTTTTGCCGTATAGGTTGTACTAAATACCCTTTGAAAAGTTGAAAGCGTAGGACGAGTACTTTTGTTCGTAAGTGTTTTGCTGTCTATTCAACCGTCACAAAGACGCAGCGATAGAGTATCAAAATTAAGTAGTATGCAAATATGCCGGTGTATATGTAAACATACCGGTTTATATGCAAATATACTGTATTATTTTACAAACATACCGGTTTCTGCAGTAACATATAGGTTTCAGATATGCATAATTATATAGTGGCAATTCAGCATATATTGCAGCACCTCAGCCTATGTTGTCGCTGAAGAGCATACAATGCCATGTTTAAGCATATATTGTTCCACGGCAACACATAATTGTGTTGCTTATCGGCATATATTGCCAAATGACAGCATATAGAATCGCTTATCGGCATAACTATATTGTCGCACATCAGCATTATATTGATGCTTATCAACAATGATTGCCGCCCGTTAGTCTGTATTATAGTTCTAGGGTCTATACTGATGCATGTCTGCATACATCGTGAAAGGCGAAAATATATGAAACTGAAACAGTATATACTGTTACACACTGCCTATAAATGTATAATTATGGCTCAATACTAATTAGTTGATTGTGTACCGTAACTGTACAACACACCACCATCCTCAGTTTACATGACTGTGATTATATTTAAATCATAATTATAAATTTTGTTCTTGTTTTTGAAGAATCCAACAGGCAATAGTACAAATTTGCTCGTCAATAAACATGTACAATTGGTTATGAAACAACAAACTATCAAATTCGACTATCAAATCAAACATGAATGGATCGTTTAAATGTCCAATGCTATTTTCCGCATTGCTTGCGATAAAGTAGATCATAGCGATTTACAGAAATTTAATATGGCCATCAGATTTCCTTGCTTCACAATTGTTTATTCCGTATGTTTACGTTATAAATACTGCATCTAACGTGAAACGAGGCAATGGCTTTATTGTTTGTCGTAACATTAGCGTAACTGTCACTTGAGACAACACTGAGAATAATTTAGAATATCACAAACCAATCCTTTCCTCTTTAGGCGCAAAACAATTTTCGTCTGTGTCAATGTTCTCTGCTTTAAATGTAAAAGTGGACTTCTGTTTATATTCTTCTCGAAAGTGTTATGGTGTGTAAGACAGTTAAATGTCATCTCATCTGAATTCAAACTGTTTGTATAGCTAATCACATAGTCCGCCATTGCAGCAAGCCCCGAGCGCCACTTTCCCGCGAATTTGTCTGTGAAAGAGTCAAACATTCACCCACTCATATATTATACATCTAGAAAAGTTCTACCATATTTACTCAAGGAGACAGACACATTAATTTATACAGACATATAAAATGAAAACCAGTTTGTTAAATACCCACACGGACATAAAGCTTTGGAGAATTAATCTGCCCGACGTCATGTGGGGGGAATATAAAGTCCAGCTAACTAAGCGCTTTATGTAATTTTGTCTTTATATGTCTGTTCAAAACATACATTTAACATTTACCCCGCTGTGATGACTATTTCCGATGCAATGAGACATTCAAGAAACCATTGATCAAGTGTCATGGCACACGCCATTGTGACATAATTGACCTAATGTCAAACAGCTTTGATCCGGATGAGATGCTGAATGTTTCGGCGTCTAATCTTGTCTGTATCAAAGCGTTAGCAAATGCAAGTTATGTCGCGGATAGCAGGATAAGTAGTGAGAACCTTCTGACAAAAAACAATGATTTGTTTGAATATGCGTCAAACATATCCATTTGATTACAACATACGTCGTCAGTATCTTATTTGAAAGATACGAACTATATGCATGTAATTATAGTACATGAGAGGGTTCTTATCATATTAACCTTTAGCCTGTTGAAGAAACTCTTGTTGGTAGGAAATATCATCGACGTAGTTATCACAGTTGGTTTATCTTACATGTCGTTTTATCAACATGGTCAGAGGATGAGAAACAGGGTATACGTATTATTCACTGGCCCGCATCAGAACTTCAGTACAGTTCAGACGTGGACCATGTATGAATTTTCTTATATCTAGTTTCCATTTGATATATTCAACTAATGTCAGAGTCAAATAATTAAAATACTACCATATTTACCCATTTATGCCGGATTTGTTATTTTTCATGATTTTTGTCAAAACTGGTAGGAAATAGTGCATAATGGTCATATCTCAGCTTTATTTTATAATATGGGGTGATATTGTGTCAAAATACCATTTTATAATTTTGTCTACAAAAGTAGACAATAGGCGTAAAAGGGTACAGGTAAACACAGCATACACTCTTTCTCAAAAGTCAGGTTACACCCAGCACACGTTACTGATGAACGTGCAGAATATGTTTAGGCCCATATGTTCATCCTTCGTATCTCGTTAACCCTTTGCCTGTCATCTGTTTTTTTTCACTTTTAAAACTTCACAGATTGGCTTTGTTGTTGAGATGACGAGTTTCTTGGCTTCTCATCCAGATCCAAGCTGTTTCTACCTGGCACTATGTCCTGTTCAGTAGGTTAAGTGTTAATTATTCATTCTAACACACCTCACGCACACATCTACATAAACAAAGAAGGGACATATCTATGTTTGAATTCTCCATAAAACACCGCACGCGCTGTAGCGGCTTAACGTAATATGGCTTATCGGCCTATCGGCCTCGTGATTTATTTCCTACGCATCTATACGACTACCCGTGTTCGATTGCACGATGAAACACTGGTATGAATTTATTATTTCTTAAATCACAGTAATACAATTCACTCATAATGTTGGCATCATAAGACAAATATGCCACACTAATCTTCCCAATGATATGTAGCAGTTGGTAGGCTTTAGACTGTATGGTTTGATAGCTAAGTCGGCAGAGTGTTGGCATGGTAAGGCCCTGGGTTAAAGTCCCAATCGAGTCACAACTTTTTCACCACTTTACATTTGGCACC
The DNA here is from genome assembly GCA_963576725.1 of Azorinus chamasolen. Lineage (NCBI taxonomy): Eukaryota > Metazoa > Mollusca > Bivalvia > Cardiida > Solecurtidae > Azorinus > Azorinus chamasolen. The sequence goes on along the minus strand of OY755251.1, from coordinate 23,563,066 downwards.
CAACGTAAATATTTATATAAAATGTAATAATAAGAAACTCACGGAGTGTTCTTTGAGTAAGAATTCGTGACGATTTCTTGTGTAGAGGGTGTGTGTGTAGCCGAATATAGACTGCGATGAAACAGTTGGTAGGCTTTAAAAGCTCAGTCGGTAGAGTTTTGGCATGATAAGCCAACGACATTGGGTTAAAGTCCCAGTCGAGTGACAGCTTTTTCACCATGTTACATGTACAATCACCCTTATCTACACTTGGTGAATGCCTACGTCAAATCAGAGCATCGCATTCTGCATTTGCCTGACATAGTGTGGATAACATTTCTCTTGATAGCGTTGCATACTGATGTCTTCCATTCAGTCTGATGTGGTCTGGCACTCTCTTTTTGAGGGCCGTCTGCGGAACTTTGGTCTACTGATGCTTACCATTCTTCTATATTGTGCAAGGAACACTTTGATCAGGGCATGTCTTATCACCTGCATGTCTAGAGGGGACGACCGTCCTGTTGATGTTGCCCTGTACATGTGCCATGTTAGTTGTACGCTGAGATCAATGCAACATATGAAAACAGGGACCACCACTTCTTGGACCTCTTTGCAACACATTACTTCTATACATCCTGTTATATCCTATCTATTCCTCAATCAATTATTTGATTGTAGTGTCATATTAGAAAAGGTTGAGGGAGTCACTGAAGCCGGCTGGTCCAACTGGTGACTTCCCAAATTGTCGTTTGTCGTATCTTCATCTCCGCTTGCACTGTTCTCGTCTGTAAGTTCACCCACATTGGGTGACTGGATATGTATTTCTGCTCTTGTAAATCCGCTTATTCCGACATTGTTCAAAACCACCTAATTCACGTAGAACTTCCTATAAAAAATAAAATAACACAATTATTGAAAGTGTAAGTAGACGTATGGGCTTATCAAAGGCTTATCATGAGACTAGATATAAGATTTCATGAAAACAATTGAATAATTATCAGCAGTAGATTTGTAAGGGAGAATGTCTACAAAAGTAGACACTAGGCATAAGTGGGTTAAAAAGACGATTCTAAAGGGAGTCCAAAGAGTATTGTTTGTTGGAAAATAAAGGAACTATTCTTAAAAAGGCTTAATGTACGCGCGCGTCCTAAATGTGTCTATGTTTTGGTAGTAACGAAATTGAATTACCATCCAATCTACACACAAAATTAACAATAATTTTCCTTAAGTCAAGCTCTTCATCTAGGCTAAAAATGAGACCCGCTACAGGGTTCACTTAGTCCCTGAACGCTATGATTAGAATCCAAATCTGCGCATTTGGATTTATGCCAGGAAGCATGCAGTAGGAAGGTGATTCTACACAGGCCTTCTTCAGTGAACGGAACAATGCAATTTGTTCATTGAACGGAAACATCGTTTTTCGTCTTCCTCAACCTGGACATCTTGATAATACTGATATATTTTAAAAACGCATAAAACCCAAATACAAGCATACACATAAACAAACAAATAAACACTAGAGAGATGGTTCCAGATATATTATGAATAAGAAAACAAATACACGACACAGTCAGCTGGAAATGTTACCTGTGATATTTTGTATTCCCATTTAATCATTTAATCAAATACATCTTTCAAATACACCCTATTCAAGATAGAAATAAACTACAATTACAAACAAAAGAACGCTACACCTGTCATACATTGTATTATATAGTAGAATATACACTATAAAACAACGCAATGTAGAACGTGTTGACCAATTAACAAAATAAGATTGTTTTCCTAATGATGTAAGGAAAAGCTGCCCTGATATTATTTTGGAACCTATCCATGATTCATGTTAAGGAGACACAGCAAACAAAATATCTGCTATTGAACTATTTGGGTTCGGTAAACAGTGCAGACCTTGATCAGAGGGCTTCTCAAAAACCCTCTCAGCTGGACATTAACAGTTTGCCTATGTCGTTGTTAGGGGACACTGGGCACTAATGGGTTAACCCATTCCCTCATATTGATGTCATTTGACACCTATGCAAACGTCACTTGTTGAAACCATTGTGATAAATAGAGCAAATGCTCTATTTATCACAATTGTTTCAAACTACACAATTATAAACTTTTTCTTTTCTCTAGTTAATGTTCCTTTTCGGTAGATTTATTCATAGAGGTTGGATCTAAAATATCCTATGAGGTAATGTATAACAGTGCATACTCGACAATGTACCCGATGCACATTATGGCTGGATACGACTCGACATTTGTAAAAAAGCAATGTCATGGTTAGTAAAAACAACAATAGAGATGTAGGTATCAACATGGAGATTAGTTTCGCTAATCTCACGCTTCTAATACAATAGACCACCATCCCTTGCTCAAGTTCAGATGTGTAGTTATTTTAAAAACGGGTATAAATATCCTTAGTGACAAGTCAGCATTGCACAACTATGGTATCTGAAGGGACTGGGATAAGAGCCACTTGCTTACATAATGGTTATTATTAAATTACAAACGATATAAGGGTCACATCTTTTGTCAGGGTCAGGAATCTGATCAAACCTCACGCTGTATGGAAATATACTAATTAAAATACTGCATATTGCAATGAATGGCAAACCGTTCAGACCTTGATCAGACGTGGCACCTGAACTGGGTCTTCACCGATTGCAATACAACACGGTCCTGTTTCTAAGAGAGAATGCCGCTTGGTATATCACAAGACATTGCCCCCTCACAATGGGCGTCTTTTATGGGTGTCGCTCGCACCGAGTAGGTCTCACGTCTCGATTTCTTCTGATTTTATCGATCGCCATTGAATGTGTTAACTAAAGTTATTCATTATAAGCTTAACAAAATGATTTAAAAAATGTAAATGAAATGATAAATTCTGAAATTTTGAACATAAATACAGTTCTTTCAATCATTTTGCAAATACAGAGAAAGGGAGGGGGGGGGGGGTAGCTATTACACTTTCAGGACCGGACATTACACCTCTCCTTTCATAATGTACAATCTGACTTCAATGATATTGTGTATTCCCTTTAAGCTATAGTATTTTATCTTAATATGTCTTCATTTTTGTCCATACACTTTCTTTATTATTACAAGTAAAGGTTTTCTCTGTTTGTATAGAAATGATATATAGTACATGCAAATTGCAACAAAATACACTTTAAAATGACACCAATAATACACTTAAACAAGAAATGATGAAGCACTTTAAAAAATAACTATTTTAACCCTTTCCTCAATAAATACGCCTTTCTATGCTTTTGTATACAGAGTCGACCAAGGACAGATGGCTCCTGTACAGTGTAGGAGCTATCTGATCAGATTCTGCTGTTTGCTTATGGATTAAAATATTCTACAATTTATACTTTCGCAAAACATTCATGTGTTAATATGCCATTTCAAAAATGAATATAATTAATAATCACACGGGACCGTAATTTCTTTTCATGAATATTAATGGAGTGAAGGGTTAACACGTTCAAACAGTTTGATCCAGATCAGATTGTAAAAAAAAGTTTTATGACTCATTAGAATTCACACTATTTGACCGCACGCTGTGCCTTTGCTGTGTTCTAAATATATTTCTAATTTATATCAGAAATCACCTCAGATATCAAATAAGATTAAAATAGTTAACCCTTACAAAATGTCGGAAACAAGGCTATAAGACATCTTGCTAATTGTGATTACTCTGACGATTGTTTTTCTAGAGGTATTCTCATCAGCATCTGCATTGCTTTTTCTGCAAACATCACTCGGTTACACCACTCTAGATTAACATTAAACTCTTTCAGTCAGAAATTTGACGACTTAATTTGAATTGTAAGCCTTCACGACATTAAACGTCTCTTGCAAACTGGACCCAGATAAGATGTTTATTTCATTAAAAACAGAGCAGACGATTACTATTCAATCATTCTTACTGGTTGTCTGTTTATTAGATAACAGCTTCTGATCATTGTCCAAATTGTTTAAATTGTTTCTTTTACATTTATGTGTTTGCTGAAATCGGACAGTCAAACTTAAGTGTGATATATGTCATATAGATACCACTGTTCCCAGGTTGATTGCATATTTCCTGTTATGCCTTTCCCCTCATGGTTGCAGAAAAAAATACCTTACTAATTAAATATGGGGTCACGACACAGAAGGGTCACAGCAGGGTGTGATATATGATGATAACTTATCTATGACACTGCTAGACTGTTACACAAACAATATTGAATGTAATGTAATCCCTACCACAAAACAAGTGTATAACTTTTCGATTAGTTGTTGATTTGTTTAATTAACCCTTTACTCTATGAATATACATGTTAGGTAATTAAATTATTTTTATAAGTATATATTGACACAGAAAAGTTTGTGTATGGCAGAAACTGTGGAATCAGATATATATAATATCATAAGCAAACAGAGAATATTCTGATCAGACGGCTCCGAGAGGATCTGTCTAATCTGGGTCAATTCCGTTTGCAAAGGTATTAAAAGGCACATTGTGGATTAATTGATTAACACAACATTTTAACATTTAAGTAGCAGTCTGAAATGTGGTTACTAGTCAGTCAAGTATTTCTGTCGGCTTCTTAGGTTAAGGATAAAACTGATCATTTATATGCATTTTTAAAAAAAGCAAAATAAAAAACAAACTTGAAAATGTATAAAATATATTATATACGTATGTACAAAAATGAGTCATGCAGGAAACACCACATACAGATCAAACACTCGCCCGAACAGCAACACAAGGAAACAGCAAATGTACATAAGTAGAAAAAACAACAAGAGACGCACAAAGACAAAACAAACATTCCCCTTTCAAACACTCGTATCTTTCGTTATACTCGATGTTAAAGATGTAGTCAGTGCGAAATCAATCATTATTGGATAACAAAAGTCAGATACATATACATACAGTATATTATATGTATCTGCAATAGTGTAACAAATGTCCTACTCGGTGGCAGCGCCAACTAGTTGGACAGGGGCATATAACCGACAAAATAGCCATATTGCTAAATACTCAATTGCAATGTTAAAATTGTAGGGGAAGGGCCGTAACTAATGTTGGAAGAACTTGTGGCCCAACCCCCTTTCAATATTTATTGAAATAAAATATGTTTAAACTAACCGACAAAATATGTCCATATAGATACTCTTGATTCTTAATATCTACAGTACAAGCCACGCGGACTTTTTGTTTTCCGCGGCCCATCGCAATTTTATCCAACGCGGACACGGGTATTTTTGTCCGCGCTGATATGCGGTCTTCCGCAATCGAGCGCGGGTTGTGATGGGTCCGCGATGGTCCCTCCACAGGGGCACTCGTCGCCGGGCGCGATCGTTATCACCGCAGGTCGCGGTGGTATCACCGTGGACCACTGTGCACCACTGCGGATCGCGTTGGACCTTACCTGGATTGATATATCCTTTTCATCCTTTTATATCCATTTTCACGGCTTATCTTTCTCTTTACATGTACATACAAATATATACATCCACATTTTGCAAAATTGATATGAAATGTATGAAATAAAACACTCGAGAAATGGTTCGTTTAGACTAATTCCAAACCGAAACTGTTCTGCATTCGGCAAACACAAATTAATTCATCCATTATTTTTGGCGCGTTTGATTGTACTGGAATATAACCTGTCCGTGAATTGTCTGATTCGTTTCTGCATAATATGGGTGCGATATTCTAGTATGCTTTCTATTTCAATTATTTGTTGTTCAATACGTAAGATGTTTTATATAGAAACACGGAACACCTGTTAAACACAAAACACACACACAATAAGTTACTAGGTTGTATAACTTGTATCAGGTTTGCATACGTTTGTGCACATTGTTAGTGAATTCATCTTCATTTCGACTCTATGTTTTAGGTTCCAATTCTAATTCCCAATCGATTTTGTTTTCAGTTTCACATCAGTGTAAATTTTAATTATCAGAAATCTACTGGAAACGACCAACAAAACCTATTGATTCTGTTATGAGAATAGTCCTGACTGGTCTTCTTATGATTTCTGTATAGATCTACATGTATATCAATATTGTTCTGGCAGACGAAAGAATTGAGGGATTTTATTTACTAATACATCTAATATCAATTCAGCCAGGTGAGTTGTAAAGTTAGAAGTTTTCTCCATTATTTAGACTTGGTTCGGCAGCTTAAATGTACGTTTTAACCAGTTTCAATAGCCATTCGAATAATACTTGTATGGTTGTTTTATTACCCGTGTACTTAATATTTTACTGTGTACAAATGTACCTGTGTACATGTTTTGTCTTTCTGCTTGATGTACATGTACTGCATGTTTAGATTCTGCTCAATCGATTCACTGCCATGATGTACCTGCATCCTATGGATTAAAAAAGATAATCCATTTTTTTTTCTAAAAACGTAGATATAGATGTAAACCAGTTTTTGGTTCTGGTTTGATAATGAGATATTGGACGTCTGGTCTAGATATAAAGTGTTGTTAATGTCATGGCAACCGAATTCTGGGAGTGAAGGGGCATACGAATTAAATTAATCAATGTTATTAAAGAAGCGTATACAGTATGTACATGGTTTATCAAACCACGGACCTCGTACACCCACATTCTTTCGTTAAACGGATATGTCTAAACCAACGTGTCGCCTGCTTAAATTCCATGACCTATTCCTTACTTAGAAATAGATCACAATTTCCCCATTGTAAGTTGTATTTACTATTAAACCCTTCCATGTCAAACTTGAAAACTCTAATGTTTGCAAACAGTTTGGATCCTGATCAGACGCCGCGTCTGATAAGGATCCAAACCATTTGACACTTATATTAAAGTTTCTTAAGACCCATTCCTCCATACATGTAGGCTCAATTTGGATCCAACCTCTTTGAATAAATCTACCGAAAAGGAGCATTAAGTAGATAAAATTATTGTTTTTAGAATTTTGTAATTTGAAACCATTGTGTTAAATAGAGCATATACTCCTATACGTGTAGGAGCAAATGCTCTTTTTATCACATTGGTTTCAACAGGTGACTTTTACAGAGGCGTAGAAAGGAGTATTTATGGAGGAAAGGGTTAAGTAAAAACTATCATAATTATTTTATAAAGAAAAGTAGATGAAACATGTAAGCAGACAATGATTTGACAGTGACTATTTTAGTGGATTATTACGTCATAATGACAGTGAAGGGGTTTATAGCATACAGTACAGATTACAGCAAACACCTCCTTTCAACAACACTTTAAATGAATCCCCAAAACTTACAGTGGAACCTCTCTACATCGATACATGTACAAATAAAATGTCTGTTTTAAGACAGGTGGCAGATTAATGCAGGATAAAAGTACTTTTGTCCTGCATTAAGCGGCCACTTGTATTCAAAAGATCCCAGGTATTCCTTACTGGGTTGTCTCTTGAGAGAGATTTGCCATGAAACTCCGATGAGCAACAACCTCTCTACAACGACAATACAGAAGTTTATATCCCCCAGAGTGTTGCTTTGCAGAGGTTATACTGTAGTTATCATTTATTAATAAATACGTACAGCAAAATATATCTCTCATACATGTACGCCAACTTTCTTTCTTTTTAAAAGCATATTTCTTAATTTAAATGCCAATTTCTAGTTTTAAAGTAAGCCGGTGGTCTAATATTCGATGCGTTAAAAATGTAACTGCCCCTGATAATAACAAAATTACTGCAAAACCTTATAAAACGAACCCTGTGACCATACCGAGAAAATGACCTGATTAGAGAGGTTCTCAAACCGGTAGAGCGAAGTAAAATAACAATTCAAAACAGTTGAATTGGCTGTCATTTAAAAAAGGTGGTAACTAAACACAGGATACATGTAGCTCCAATATCGGTTTAGAAAGATTATCGGTTAAGGGGCGGCGATTGTAAACAACCATTCTTAAAAATGTTGATTTGACGATCGTTTAAAACAGATGACAGCTAATTGCAGAATTGAAGTAATTTAGAAAGCTCCTTACTCTTTCTGCATTACCGATTTCCTTTGTAATCAACCGTCCGTTTTTAGAACAATGTAGGTATTTTCTTTTTTATCCTTTGCGAGCAAGTAGAGCAAGTAAAATAAAATAAAATTTGCAGGGGACAAATGTCAGCCCTATCCTCCCATGCCCAAATAGGAGAACAAATGTCCTAGAGAGAAAATGTCCGTATACCGAAGGGTAGATACAATGTACAACAAGAAGCTGGAATGAATCGGCCTTCAGGAACGCCCTATACATTACCAGCTGAATTTTGGAGAAAAAAAGATCCCATGATCTGGCCTTTCTTTGAAATGGAAGACATTCTTATTTATGTGTTGGACATGCCTCATATGTCGAATAGGGGTACACTCGAAAGCCCTTTACTACAAAATCTCCTCATCTAAAAGCCCCTCACTACAGAAGCCCCTCGATCAAAAGCCCCTCACTAAAATGGCCAAGGCTTACAAAAGCCCCCCACTATTTTTGTTAATTAATCATTATACTCCAAATATTTGGACAAAGTGAACCAAAATCAAAATTACAGCTATCTGGATCTACCCTGTTTGCTGAATGACCAGTTTATAAAGATTCATTAAGTAAGGTAATTAGCACACTCTATACTTATAAAAGTAAACATTGTAGATCACAAGGAGGAGATTCCTTATATTTATTTCAAACAGGGTAGACCCAAATCAAATCTAAAGCTATATGATCTAGTTCAACCATGTTTGCTTTGTGACAGTTAATATAGATCCAATAGCTATGGATGATGTAATATTAGCCATATTATTTATAAATTATTATAATATTACCCCAATTAACTTAAACACAAACTTTTTCCATTTTCTAATTCCTTAACTTTCTTAAATTTCAAACAGAGTAGACCAAAATCAAAATACTGAGCAATCTGATCTGGATCTACCCTGTTTGCTCAATGACAAGCTTATAAATATTCGTTAAGTAAGATAATTAGAACACTCCTTTTAAAAGTACACTTAACAAAGCACTTAAAGTTCAATTAATGTTAGTATTGTTTTTTGTGAGGGGCTTTTGTAAACTTTGACCATTTTGGTGAGGGGATTTTGCAAGAGGGGCTTTTGTAGTGAGGGGCTATTGTGATACACGCGTTGAATAATTTAGATCAACAGTATTTAGAATTTTAAATCGCGTTTTGTTTTAATAAGATCTAGATATTAAGATATACATGTACAGTCTCACGGCGTTCATTTATGTGTTGTAAAATGTCTTCTTTCTGGCTACTGTAAAGTACCATATCAGATCTAGTAAAAGTATTTTAGTATAGATCTAGATCATATAAATCTAAACTGTCTTTAGAACTAGAATTCGCAATAATATAACTGGTTTTAATCGGTAGGGTTTAATTATGCTTAGCCATAGATCTATTTGTCAAAGCATAGTTATCTTCTATTTTTCGGGAAACTGTTTAACAAATCATAACTTTAGACAATTGGCACATTGTTAGGTAGTTCGGTTTCATTACACGCATTCCTGTTACGTAATAATTCATAACTTTGTTGACAGTGTGTGATAGATGGCAGTTGTGTGACACTGACCCTTGCCCCCTGCTGAGAAATTAGGGGATTTACTGACCATCTGGCACCTTTGATCGTTACTATTTTCTTTTGTCTAGCTAGTAAATTACAGCATACATGTATTTAGGCTGAGTAAGTAATATAATAATATAGTCTGGACACTGCCTAACACAATTCATTTTCAGTATTTAAAACAAACAGTTTGTATTGTTAAATGCGGGAAATAAAACTACTGACATTTGAACACTGTAGAACCAGACAAGGTGGCTCAAAAAGCAACCATCTGACCAGGGTCTTCACTGTGTATTATTCAAAATCAAATAGCTAAGTTAGGTCTTATATAATGAATGGAATCTACAGTTAAACAATGACGGGCCATTCCACCTTAAAATACAAACCTTCTCTAATATAAACGTGTTTTCAAGCATTTGCAAACAGCGTAGTCCCAGATCATACGCATGATCTGGGCCTGCTCAGTTTATTTATGGAATTGTAATAGGCCCGACTCTACAATTTCTACCAACATCAAAACAATCTTGTCTACAAATGCCATTCAAAACATTAGCTTATAAATATTCATGATATCATTATTTCTTACATGAATACTGAACAGGGACAGGGTTAATCAGCAAAAGTAACAGAATTACAAGAATGTTTTCATAGTTATACAATTCATAAAACTATGTTTATTAATTTAAAACTCTTAAATGATAAGACTTCTTATCAGATTTCTTAAATAAAAGCTGTTTGACCAGGAGTCTGCTCTGTTTGCTTATCCCTTTACCATATATAAACAATGTCCATGCCTTTGCAAACAGAGTAGACCAAGATCTGAAGGCGCCTATTGGAGTCGTATGATCGGTACCAGCTCTGTTTACTTGTGAAATTATATAAGATCTGACTCTACATTTTCTACAAGTATCAAGAAAAGTCATGGACCGCGTACCTACACCATTATAAAAATCAACTTATAAATAGCATGATGTCATCTTTTCCGACATAAATATTAAACAGGGACAAGGTTGAAACCCACCGACAACCAAACTTTAGGTTACGCTTCAGCTAGAGATCCGCACGTCTGACATGACCCGGCAACAGAAGTAAAAATTCTGAGAGCATCGACGCTTTTCACGTGCTTGCAAACAGAGTAGACACGGATACGATGGCTCTTATAGAAACCGTCTGATCAGGGTATTCTCTGTTTGCTTATGAATTTATGTTGAATCTAACTCTATATTTTTGTTCCAATACCAAATCAGCCTCAGTACATAAGCTATTTTAAAAATAAATTTAATAAATATTCATGATATCGGTATTTCGGTTTACGGACATTTGCCCCCGGACACTTGCCCCGGACCTTTGCCCCCTATTTGGGGCCTTAAAAAAAGGATAAAATATAATTTTGAAAAAAGGGTGGCATTTTTTCCAGTGGCATATATTCCAATGGCATTTTTCCAAATCAGGGTGGCATTTTTTCCAGTGGCATTTTTTCCGGTGGCATTTTTTTTTCCAGTGGCATTTTTCCGCACACCGCATTAAGCAGTCACTTGCCTTTGAAAATGATACACTAACACTTATTCGATGTTTTTACGCGGAAAAAAAATTTAGTCGATTTTTATTTTAAAAGAAGACAGAAGGAAACCCGGTAAGAAAACAAAAAAACATTTTTAAAAGCAAATTCTTTCAGCATAATAAATGTAGGTAACTTGGACATTCTCTATAGGACTCTGAAAGTTTAAAAAGATAAAAAAAAAATGCAGATCAACCCTTAGCCAGCCGAGCGTGGCTTCCTTAATATTTACAAACAGTTTGTATACTGAACAGATGATGAGTTCCCCAGAGTGTTACTAGGGTCAAATATGTCTGACTCTCATTTTTCTGTTTGTTTTCAACGAACTAAAGCAATGCTTATTTCATTTATTTTGCAGACTACATTTTTTAAGCGGACGATAATTCAGTATAATGAGGGTCAAATGTTTTGGTCATACATTAAAACAATGATCGCTTTGCGTGCTCTACAATGTACGGAAACTACCTTGGTGTTTCAGCGCAGGGGGTCATTGATTTATGGTCATCATTGTGTTAATTATTTGTGTCATCAATAAAGTTCCGACAACTTTAAAGAAAGACTATCGGGTATTTCCGCTCTTTTGCTACTATCAAGATGTCACAGCTCATTGGTTCAGTATCTTTAAGACCCACCCATTGAAAAGACATAATCCAATCAACTGTCACCTATAGGCGTGTCAATCACCAATAATTGATATTGCTCTTCATAATTGATGAGCGGTCATCCATATTTCCCACAATATTAAATATAGAATGAATGGGTATTATGTATTCAAAATTTCTTCATATTGTACTTTAACCCTTTCCCTCATATGAACGTGTTTTCACGCAATTGCAAACAGAGAATGGTCTTCTCTGACCTCTTAGAGGAGCCGTCTGATCAGGGTCTACTCTGTTTGCTAATAGAATTTGATAGATATATTTCTTTGCTTTGTTAAATAGCTGCAATGTCCCCCCTTCCATATTTCATTTATAACTATTTTTGTCCATGAATATTCTAGAGTATGTATTGAAATTTTGAATAAACATAGAACAGGGAAATGTTAAATAAAACAATCTCTATAAGCTTGAAATTGATGTCGGTGAGGGTTTGACGTTAGGTTTAAAACCAGTCAATGTTATTTTACATGTAAGTATTATTTTAAGAAATTGTTAATACAAGATATCCATCCATGCTATCAGATCGGACAAGGCCTTATAGACCAGTTATATTGAATTTGTCTGTTGTTGTCGTGGAGACATAGCATGCTACGAGCACCTGTGAATCAATACAGGGGCACTGTATTAAAATCAAATATTTATCATGTTTTAGACTTTGTTATTGTCTGATACATAATTAATAAGCCCATAATATATTTCCTCACCGTCCCTGTCCCTCTCTCTGTGTACAATTGTTGTTGTTTCTAAGAAGTCCTCTCCCCCAAAAAAACATTTACAATGATACGCAATCACAAGGCCAGAAGGGACGTCAGAATCTCTCTCTCTCCGTCTCTCCGTCTCTCTCCGTCTCTCTCTCTCTCTCCCGTCTCTCTCCCGTCTCTCTCTCTCTCTCTCTCTCTCTCTCTCTCTCTCTCTCCCCCTCTCTATGTCCGTCTCTTCCACCTCTTACTCTCCCTCTCTGTCTGTCTGTCTGTCTGTCTGTGGCTGTCCCTATCTATCTGTCTCTCTGTGTGTCTCTCTTTCTGTCTCTGTCTCTGTGTGTGTCTCTCCCTCCCCCCACCCTCTCTCTCTCTCTCTCTCTTCCCGCAGATGTGAATGGATTGCGTATGACTATCTATCATTTCAACTTTTATATTGGTAATGGAGTAATAATTTCCCCAGGACGAATGGCAATTTGTGCTTGACAGATCCTATAAGAAACCAATGCACACCCTGATCATACAGCCTCTAAGAGCTGTCTGATCTGGGTCTGCACTGTTTTTGAATTGCGTCAATATATGCTACTAGCATGAAAAGGGTTAATATGACTTAAATGAATAACATTACGATCGCAGCTTTGAACTCATCTGAAAGACAACGACATACCAATATTTGGCTATCTGTTATTTCAGGTGGCTCTTTTATACAGAGTAATGATTTATGCAGGCGACTGCTTTGCGCCGTTTCAAAATAAATTATAATACAATAAGCTACAATAGTTTTCATCTTAATTCTGATATCAACTTAAATCTTGTAGCTGCACTACATGGTCGGTCAAACAAGAATAGCTGTAACAGTATAGATTATTAGTGTAGATGCGGTGTATTAGTGTATTAGTGTAGATGCGTTTCGAACTTTATAATTATTTAATCAACTGTTTGCATCTCTTCGTCGAATGATACCCAGTTCAACCCTTTACTCCATAGGTACTCATTATAGTGCGTTAATCCATTCCTCCACTCAAAAATAGTTCCACTTGATACATTCATGAATATGCGCCATAAGAAATATTTCTATATCACAGTAGACTGTAGCTTAAAGCAGGCTGAGAAAAACGCAAAATGGTCCCATTCAGCCTGTTTTAATCAAACATCTGTCTTCAATACTGAACACAAACTATGGAGTAAAGTGTTAAGGTTTCAAAAAAAAAGTATTTCAACAAATAATGGTTGGATACAACTCTCCACCCCTTTACCCTTTCCCTCATATAAACCTGTTTTCACGCATTTGTCAAGAGAATAGACCTAGATCAGACCGCTCCTAGAGGAACCGTCTGATCAGGGTCTACTCACTTTGCTAATAGAATTTTATAGATCTGTTTATTTGCTTTCCTAAAATGTCTACAATGCTCCACCTTCCATAATTCATTATAACTATTTTGTCCATGAATATTCAGTAGGTACATGTACATTTGTATTTAAATTTGGAACACATATAGAACAGGGAAAGGGTTAATACGCGCGTGGGGTCGAAACAAATATGACCGAGTGCTCCTGATATCTATAATCTCTGCGCTACGCATTTTCTGAAAATCAGATTGTGAAAACAATTGCTGCTGATATTTTGAATCTATTTTTTTTTCTCGAGCATTTACAGTCTGGTAATCGTTAAAATCTGACTATAAATTGTAGTTTTAGCAGAAAGAAACCGTTTCAGTCTCGGGTTTTGGGTGAAGGCTATCTATATACGTATGCTATCTAATTTCATTTTGAATTCTAGATCTGACAGTATATTCAATATGCGTTTCTTCAGTTGAAAAAAAAATGCACATGTGTATTTATATATACATGTAAGCTTTTGTATATATCTTATCTAAATAATTTATACCTAAATCGATTAAACGACTGCCAGTCATAAAGGTAGTGTCCGCGGTGCGGTGATGCCCCGCAATCCACGCTGATATCAGCACGGACAGCGATGGCTCGGCGGCGGTAATATCCCGTAGGGTAAATTTCGGTCCGCGGTGGACACAGAATTTGTCCGCGGTGATCCATAAAAATTGTCCGTGCTGGAAACCCGCTCTCAAATAATTTTGTCCGCGCTGGTAAAACGGAAAACAAAAAATCCGCGTGGCTTGTACTGTACAGTGAAACCCAACTAATGCAACCACTTAATATACAGCCACTGGTCGTTTAAAGCAGGTGGTAGCTTAATGCAGGTGGTCGTCCTGCATTAAGCTACCACCTGCCTCTGCCACCCAGAATTATGCCCCTTTTTGGTGGTCGCATTAGCGGAGTTTTACTGTATTATTGAATGATTAATATTTTCCTGCAAAATAAATATGACTGAGATTCTAGAATGTCGTATTAGAACGGAATAGTGTATTCCAGCCATTGAGTCTAAGCAAACTCATTAATTAAAACCAACATCTAAGGAATCTGTCTAAGTAATATTTTAATCATGTTTATCGGCATAACAAACAAATTGTTTTCCTGATATATGCTGACCATAAAGAGACCAATGATCCGTTTTGCGATGCATCTAACGAATAATATGTTTGCAAATAGTATTTGGTTTCTCTCTTGGGAAACATTAGAACATGATTAAACGGGTAATGGTTTCGTTTTGGTGAAAATGTATTTTGAAGTGTATTAATCCATGCATTTGTGCAATAACTGAATAAGTGTTTACATAACTGATATTCATTTATTGACGGTTTGCTCTGAGGTAATGATGTATTGATATTGCCTGACCATCCGATAATAACTATTGAACATGATGCATAATTTTGTTTTATATATCATTTGACATTATATAATAAATTGATTTAGAGTAATTCTGAAAAAAGACATGAGTTGATCAAAGTGGTATACTGTCAACATATTAATCTTGCCCTTACATATATGCATCAGTTTTAATTGTGATTATTTCTGCGATTTGTAGACACGTATGGTATAATAAATGTCTTTAGAAAGGCGTTTTGATTAGGTTATCGCTAATCGACTTCATGGTAGTATTGTATATCACTTTTAAACCGATGGCATTACTAACAAAACTTGATAATATCTCACAAATTAAATTCCTCTGGCAATGAGATTATGTATTTCAATTCCGATGCATACACTAGGGAACATGTGTTGTTAAACATATCATATATATTCTAATTAATTGTTCGAGGGCCATTTATATAGCGGACAAACAAATATCCATATTTGATTTCAATGTCTTAAATAGATTCAAAGTAATACCGTGCGGCGGCAGATTTCTAAATATTGATAAAGTCTATTGATATTTATTGTAAAAATGTTCCACCGATCGGCATTCCCTATCTGTTACTATACAGGATAGCAACTGAAACGTTGAAGCGCCTGGGCTTGCATCAACATGGATTTGTTTTGAATTGTTATCCATTTATATTAGTATGCAATAAACATGAGTAAAACATCTATTTAACAAAAAAAAAACAGCGACTACTTTTAGACTACACGTGAACTCTATGACGTTAAACAATATCATGCAGGTATCAACATCCAGGAGCAATACTAGATACGTTCTCTAACTCAAAATAGATCATACACTGACAACACTTTCAGAAGAAGAACTGGATCTAGATGAAAAACGGAAGGAGGCATTTACAATGGCATCGTTATGGCCTATTGGAAATGAGTCAAAACAGACATTGATATAGGGCATTGATATTTCGTCATACACAGATAGTCAGCTAGGATGCTATCCTGAACATCCGGATAATACATGCGATAGTATACAAGAATCAGCTAGAACAAACCGAATATATAACGTATTGTAGCTAAACCCTGGTACAATATTCATTTTAATATTTGCCCGCACTGAGCTCAAATGTCTGAAACTGAGGGAGCTTTCTCCATAATCGTTGTAATATATTAAGCTACATCATGTTATAGACAGTGAAAACGCGTGCGGTCAAATCGTATTGTATAAAACGCGAACATGTGTTGGTTTATCTTTACATGTTCTCGGAAACCATAGGTTGTACAATAAGAATATATAGCCTGAAACCAATCGTTATGTGACATTTAATGCCCAATGTGAGCGGGCTAGCGGGCGTGAGTAGTGTTGCATTTTTAATTGCTACTCATTATCAGACCCAATAAAACCGAGTTTACAATTTTCTCTTTTCATATTGCTACTTTTGCTATCGAAGGATCTCCAATTTTCAGAATAGTATGTACTTCACAACAACAGGTGTTAAGTTCGTGTGTGGCGGCCGTAAAAGTAGCCCCGTACTTCATTTTCCATGTTGTCATATTTTCTGGTCATTCCGGACCATTAGTTTTGATGTCATTAGTTTTTGAAATTGAATACTGTTTGCCGATGCAAGGGAGCCTGCGTAGTGTTGCGCTTTTAATTAGTACTCATGAACAGACTCAATAAAACGAGTCTGCTATTTGCTACTTTTGTTGTCGAAGAAACTGCCACTGTCATGATATGTATACCCTTCAAACAAGGGTTAATACATGTACAAAACAAAACTATAAGCATGTTTGAGTAATACATATATAAAGAAATAATAAGCCCTTGCTAATCTTTATTACCAATTGTGTATCGAACTCGTGTTTGTACATTCATGTGGAAAATCACTCTGTGCCCAATTAAAGATAAACAATAACATCTGGTGCGATTCCGATAATCCATTTAATTTACTTCTATATTACTCGTATATTACCTGCATACTAGTAAAACTTTAAGGAATCTGTGTGATTAATTGTTCTCATTTCATACATCGGGAGTTGGAATGTCAACATATCGACAAAATCCTTAATCGATCTGTTGGTTTAAGGGAACGAGCAAGTAAAGCGATGGAATTAAAAAAAGAACCATTGAGGTTAATAAATGCATTGCAAAAATGGTAGGAAATCTCAATTTTTAAAATTCGCGAACGCATTTCACAATAAAACTGTATGGTTTTCGTACAGAAATAAAATAGTTGTATCGATCATGATTTTTCCGTAGAATCTATAATGAATTCGCCTGAATTTGTAGTTTGTATTCAATATATGTTTTGATTATCTAAGCTTACAATGAGAGGGAGAACCTATTGCACTTATTTGCAAAGAGTCTTGAGAGTTAATAGTCTATGGAAAGCAAAACGATATCCTGTTTATATGCTTTCTTAATTACATATATTAGAGAGAATATATTTCGCTTCTAGGAACTTGTAGAAATCGTAGGCACAATTCATCATCATTTTTCAAGTTGTAATTTCCATCCATTTGTCTCAGAGTTAATATAACTACAGTATAAAACAGATTGGATCCTGATGAGGTTCTGTTACTCGGTGGCTCACCTGAATACAAACTGTTTGCGTGTATGCGTCTGGTGCTGCTGTGTACTGTCGTGTTTTATTTCCAAATGTCCTGCTTGACCCCATTATATTGCAGTGCATTGCATGTTTGTGAGCCCTTTACAGTCGGTAGTTACGCTTCCCTCTTTTCTTGAGCGATGACAGCTGTTATGCTATGTTTTACATATTGTCATGTGTTTACCGTATTCTATGTTGTGGGAAAGTCCGGCGGGGATACTCTTATTTACACTATTTGTTAAGCTAGGGTGACTTTGAGATAAGTGTGATGTTAGGACGTCCGTAAACCGGTTTAAACTCCCAGTGGGGATTTTGCCACTGGCGGTTCCAAGGCGATACTCTCTTTGTCACCCTTACTATTGGTTGTCTTGTGTCTTTG
Organism: Azorinus chamasolen; assembly: GCA_963576725.1. Taxonomy (NCBI): domain Eukaryota; kingdom Metazoa; phylum Mollusca; class Bivalvia; order Cardiida; family Solecurtidae; genus Azorinus; species Azorinus chamasolen. The sequence continues at coordinate 23,544,882 of OY755251.1, read as the reverse complement.
TTCTTGTGCTTTTGGTCATGTTTGGAATGTTCATCTTTAGTACTAGTATGTTTGTTAATGTTTCATTTCGTGTATATGCGTGTGTTTGGATGTGTAGTCCACCTATAACTAATATGTCTCGAACTCGATGTGAGCCTTTGATATGCTTTCTCTAATAATTTTATCATACAACATAAAAGCAAGGATGGAACGGTCAGTGGCAAAATCACCACTGGGGGTTTAAACCGGTTTACGGAAATCCTAACCTCACACTTGTGTACAAATGTACGTGTATATAAAAGACACAAAGAGACGCACATAAATAACAAGCAAACAATAGGGGAAGACAGGGTAACCGCCTTGGAACGGTCAGTGACAAATGTCACTGGGGGTTAAACCGGTTTAGGTGCGCCCCGCCTCACACTTATTCCATCCCCACCCTAAAAGACAAACAGTGTAAATAAACGTATCCCCTTTACGACTAATCTACAACAACTGCGATGGCAAATACAGTGGTAAAGTGCATGTAAAACAAACACTTATTTAAGTGAAACAGCCGTATCCACCTATTGCTAGTGTACTTAATGATTGAGCTGCAAACAAAGTAACTGTAGAAAAGTAATAAAGGGTACGACAAAATCGAGCGGTCGCCTTTAGAGAGTACTAAACCTTTCAAAAATTCACTTGAAAATATTACATTGTAGATATTAAATTAATGAACATTCATGAAGTGAATAAGCATGCATATGCGTTCATTTGGGAAAGGGTTAAGAGAACGGAAATGTATGAATGTCTGTTCGCATTTGAAGGTTATAACCCTGTCTCAACACTTGAACTGCTATCTAAAGTTGGTGCACAGCTATTAATTCATAAGTAATATATCCTGAAAGTGGGAGATCCTTCGAAAGAAGAAGTAGCAATGCAAAAAGAGAAAATTGCAAACTGGGTTTTGTTGAGTCTGTTCATGAGTAGTAATTAAAAGTGAAACACTACTCACGCCCCCTAGCACAGGCTTAAGTCAATTTGGATGCTAAACTTTTTTAATGAAAGAGCAGTTAAATCTATTAAATTAGGAAGGTCGTCGGGCGAAGATGGTCTTACTGCGGTATCAAAACGTCTATTAAAATCATTTAACAGTATGGTATTCTTAAACGACAAAGCATGGTTTTACAAATAAATGTAGCATATTCGTGACTGGCGATCAATTACTCTTCTCAGCCTAGATTATATAATTTGATTTGAAATTGTTTCGGAGAATGATTAGAACCGTTCTACCGAAATGTATCTTCATCGGTGAAGTACGTTATGTTAAGGGATGGAATAAATAACGTAGACAAAATAAACGAAGAGTGTACTATAGGTCTTCTGGATCGTGTTGCGTTGACTTGGATGACTAGTGTAATTCAATGTTGGCAGTAAGTATATATATATTAGATACAAATGCTTCTTACGGTTCACAAAATTGCATAAAAGGTATTCATGTCTGGACATTTAAGTATGTACCGACCTATCACACAGGGAAGCGCCGCATCCCCTATACTAATAATACGTATAAGTATACGTCACTAGTACGTCAAGTATACGTCCGAATATTCAGGGCATCAAATTTGATGCCACTGAAGTTTTCTTTAAAAACGACCTTTCCCATTTTATTCACATACTAACTTCAGTATAGAAATGCGTGAAACAAACTATTGACATAAGATGAATGGTTTTATGTAATCTTAGGGGCAGCTGTATGGTTTTCTGTGACATCATCTGTCTATTCTGTTTTTCTGTTTCTGAAACGAAACTAGATATTGCAATGGTAAGTTTAAAATTTGGACGAAGAAATATTTTACTAACATATTAGTGCCACTGGAGAAGAATAAGCTAAACATGACATGATATCTTTCAAACGATTGTTTATACAAGTGCATGTTATATCCACTAATATGCAATCACTTTACAATATATGGAAAAGTAGTAAATCAAGCAGGCAATGCCACATACAAGACGCAACCACCACAAAAACATCGATAGACAGCATGTCACACACACAGCCACACACCAAACTACACGCACACACACACGAGATGAACACAGAAAACACCAACAATCACACAGGCACCAGGGATAAACATTCCAAACATAAACGTGAACCAAAGCACAAGTAAAACTATAAACATAAGTGAGGGTAATAAAGACAGTACCGCCATGGAACGGTCAGTAGCACACTATATTCCATTCATATCTTAAATGGAAAATTGGCTATTACGGAATAACGGGAAAGTCAAAACAAACGATTGTTCAACTGAGACAACATATTGCTGATACTGGAGAAAATCCGGAAATCTAAAGCATGGATTAAGTAAAGTCGAGCAGAAAAAGCCACACAGAAGACGCAACTATTAAGAATATATTTACTTCAGTCTTGCTTTATTGTCTGGTCCTTCGGGATCATTAGTTTTGATGCCCTGAAAATTGAATACTGCTTAAGCCTGTGCTAGGGGCGTGAGTAGTGTTGCACTTTTAATTACTACTCATAAACAGACTCAATAAGGTGTTTTGGTGGTGGTTGCGTCTTGTATGAGGCTTTGCCTGCTTGACTTTACTACTTTTCCATTCATAAACAGAATCAATAAAACATAGTCTGCAATTTTCTCTTTTAGCATTGCTAGTTTTGCTTTCGAAGGATCTCCCACTTTCAGAATATATTTACTTCACAACAGCAGTTGTTAAGTGCTTGTGTTGCGGTCGTAAGTAGGTAACCCCGTACTTCATACGCAGAAAAAAGCCACACATAAGACGCAACTATTTAGAATATATTTACATAAGTGTTGTTGTTTTTTCTGGTCCTTCAAGATCATTAGTTTTGATGTTATTACTTTTGAAAATTGAATACTGCTTAAGCCGGTGCTAGGGTACATGAGTAGTGTTGCGTGTTTAATTACTACTCATGAATAGACTCAATAAAACCTAGTCTGCAATTTTCTCATTTAGCATTGCTACTTTTGCTTTCGAAGAATATCCCACTTTCAGAATATATTACAAAAAACAACGATAGAAAATCGACACGCACATACATACACACACGAGCGAGATAAAAATCTAAGATACCAACAAACATACAAATACAAAGACACCAAGGTATAGGACAAACATAAAAATAAGGGTGACAAAGAGAGTACCGCCTTGGAACGGCCGGTGGCAAAACCACCACAGGGGGTTTAAATCGGTTTAAGGACGTTCTAACCTCACACTTGTCTCAAAAACAACTTTGAAAGTCCGTCAAATATGTACTCAATGACTTTTATGAAGTCAGAGCAACTGCAATAAAATAAAGGGGTGAAAAGCAAAACAAATTAAAATGTAGTAAATCTCTAAATCTAGCAGAACAAGACACACACAAACCACCGATAGAAAGCAAGTAACACACATACAGGAACAAACGCACAAGTACAAAGACACAAAAACACCAAACAAACATGAACAAACGCACACACACACCACACTAACAAAAGCAAGGATGACAAAGAGAGTACCGCATTTGAACGATCAGTGGGGAAAACCACCACCGGGGATTTAAACCAGTTTATGGACGTCTTAACCTCACACTTATGCCACAGTCACCTTAGCTTAACAGACAGAGGCAATAAAGGTATCCCCAGCAGACTACACCCATAACATAGAAAACGGTCAATCCAGGACAATATATAAAACAAAGCAAAACAGCAACTGCAGTGTCATTAATGTCACGACAGTGAAAAGACAATATATGATTTTGGCAACTTTATATCCCGTGTTCGGGTTTAAGAGTCTACCATCATAGAGTAACACCCTCGGCTTGTCAATGTGCAAGCAAATAATGAAGCGTGACTTCCGACTGTAATGGGATCAAAACCAAAACAAATGAAAATGTAGTAAATGTCTAGCAGAAAGACGAACACGCAAACCACCGATAGAAAGCAAGTAACTCACATAGAGGAACAAACGCAAAAGTACAAAGACACAAAAACACCAAACAAACATATACAAACGCACACACACCACACAAACATTGGAACAATCAGTGGAGAATCCACCACTGGGGGTTTAAACCGGTTCGTGGGCGTCTTTAAGCAAAAACAAATGAAATAGCAGTAAAGTTAAGCTGAAACACACACAAAAAACGCATTCACCATCAAAACACCGATAGAAAGCAAGTAAAACAAATACACATACACACATGCGCGAGCAAACGCAGATAAGACCAATCAAACAAGAGCAAATATATTAGCGCCTTGGAACGGTCAGTGACAAAACCACCACTGGGGATTTAAACCGGTTCATGGACGTCCTAACCTCACAATGATCCCAAAGTCACCCAAGCTAGCAAACAGTGTAAATAAAGGTATCCCCTCCAGACTACCCCACAACATAGAATACGCATAGCATAACAACAACTGTGAACATCCGTCATATATGTACTCAATGTATTTGCTGAAGTCAGAGCAACTGCAGGGAAGCCGTTAAGGGCACGACAGACAAAAAGCAAAACATGAGTTCGGTAAGCTCATCCCATTTCTGGGTTTAAGAGTATACTATCATAGAGTACTACCCTCGACATGCCATCGTACAAGCAAAGAGGGAAGCGTAGACACCGACTGTAAAGAGGTCAGTAACCAAGCATGCAGTGCGTTGCAATATAATGGGTTCATAACATTTCTTCCTAAAAGTTCTAATGCGTTAAATAAACAAATTATGAAAATGGATATGACCCCGAACTTTCCGAAGTGTGTTCATAACGTCACCATAGAATTCCAGAGGAGAAATACGTCATTGCAGTAACGTCCGTAGATTGCAACTCTAATTACTAAAGAGAGGTTAATTTCTATAGACAGTGAAATTTAGAAAAAGCTTTCCGAATGTTATGCTATCTGTAACCTTGCTTAAGAAGTTTATCAGTTATAATTAAATTACGACTATTAAACTATTCTAGCACAGAACAGGTTCGGGCAAAGCGAATAAGTTCAGAAATATAAACCTCCTAAGATGTAGAACGGGGCACATCTCCATCTCGAAATGGATAATTAAAAATTTGGAAAGTTAAGTATTCCCTTGAATCGCATATCTTAAACGGAACGTTATCATATGTGATGGAAAGATTCAAATCTAAAATGGAAGCCATAGAGTCCGATCGATTAGCTTTGTTTAGGCTATATAGAACAAACCATAGTCTCAAAATAAGGATAATCCAAATTCAAAATATCGTCTAAATTGTTTTTATTAAAATCATTAACACAATCAGCTTGTGTATCAGGTTTTAAGCTAAGCATAAAATCCCTCTCATAGCATTACAAAAACAAATATGTAATAAGAGGGGCACAACATGGTACCCCTAGGTATACCAACAACTTGACAATATATGGTATCCCCATAGCGCACACATAATATTATATTATCTAAAAGAAAAGTGATCTATAAACAAAACGGCAAGTCCACATCGTGTAATGTTAAACTTCTAAATTCGGAAGATAATGAACGTTGAACATTACAAGCAAGGAATATTTTGTTTTCTCTGACAAACGTGCTTTCTATTAATTTAACCAGTTTATCTTTTATACGATGGTGAGGTACAGATATATGGAGTTTAGAGAAATGATAAGAGCTCCATGAAGAAATGTTGTACTGTTCATCTTCAAGTTTATTTACAATATCATTAAAAACAATTATCGACCAAAAACATTAAATCCAGAGCAAATTGCATCAATTAAATGTATTAATTACTAAACATAGGTTTAATTTAATTTGGATATGATTAGTATCTCTGCATGTACATATAAATCCGCAGCAAACTAAAGGTGAACATGTAGGTATCGTTCATAATTGAATAGTACGAGGGCTGTCCCAGTAAATGGTAGATATTTTAACTCGTGTAAATGACGCTTTCAAAAAGTCAATTTTAGCACACATCTGAACCGAACATTAAATAGCTTGTAATATTAGTTTTGGAAAAATAACTACGCATATATAATATATTGAACATGAATTAAACCTAATGTGCGCATTTACGGCGGAACTTTACTTTCATGTTAATTCAGGAATCCGTAAGAATAACGCCAAAGTCTCATGCATTGGCACGTGGCGTGTTTCAACGTCGTCATGCTGAATTCCGAGCGTCGGACGTTTTTTAATATGTCGAAGTCTCAAACTGATATCTTTGCAGAAAAGGGAAACAATGACGACGTCGGAAGAAGATACGGCGCTTCTTACATCGATTCAAATATACGCAGAATTGGGAATGACTCCAACCAGACATTTGAGTACTCGTACAATGATATCCCATGATACAAGATAAATATTGAATCCGGGAGAAAGACAAACAGTAAAAATATGAGCCATGTCGGAAACACCCCTTACAAAACAGACAGCCGCTCGACAGCACCACAAAAAAACCACAGTAATTTTACATAACTTTACATAATTTTACATAACTACCAAAAACACAAAGAGACGCACAGAGGCAAAAAAACTATAGGGGGGGATTGCAGTACCGCATTGGAACGGTCAGTGACATTACTCACTGGGGATTTAAACCGTTTTAGGAGCATCCAACCTCACACTTATTCCATCTTCACCCTTAAAGACGCTGTTACATTAACGTATCCCCTCCCCGACTAAACTACAATGGCCGCTATGGCAAATACAGCGGTATATTGCATGTAGAACGGAGACATATTTAAGTGAAACAAACTGTATCCACCTATCGCTAGTCTACTCAATGATATCACAAATTACCGTACTGTAGAAAAAAATATAATGTCTGTTCCAATCTAGATCGAAATAGCTTGTGAGAAGTTATTGACCGAGTGTCAAAAAGCTTGGGTCGTGGTGAAATGCCGAGTTACTCGGTGTCTCATATCGGTTACAAATGTTGAAAATGCGACTGAAGTCGCGTATAGCGGAATAAAACTCATCATGTCCCGGTCGTATCTCAAATGATATTGCCAACAAAGATTAAATGCGGCGTTAGCACGCACTGTACCATTATGATAGACTATTGCTTCCGGTAATCACAGGGAGTGGATAGTAAATGTGCTAAGCGCGAGCTAACTGACATTTGCCGCTTGGATCTCGGCGTTTTATTTAGAATCAAGAAAGACACTCTGTCAAAGTGCTGACACTCTGTCAAAAGTATCTCAAAATATATTTTTTCTACAAAATGTAAAAAAACACTTTACAGTACTTAACAAACTGATACATTCGAGTATTCTTGAAATGCACGGTTTATACATATCAATAAAATTGTATGCAATGCTTGCATTTGATGAAACGTACATTGAGATGATTCAACTGTTCAAGTACTTTTACAGTAAAACATTCAAAAGAAGTCTAAGTACGATTTCAAATCAAACATATTCTGCTGTTGTATGCAACTTTAACTAATTATCTTCTGTTATAAACATTGAATATGTAAAATAAGACGTAATATATGTTATTCCGATCGGAATCAAACTACTCATTTACATATTTTATACTGTATGGACCCAACTTAAACCGTTCAAATGCATTTGAAATCCACTACTAATTTCTGTTAGACCTCATATTTATTTTCACTTAACTTAGTCGACATATGCACTCATCAGCACATAATTTATTTATCGCTTTTTTCAGTTTAGATTCTTGGCAAAACCTCACCTAATCAAAACGTGTTAAAACAGATTCAATACAAGAGTGCGGTAAAACGGATGGATGCTCTCAAAATCAATGCTAGTTCCAAAAAAGCTATATATAACAAGGTGAAGTATGAAAGAAAAACAGCAAAGGGCAATGACTCCTAAACTATTCAAATTAAAGTGATGGTTCTTGTACACTGCACGTCTCCTCATCGAGATCAATCTACCTTTGAAGTTTCATGTTGATATATATTACAGTTTTTGTGGTATGCTCCGGACAAAGTCATTACGGACGGACGGACGGACACACGTTCCATATGCTCCCCCACCACCGTTGTTAGGGAGCATAAAAACCGAGTCTGCATTTTCTCGTTTTGCATTGTTGATTTTGCCTTGAATGAATCTCATCTTATCAGAGTTGTTTTACTTCACAACAGCAGATGTAAAGTGCTTATGTGGCGGCCGTAAAAATACGCCAGTACTTCATTCTCAGTGTTGTTGTGTATTCTGGTCCTTCGGGATCATCAAATTCAGTGATTTTAATTTTGAAAATAGAATACCGCTGAAGCCGGTGCTAGCGGGCGTGAGCAGTGTTGCACTATTAATTAATGTTCATGAACATACTCAATAAAACCGTGTCTGCAATTTCTCTTTTTTGCATTGTTGTTTCGCTTTCGAAGGATCTTATCAGAATTCGTATAGCAATCATGTTATAGTTGTGTTCATAATATAATTCCAAAATGTTATTGTACTCCCAAAATACCTATCTCCAGTGTTGGTAACGACATGTTAATGTCCCAATAAATCAACTGTATTGTTCAGTGCCCGTCTGTACCGAGCCACATTAAGATAGTATAATAGTACTATTGCAAATGTCAGAAAATATGGAAATAGTGAAATCGATCTTTAAAATGCCAAAACTGTTATTGGTTTTCCTAATGCATTTTAACCTTATCCGTAAGAGAAAAAAGTCATTAATGTCTTTGCAAACCATGTAGTCCCATATGAAACGGTTTCAAGAAAACACCTCTCATCTGGGACCGCACTGTTTGTTTCATACATGTTTTTAAAAATCCACTGTAAGACTTTGTAATGGTCCATTTTAAAATTCAGCGTAGAACGAGATGATGTATTATTTGTCTTTGAAGAAAAGCAATCAGTGTGAGCGTCAACACTCTTAATTCTAATACTATTGCTGTTATATTGTTCCAGCTGTAAACACGAATAAAGTAGTGACATTTTCATGTTAGCGATACCACAACAAGTAATATTAGAAGCTGCTGACGTTGATTGCTTCATTTGCTCTTACAATAGCATGCGTATATTTTCTCATGTTAATGTGATAAAAATAAGAATGAATGAGAACAGGGTATTTAGCAAATGTTAACCATCAATATCTAGTCCTTATCTAAAATAAGCTGTTCATTACTTATGCCACGATGTCTAAAATCTCCACGATTTGAGAGAAGCGTGTTTAGCCAACATTTTACATTATTTGTTAGGCTAGAGTGACATTGAGATATGTGTGAGGTTAGGACGTCCGTGAACCGGCTTAAACCCCCAGTGGTGGTTTTGCCAGTGACCGTTCCAAGGCGGTACTCTCTTTGCCACCCTTTCTTTTGTATTTGTATTGGGTCTTTGTACCTTTGTGCTCGCGTGTTTTCGTGTGCGTGGGTGTGTGTTTGGTTGTGTGGATGTGTCGCTTGCTTTTTGTTGGTGTTTTGGTGATGTTTGCATTTTGTATGTGTCCTTTCCTGCTTTCCGAAACTACTTTTGCAGTAACTATGACCTTACCCAGCAGGTCCTATGCCTTTGTCGTTTCCTTCTGCTCTCTTGTATCGTGTCCTGTCTCTTGTTACTGCTGTTGACTCTCTTTTCTTCGTGCAACTATATATGCAACAACTGCCAGTTCAGCAACTTTTCATAACTTGGATTCATGCAATTCATACCGGTAGCTGGTTCCCCGTTGGAATCTCAAGAGAGAATGAGAGTATTGCCCTATGACTCCTTCTATATTCAAATTCTCCTCAAAACGCGGCAAACTTGAACATATCCTTGCCATATATCGTAGACGAGATTAAGAGCACTTAATAACGTGATTGATCTAAACAGAACGTGGCAAAACGTGATACCATATCGTGGTTATCATAATAGAACTTGAGAGGAATTGACAGATCTTCACAAGAACCCTGTTGTTTTGCGTAACAAAACGCTACAGGATATAACAAAACGCACAGAGGGCGTAAGAAGCGTGGACAAGCGTAGTAAAAGAAAATTTATGCAATAAATCGTGACGCCTCTGCCCTTGTTCTAATTCGCGGACATTGTGGATATCGTGGCTACGTGTAAACGCAGCATTACTATTTTATCCATCGGTCTTGTCTGCATAAACTAGGAGCAAACAACTTACATACTTATTCGTTACCTGGCTACTAACGATTTCTAACCAATCAGTGGGTACGCGAGTACTTGTTTAAAAACCTGACTCTCAAAATGCAAAATAGTTCGTGTATTAGTTGATAAATACTTATAACTTCTCTGATAAGCATTGAGCTATATTCATAACCATAAATCACATACAGTAAAGCCTTGCTAATACGACCATCCAAAAGAAGTCTAATTCTGGGAATGCTTAAGGCAGGATAAACGTGGCACAGAAAGCTTTTGACCTGCCTTAAGCATTGTTTCCAGCGTCAAAATATAATGTGGTCACTTAAGCAAGAATGTATGCCTCGTACGATAATTCAGGTGTTTTGGAAATAATGATATTAGATTATGTAATGTGCATATGCATATATGGTTATGCAGTTGTCCAGATTTCATTCCTCGTTTTAAATAACCATTATGAATGCCTCTCATTGTTTGGTCAAATTTTCGTTCGCTGTCAAATACGCCGTTTGCAAAATGAGTCGTCTGCTACAATTTTAGTTTGCTTAATCCCTCCTTTTCTCACCCTTTCCTTCATAATAATTACCACAGTAACACACATTGTAGATCCCAATGAAACGCTGAGTTACTCGGTGTCTCATCTTGATCCAAACTATTTGCAAAGGTAATCACAAATGTGACATTGGCAACAGAAAAGTTAAAACATCCAGCTTGCTTACCAATCTAGCGTTAAAATAGTCATTCCGTTTGTGTATATGATGTCCTATTTGAATAAACATAACGCCATATTTCATAACATATAAAACATATAAATATTAACAAACATTGCTCTACTACTGTGTCCCAAATTTAATTTTGTCCGCAATGCCAAATTATTGCTTAAAATAACCAATCCAATTGCTCTTGTCTTAGCTTTGTTTTTAATAATCAGTCATTATAACGATAAATAGTGTCTTACCTTTCTGTATTTCGTGGTGTAGATGCAATGTTCAGTTAAGGGAAATAACGTTCAACGAGATTCTTTACATATGATGAACTCCACCCGCTCGATGTAAATGCGATGCCTGCTCAAACGTCTATATGTTGCAATTTGTATTACTTCAGATTCGTGTATCCTTTCTAGAAACTATCGATCAGATAGATTTCAAACAGTCGAGATCCCAATATGGCGCCGAGGTTCCTCGGCCTCACATCTTGATCCACCTCGGCTACACAAAATGATCCAACCTGTTTGCACATGTTAGTTAGCTTGGACGCAGCAGTATAAGGTTACAAACCAAACAACATACCCAATGCCATTTTAAACGTACAGTCAATATGTTGCTCCTGCCAAATATATGGTTAGCTGGCAACGGTAGTGTTGCACATTTATTAACTCCTCATGAACATACTCTATATAACCGAGTCTGTAATTTTCTCTTTTCACATTGCTGTTTTTGCTTTCGAAGGATCTCTCACTTTCTGAACTTTTGTCTGACTGTCACCACAACAGAGACCAATCATTTTCTTTTTAACCCTTCTCTTGCTGAATCTTAAAATACATTTCCTCCTTCTTTACCCATGCCCTGTTGTATAATTACACATATCTTCACTGTGTACAAGTATTTCGCTGTGTTATCACTGCTGTGGGGTGCACTCGTTGCACAATCAATAGTGCAGACCCTGATGAGACAGCTCATCTGGGTCTTCACTATTTACAAGTACGTATATTGACGTGAATAGCAAGCGAAGGGTTAACAATCTACCAAGGTAATTTTATGACAGTTTTACTCATATTGACTTAGCAAATAAGGTCTAATTGTTCCATGTAATTAAAGACAATGCACTTCTTGTATAGTCTAACTATACTCATGACTCATTTTTGTACTTTTTTAGTATAGTCTATCGTCTTAAATAGGAAGGGGTTCAAGGTTTTAGCATGCAAACCTAAACCGATAGACAAAGTGTAAATCTAATATTATGTTTCTTGCAGTCAGATACCAGTCATTTATCCCATTTCTAATTAAGTATAATAAGTAAGCAAATAAACACACACACACACACACGTCCACCCAAGCGCTAGGTTGGACTTTATCGATTACGATAGTCGACTATATATAAATAGTTCTAGTTTTCCTTTGGCTTGTGGGCTATAACATAATGTATTTCTCAAGTGGATTGCTGACAGATTTCCATTTTGTACGACAGTTGATTAGCACCCACATTTACTTCAAATATGATGGAGAAAAGTTGAATGACAGGGCATTTTGATGGATAGGCTTTGGATAATCATAACAGTCATAGGGACTCCATTCGGAAATCCATTTTGTCTGATTTATAGAGGCAAAGCAATTACATTGATAGAGAATGCGACTGGTTCGTCTGTTACATAGTGTTAAAATCAGCTCAAAAGTTTACCTCAAACATGATTTAAATGAACGTTGGACCATTTCCTTCATACATACTTTTTCTCACACATTTGCCATCAGGGCAGATCAATATCATACAGTTCCTACAGGACCATGGTTTGGTCGGTTTGCCTATGAAGTAATATAGACCTTCGTTTACAGTTTCGGTCATGCATGTGGTCATGTGCCACTATATTCAGCTAATAAATACTCATGGTGTCATTATTTCTGTCACCTTTCAGACGAGTTAATTAAAGAACAATACCATTTACTAATGAAAAGGTAGTAAAGTCAAGCAGAAAAAGCCACGCAAAAGACGCAACCACCACTAAAACTTCGATAGAAAGTATGTCACAAACACAACCACGGACACAAACAAACGCACATCCACACAAACAAACGCATACTCACAAATGACGAATACCTCGAACATCAACAAACGCACAAGTACAAGATATAAACATTCCAACCATCAACAAACAAACAGGTACAAAAACATAAGCAAAAACATAAAAATAAAGGGTGACAAAAAGAGATCCGCCTTGGAACGGTCAATGGCAAAACTACCACTGGGGTTTAAATCCGCCTACGGACGTCCTAACCTCACACGTTATCTGAAAGTCACCGTAGCTTTTGCTACTGACCGTACCAAGGCGGTACTCCCTTTGCCACCCTTATTTGTGTTTGTCTTGTGTCTTTGTGCTTTTGCTTTTGTTCATGTTTGAAATGTTTGTCTCTGGTGCTTGTGTGTTTGTTGGTGTTTTCTGTGTTCTTCTTGTGTGTGTACTTCACAACAGCAGGTGTTAAGTGCTTGTATGGCGGCCGTAAAAAGTCGCCCCGTACTTCATTCTCAGTGTTGTTATATTTTCTGGCCCTTCGGGATTATTAGTTTTCATGTTATTAGTTTTGAAAATTGAATACTGCTTAAGCCGGTGCTAGGGGCGTGAGCAGTGTTGCACTTTTAATTACTATTCATGAACAGACTCAATAAAACCGAGTCTGCAATTTTCTCTTTTTGCATTTCTACTTTTGCTTTCGAGGGATCACCCATTTTCAGAATATATGTACTTCACAACAGCAGGTGTTAAGTGCTTGTGTGGCGGCCGTAAAAAGTCGCCCCGTACTTCATTCTCAGTGTTGTTATATTTTCTGGTCCTTCGGGATCATTAGTTTTCATAAGCCGGTGCTAGGGGGCGTGAGTAGTGTTGCACTTTTAATTACTACTCATGGACAGACTCAATAAAACCGAGTCTGCGATTTTCTCTTCTTGCATTTCTACTTTTATACTTTTACTTTCATACCTTTTTCATCTATCATTTGTGATGGAAATAATTCAATTCTGAAAAGGAAGCCATAATGTTGAATCGATTAGCTTTGTTTACAGTAAGTTCGTTTGAGTAAGTCCGGCGGGGATACTTTTATTTACAATGTTTGTTTAGCTAGGGTGACTTTGAGATAAGTGTGAGGTTAGGACGTCCGTTAATCGGTTTAAACTTTTAGTGCTGATTTTGCTACGACCGTGCCAAGGCAGTCCTCTCTTTGTCACCCTTACTTTTGTTTGTCTTGTGCCTTTGTGCTTGTGTTTGTGTGTTTGTTGGTGTTTTCTGTGTTTTTCTCGTGTGTATGCGTGTGTTTGGTTGTGTGCGTGTGTGTGACATGCTGTTTATCGATGTGTCGGTGGTAGTTGCGTCTTGTATGTGGCTTTATTTTGTATGTGTGTGTTTGTGAATGTGTATAATTGCTGTACAAATGACTTTCTATCGGTGTTTTGGTGATGGTGGCGTTTTGTGTGTGGCTTTTCCTGCTTGGCTTTACGACTTATTTTAATTTTTCAAATAGAAGAAACCATAGTTTCAAGATAAGAAATATATAAATATCGTCTAGATACCTTGAAGTTTTAATAAAAGCATTCAGCTTGTGTATCAGGTTTAAAGCTGAGCATAAAATCCCTAATTGCAATACAAAAACAAATCTGCAACAAGAGGGCACAATTTGTATCCAAAGGTATACCAATACCGTGACCATATATAGTATCCCAATAGCACTAAAATATGTTATCTAAATGAAATGTAGAGATCTACAAACAGTCCTATTGTGTATCGTAATGTTCAACTTATGAATACGAAAAGAATGAACGTTGAACATTACAAGCAAGGAACATTTAAATTTTCTAGCCAAGTTTTTTTATTAATCTTATCAGTTTATCCTATACAGATTTAATAATAATTATCATTTACTTCCCAACAGCAGATGTTAAGTGCCTTTGTGGCGGCCGTAAAAAGTCGCTCCGTATATCATTCTCGGTGTTTTTATATTTTCTGGTCCTTCGGGATCATTAGTTTTGATGTTATAGTTTTGAAAATTGAATACCGTTTAAGCCGGTGCTAGGGGGCGTGAGTAGTGTTGCACTTTTAATTATTACTCATGAACAGATTCAATAATTTAAAAGTAGTAAAGTCAAGCACGAAAAGGCACACACAAAACGCCACCAGTACTAAAGCATTGATAGAAAGCAAGTAATACACACGAGATGGAAATGGAACAAACGCACAAGCACAAAATCACCAGACCAACACAAATGTATGGATGAAAACACACAAACATGCACGAGATGAAAACGATAAAGGTACAAATATATGGCATGCAGGGAACACCAAATACAAATATGTACTCAATGACTGCTGAATACAGGGCAACTGCAGAGAAGCCGCAAGGGCACAACAGAGAAAAGGCAATACATAAGTCTGGTAAGCTCATCCCATTTCTGGGTTTGAGAGTATACCACCATATAGTACTACCCTCGGTCTGTCATCGTGCAAGCAAAGAGGGAAATGTAGCGACTGACTGTAAAGGGTTCGATAGCCAAACATGCATTCTGTTGCAATATAATTAGGCCATAACCTTTCTTCTTAAAAGTTTTAATGCGTTTAATAAGCAAATCCTGAAAATAAATAATATGACCCCGATTTTGTCTAAGTTTATAGATAACATCACCATAGAATTCAGGGTGAGAAATACTTTGTTGCAGTAATGTCCGTAAATTGCAATTATCTCCTAATGTGAGGTAAATTTCGATAATAAAATTTTGAAAAATATTTGCGAATTTTATGATACATGTAGCCTTGCTTTAGAAGTTTATGAGTTTTAACTAAAATACGACTATTAAGATCGTCTAACAACGAAAATCTCGGGCTAAGCGAATAAGTTCAGAGATCTAAACCACATAAGATGCAGACCGGGGGACATCTCCATCTAGAGAAGAATAACTAATAATTTTGAAATCGACATCTTACATTTTATCGTATAATTTAGACGAAACTTTATCATTAGTGATGGGAAGATTCAAATCTAAAAAGGAAGTCTAAATGTCGGATCGATTCGCTTTGTTTAAAGTGAGTTCTTTTGGATAAATAGAAGAAACCATATTTTCAAACTAAGGATTATCCAAATTCAAAATATCGTCTGAATACCTAGAAGTATTATTAAAGCATTAACAATTGTTTATCAGGTTTAAAGCTAAGCATGAAATCCTTCTCAAAGCAATACAAAAAAACATGTCTGCAACAAGAGGGGCACGATTGTTCCCATAGTTATACCAACAACTTGACGATATATGATATCCCCATAGCCAACAAATATGTTATCTAAAATAAAGATCTGCAAACACCAAGGCAAGTCACCTTGGGGTAGTGTTCAACTTCTGAATTCGTACAGAATGAACATTGAACAATGCAAGCAAGAAACATTCTATTTTATCTGGCAATGTTTTTTTTCTATTAATTTAATCATTTTATCCTTTATAAGATTGTGATGTAGAGTTGTATAGAGTGTAGCGAAATCATAAGAGCCCAATGAAGTAATGTTGCTCTGTTCATTTACAAGTTTAGTTAAAATATCATTTTATTTTTTTATGGACCATAAAACATTAATACCAGTCTGCAATTTTCTCTTTTCGCATTGCTGCTTCACTTTCAGGATATATTTATAAGATGGCGAGGTAGAGTAGTATAGAGTGTATAGAAATCATAAGAGAAGAAATGAAGAAATGAAGAAATGCTGTACTTTCATTTTAGTTACAATATCACTTGAATTTCGTATGGACCGAAAAACATTAATACCAGATTTTTCATAAATTTTATCACAATAACATTGAACATTGAAGCTTTCGTCATGATAAGTAAAAGTAAGTATTATTACACTACGATGAATAATACAAATGTATATTTATATACTGCGTTAATGAAGCAATTGTCACCTACTTTAACACTTCTGCGCACAAACAGCACATATCCTGATGACAAAGAGCGTGCACATGAAACAATATTTCTGAAAAAACACTGTTTTAAAATATTTTACCAGGATATTATATTGCTTAGTAAACCCCCAGATACATTTGTCACTGACAGTTCCAAGGCAGAACTCCCATCTTCCAACTATTGTTTGTTTGTTATGCCTTTGTGTGTCTCTTTGTGTCTTTTATATAATGCGCATTTACTGTTTTTCGTCGTGGTGCTGTTCGGGCAGTTGTGTGTTTTGTATGCTGTGTTTCTGGCATGACTCATACATGTATCTTTAGTAACTTGATAACAGTGTGTCTGATAGAATATGTGAAATAAGAACAGTAAACCAAGTGATAGGTGTTTCCGTCAGGAAACTGAACGACCCCAACTAAGTATTGTCTATGATACATGAATTACATCAGGTGTATTTAAAGACAATGCTTCCAGTTTTTAGTATCTGAAAACTTATACATACCAGTCCTCTTACTAGCGCCCCAGTTCAGAAGTGCACTTATCTATGTTGATTTAACATTTTACTCTAAAATGCGCATTTTAACGTCTTTCTAGACATAATAGACCCGGATGCTGTAGGATCCGGCTAATCATGGTTTGCTTTTTTTTTTACTTATGGACTAATATAGATTTGTAATGGCCAAAAGTTACCATTACAAAAAGTAGTCTAATTAGGAGAGGTGTTCGGAAGGTTTCGGAAAAGTAATATTTGCACAAATCTTTAAATATACATAGCTCTTTATACCGTTGACTCATTCTCGGGAGCAAAATTATTACTTAACTAAAATATAAGAGACTAGTTATTATTACCATGGTGACGTTAGGTAAACGTGAGCGCGGCAACTAAATGTATGAACAATTGCAGAAAGTCAATGTCGCGCAATAAAATGTTCTTAAAGTATTCCCAGAGTACTTCACATACATTTCCTTCTGTGATCTCAAGACTTAAACGTTTTCTTTTTCTTTTGGTATTGTCAAGATACACTGCCGAACCACCATGCGCAGGGATGTGAGGTCATCTAAACGTGCGCCTGTTAATTCGTTCTTTATGGTGCGGGAAAGTCATAACTCACAGGGCGCTAGGTCTCGAAATTGCCGGGATGGGGGTACACTTCTAATGTCCAATGTCGCATATGTGATTGTCTATGCATTCAGATGGGACCCCGACTAAGTAACTCGGCAATTTATCACCATCCAACCCGTTTCTGTGGTAATTGTTTTGAAATAAATGGGAACGATAAATAGTGTAGTCGAAAACATTTGCCTGCGCAAGAGTTAATCTAGGTAAATTGTTCTTATCACAGTGTCGTATCCAAACCTTCTCTATAATAGTGCCTTAAGTATGTTTTCACACGACACTTTGGTATACTTAGGGTTATATTTATAAACAGCGGTTTGATTAGAAATGCACTTCACACAATGGTACATGTAGATATATAATATACTAATATGAACTCTTTTGCATAAAACATACCACAGTGCTTATAACAAGTGGCAAACAAAATTCAGAGATCAAACATGAGTTTTAAGTTGATAGACATACTTTGAACATGTGCAGGTTTTAACAAATGTGCATTTTAAAAGGACTTTCTCAAATGTTTCACCGCCATGGTTGCCCGAATGTGACTCATAGGGTTTGCTGCAATGGGCAAATGCATACCTCTGGGTACAGATGAGACGTCTGGTAACTGGGTATTTTATCAGGCGCCGAGGTTATAAAGTATTTTGCTTGAGTCTGAGATCATTGTCAAGCATCTGAGCAAGCTCAGAATCTGACTAATCAGATACTTGAGAATGATCTCAAACTCAGAAGTTGTATAACCTTAGACACACGATCTAAGTGGTTTAATACTCCACTTATATGTTTGTAAAGAAATTGAAGAAAGTCCACTCTAAATCTGAAACGACAATGGTTGCAGACGTAAATCATTGGGCGTTAAGACGGATACTGTTTTGCTGACGAGTCCAAGTAGTTACGCAATACAGGCCAATTGTAAAGGCATGCACGCCCTTAGGTCATTTGAAACAGGCTGTCTTTTAATAAGATTGTTTGGTGACATAGAATTAATTTCAACTGCCTCATGCTAATTAACCCTTTCGCTGTCAGTGTCGCATCTGTCAATACCTATGCAAACAGTTTGGATCCAGATGAGACGTCTCATCAGGATCCAAACTGTTTGTTACTGTTATTGTTTTATGAAGAAAAAAGAAGAAAAGTTGAAAATTGAAAATTGTAGCAGACGACAAAGTTTGCAGACGACAAAGGTTGGCAGCGAAAGGGTTAAACACAACCATGTCGTGAATCTAATATCTACTAATAACATATTATTGTTTTCCGATATCGTACACGCCTTGAAACTATAAATGACCGTCTGTCAATCAGTTGTGTCACCTGCCGAGAGGCAGTGTGTCACTTAGGGATGGATCACTTTTCCGTCGTATGTCTGTCTGTCTGACCGTCTGTCTGTCCGTCCGTCTGTCCTCTGTCCGTCTGTCCGTCACACTTTCGTTTTTTGGCTGTTATTTTAAAACTAATCATATAGAGCTTTCAAATTTCACATGTGTCTTCCTATCATTGAGGACCATTGATGTAACTAAGGTCCATCACTCTGCATGCTTTTTGAGTTATTCCTCTTTGTTCTGATTTTCGCACTCAATCATATTAACAGTTGTGTGTCAGTTGCGATCAGGTGACACATGTGTTCCTCCGAACACTCTTGTTGAATCCTGGTGAGACGCCAAGTTACTCAGTGTCTCATCTGGTTCCAAGTTGTTTCTAAAATGCCAGCCATGTATCGTTTAGCTTGAGAAGGGTTAATACTAACAATCTTATAATGAGTGCACAGAACAGCAACATTTTAATACAGTAAATATTTATTGTTGAGGAACTGAAATGCATAGAGACTGAATACAGTGGAAACAATAAAAGGTGAAGAATGAAGATAAAGCACATGTTTTGATCATTGACACTGAATGATATATCAATATGCATGACAATAAATTACCCAATGTATGTATAAAGTGTAAATTCGTAGGTTTGAATATGCATTACTTGAAAGAAAAGATGACTGTAAAAAGAGTAATGGAATCATGGCTAGAGCGGGAATGGTTCTGATATAAAGTATTAACTAACTTAGACATTCAGCGCTGAACTGTCAGAGTGGAATAGCCCATCAATGTTTTACTACAGAGGCCACTCAGTATGAAAGACTTACACAGGAGGACCTTCAATGACAAACAATGAAATCCCTCATCATATGGCTCCCCTAAGAGCAATCTGATCCGTGTCTACATCCGTTATGCATGTGCATCGTTCATTCAGAGAATTAGTGTCGAAATGTCCGGATTGCAATGTGCCAGGAATACGTGGAATACTTAACACACAATGTCCATTATTATTCAAAGACACTGTGTCTAGGTCCTATTCTGGAACCCATCCATATTCGGGAGGCGTAGTAAACGAAATATTTGCTTGCATAAGCATTTACATTTTTGGGTTCAGCTGACAGTGCATACCCCGATCAGAGGGACTTATCTAGTCCGGGTCTACACTGTCCTGTCTTTGTCCAGTTTAAGGGAACATGATATTAATAGGTTAAACTCTTGTACAATATGGACGTGTATTGTAGGACAATGTAATCATAGAAAAAACAGGCAAACGCCTCTTAAAATAATTGGCAATTATTTCTATAGTAACATGCTGTGTCGTGAAGACGTTGGAGTAATGATTCCGTGTATCGATCTCGCCAAGTATCAACTGCGAAGAAGGTTTACCTTGATAGTCCATTATTTCAGTTTCGATAACCTGGAAATTTCGTGCTTCAGTTACCTTCATATCATGCAGAAGGATTCTAAACAAGTCAGAACAAAATCAGACGGTTTATGTAGATATCGACTGATCAAGGTCGGCCTTTCTGTTGCTGATGGAATTATATGCGATTTCTGTCATTGCCAAACTTTCCTTCCAGAGTCATATGCCATTATGACAACTAATAAATACACTTTATATCATTATTCCTTACATAAAAAAACGATTGGGTAAAATGGATAATTCGCATGTTTCATGGATCTACAGATACGAATTTCAAGTGCTATATTTTAAAGGCTTACTGTGTATGATATAAATGTCCTAGGTGAAAAACAAATCATTAACCCTTATACTGTCGAATGCAGGTAAAAGTACATGTACGAGTCATGCAGGAAACACCTCATACAAAACACACAATCGCCCGAACAGCACCACGACGAAAAACATCAAATGTATACATGTATATAAAAGACAAAAAGCGACGCACAAAGACATAACAATCAAACAAAAGGGGGGTATGGAAAAACACCTTAAAACCGGTCAGTGACAAATGTCACTTGGGGTTTAAACCGGTTTAGGGACGAACAACCTCACACTTATTCCATCCCCACCCTAAAAGACAAACAGTATAAATAAACATATCCCCTCTCCGAATGGGTTGAGATAAATAAACCCCATACGATTGGGCACGAGGAAAATTTTCATCAATGTGAGGGAAATTTACAGTATTAAAATCAAAATCGTCCCTTTTGCATATATTTTAGAAAAAATAATTCCATTGTCAATTTTAAGGTCTAGATCGAGAAAAGCCGCATACGTGTCGGAAGGGTTAGCTTTATTCAATTTGAGTTCTTTTGGGTAAATGGTAGGAATCAAAACATCAAAGAAAGGGTAATATCATCCAAATATCGAGAAGTATCATTGAATACTTTTATGACATCTTCTTGTGAATGTGGGTTCAAACTCCACATACAATCTCTCTCATAGCAGTACAAAAACATATTAGCGCCTACAGTGGATGCAAGGAACCTTTTATTCGTAAGTTTGTTTAAGACTTCTGAAGAGTTTTTAATAGAACAGAAGATATTTATTCACGCATTTTCATAAGTCTTATTACCATATAATTTGACATGTTATTTTATCTTAGTTCAACACGAAGTTAAAAGCATAGAGCTAGAAATAGCAAGGAAACGCGCTCTATATGTGTTTTATGTAGTTTCGGTAACCAATACATTGTAGTAAACGACATTACTACAGTGTCACTGGTGCCCAAGTCCATCACAGCGGAATTTGGAATGGTTACGTCAGGTCGTCGTGAAACAGTTGCGAAGTAACCAGCAAGATGAAAAGACGCAATTGACTTATTTGGTATATTGCTTATAAAAATAAAATCGTTATTGATTACATTTACGAAAGTAAAAGTCAAACTCATTATACTATACAATTCTGTACCATTTGAATCAAGTGTAATTTCCATAATCGTGAGATTTCGATGAAAACTCTCGAAAATCGAAATCGAAAGTAGATGTTCTGCATTGTAAACGCGTTGCAGC
Source organism: Azorinus chamasolen (assembly GCA_963576725.1). Lineage (NCBI taxonomy): Eukaryota > Metazoa > Mollusca > Bivalvia > Cardiida > Solecurtidae > Azorinus > Azorinus chamasolen. The sequence goes on along the minus strand of OY755251.1, from coordinate 23,522,838 downwards.
CATTTAATCCGTTATAAATGTCAAATGAATGCTTCAATTGTTTGAAAAATGCAATATCATGAAAAGACTGGAATTTTCTCTTCGAATGTCGAAGTTTGTAAATCATTTCAAACTGGTGAAAACAAAACCATTACAATTACCGCATTCTGCACAGACATGTGACGGTTTGGATAACGATCGTGGTTGATATGCCACGGTCCGTTAAGGAAAGGGTTACAGTCTGGCTAACGGTTATTTAACTCAATGTTTCTGTCTTTTTTAGCACTGCTCATAAGCTTTTGGGTTTCTCGTTTAGTAACTGAATTGGTTAACGAACAATCCTCTTTGACTTTCAAAATCTGTATGATTTTATTGGAATAAAAGTACATGTTTCGCAGTCTGTTATGAATCTATGATTGGATCCAGATCAGATGTCAAGTTCCTCAGTATCTGATCTGCATCAATGATTGGATCCAGATCAGACGCCGAGTTACTCATTATCTGACCTGGACCAAATTCAGACGCAGAGTTACTCAGCATCTGATCTGGATAAATGTTTGAATCAAAATAACACGCCAAGTTACTTGGCATTTGATCCTGGACCAGAATTTGAATCCCAATCAGATTCTGAGTTACTTTTCGGGTGATCTGGGCCCTATCTGAATGCATGAAGGAATACATTACTCGACGTCTGAAATGGGTTCAGGTTGTTTGGAAATATCATTTTATTGTGAATAGAAGGTAAAACGTCACTGTCTAGAATACATAAACAAGAGGGTCACGATGGTCCTTAATCGCTCACTTGGTTACTATAGACTTATGCATACACTGTATTTTTGGCCCGGAGATTTAAATTTGATCAATCTCGGTAGATGACTATTAGGTGATGCTTCATACCAAATATCAAAGATCTAGGCCTTACAGTTTCATCAGTTTTAAAGTTTTTCCTATGAAAAACTGATAAGCCCCGGGGCGAGGCCAGTTTTGGTCCGGGATCATAAGTTGAACCATCTTTGAAGAAAACCACTAGATCATGCTACATACCGCATATCATAGGTCTAGGCCTGTAAGTTTAAAAGAAGATTTTAAAGATGTTCCCATGAAAAACTGATAAGTCCCGGGGCGGGGCCATTTACGACCAAGGGGTCATAATGTGAACTATATTTGTAGAACATCATTAGATAATGCTACATACCAAATGTCAAAGCCTAGGCCTTTTAAATTCGGGGAAGTAGGTTTTACTATAAAAAAACAACTAATAAGCTCCGGGTTAAGGCAATTTTTGATCCGGGGTGATACTTTGAACAATTTTTTTAATGGACCATTATATGATACTACATATCTAAGGTCTAGGGCTTACAGTTTCAGAGAAGAAGATTTGTAAAGAGTTTCCTATGAACAATTTATAAGCTCTGGGGCGGGGCCATTTTTGGTTCGGGCGTCATAATTTAAACAATCTTTGTAGAGAACCATTCGATCATGCAACCATTAAAGCTCTAGGCTTTGTGATTTCAGAGAATTTGGTGTTTAAATAAATTGTTGACGACGAACGTCGCACAGCGCACATCGCACGACGACAGACGCCGGACCCATTTCCAGTAAGTACAGATGCTTCTTTTCTTTAGATAAAACAAAATGTTGATTGGAATATCTCTTCTACAACTTTAACAGGCGAAATATATTCATTTCTTTCGACAAATTGTATCATTAACGTGGGAATTTCGTTTTTCTTCTTTAGTCATTTATTTAGGTTGAAAAGTAGACCAAACAGAGTTCATTATATGATCGCTTTGATAATATTCGAAGGAAAAAGGAAATCTGACATTTTAGAAAATGTATTAAACAGACCGTTACAGTTCTTTGAGAGCACTTTATCGACCAGACCGTGTCATTGTACATTCTTAATATTTTATGAATCAAAATCAACATGCTTCTGGGTTAAATTATTCCTTTTTTATCAGTCCATTCCGAGAATACGCTAAAAAACAATTATTACCGATAAAACACAATAATATGACAATTGCCGAGTAAAAAGCTAGAAATGTATTTGGCGTGATATTCACTATCACTTTTATTGTGAAAACACAAATTCCGGCACCAATGGGTGTGAGTTATAAATCGCTTTGCTATCGTCATAATAATATCTGCAAATATTCTGATATAATGTTTGTTCAAGGTATTATGAAACTATTGCCCAAGAGTCTATACTTATTTTGCGTCATACAGTTCCAGTTGTAACCCAACAGTTATCGAAGTTGTGCGGTTTATGTGCTATACTTAGGATCCATGCAGTAGATTTACAACAGGGAACATCTACATGAAAAAGTAGTAAATATATCTTGAAAGTGGGACATCCTTCGAAAGCAAAAGTAGCAATGCAAAAAGAGAAACTTTCAGAATCGGTTTTATTGAGTCTGTTCATGAGTAGTAATTAAAAGTGCAACACAACTCACGCCTCCTAGCACCGGCTTAAACAGTATACAATTTTCAAAACTAATAACATCAAAACTAATTATTTCGTAGGACCAGAAAATATAACAACACTGAGAATTGTTTTATTGGGTATGTTTAAAAATAGTTATTAAAAGTGCAACACATTTCAGGCCCCCAGTACCGGCTTAAGCGGTATTAAAAGACGTCATATAAGTCAAGCAGGAAAAGACCCACAAAAACGCAACCAACACTAAAACACCAACAGAAAGCAAGCAACACATCCACACAGACACACACATACACACACATGAACCCACACACTCAGACACACGAGACGAAAATATCAAACACGAACAAAAGGCACAAAGACATCCACCGAACATAAAAGCAAGGGTGACAAAGAGATTTTCGCATTGGAACGGTCATACATATTTGCATTCAATTTCAAACATAAACAATTCCTTTCTTCTGTTTACCTTTGGGAATAAAATACATTTAACGCTAGAACGAGTACATATAAGGTGATTTGTCAAAGAGCTATGCACTCCGAAATGGAAATGTGTCTAGGTACTTGTGCCAGCATGAAAAAGCTTAAACTCCGATATGTTACAGTTTTCACTAAAATCCGTATCGTTCACGTTTTTGATAAACTATTGACGGTATGTCATAGAGATTGGATCCTGACGAGGCCCTGAGTTATTCGGCGTTCAAATGCTAGTTAGGTCGCGTTTAGCAGGTAGCGGGTTAAGTATTTGAAGGTCATTTTACGTGCTTACATACATCTAACCGTTTTCTACATTCTCATTTTCAACACACAATTTGTATCAAACCAGCATAAGTTTTAAGATTTTCTCAGGTTTTCTCAAGTTTAAGAAAGAATATCAACACGATTTAGCAATGAACGTGCTGGTGTAAAATATAAGCGAACATTTTGAAATGGTGTATTAACAAAAACTTAACAGTCTTAAAAAAGTATAAAGACATATTAACAAGTATTTAGCTTTTCTCCCAAATGTTCAAATACATGCATATATATTTATTTATTTATTTCATACAGCAGACACATTAATAATGCAAATGTGCATATGTACAATGGGAAAAACATTTTTGGATATAATCTTCAGCCAAACAACCTTGAAAACGTAATCATGCTTAGTGTGACCTGACTGGCCTATGTACAGAAACTTGTATTAAACCTGTGAGAGTCTAGACATCTAATCTAGATCAGAGTTGCTGACACTCGGTCAGTGGTAAATTTACATCGGTTTGAAAACAATTATAGTACGCAAAGTAAAAGTTTCCAATTCGTGTTTTGTTCAGCAGCCTACGGGTTAATCCGGATAAAAATGGGAGGAATTACTTTCCAACTTGCTAAAAACATTTGGTTATGTCCGTCTTCATGCATACTTATGGAAAGCAGAATCTATGTGCGTCTGTGTCTGGGTCATTAGAAATGATGTATATCGAGATCACCGTAAATCATTGTAAATCTCTTATCAATGGCTTTAAATATCGAATTCGTCACAGTACAAACTTAATACTGGAATATGCAGATTGAATCACACTTCAAATCACACATTTCAGACGTTAAAAAAGTGTAGATTCCGGTCTAAAATGTTTCAATATCTTAACCATTATCATGCTAACCGGGACCTCAGTCGTATTTGCAAACAACTTGGATGTAACTCCACGTGTCACCAAGCTCAAACATGTTTGTTACTCGGAGAATAGTTTCATCAAAGCTGTTTGGAATCGGAGTAAGTTAACCCTTCGCTTGCTTGCTATTCACGTCAATATACCTACCTGTAAATAGTGAAGACCCAGATGAGACAGCTCCTGCAGGAGCTGTCTCATCAGGGTCTGCACTATTTACAAGTTGATTGTGCAACCAGTGCACTCCACAGCAGTGATTTCACAGCGAAATACTTGTACACAGTGAAGATATATGTAATTATAAAACAGGGCATGGGTAAAGAAGGAGAAATGTATTTCAAAATTCAGCAAGCGAAGGTTTAACATTGCAACAGATCCAATTTTATGATGACGTGTGTTTGTAGAGTGGATAAAGGCTTAAAACAAGCAGAAAGTTGGTTATATTGATACCTATTAGTATTGCATGATATATGTGGTTTTAGTCTCAATAAATAAGTGATTCGCGTGCACATACGCTATTGATGTTAGATACATAGATGGATTTATTTCAATATTGTGCAAGTAATATGGTTACAATAGCAATACACATTCAAGAATAAACATTGCTCGACATGTATGTAAACAATAGACGTCACTGCGTAACGGTACCGTATTAAAGCCATGTCGCCCGATATATGCATACGTTGTATGAGAGGTCGCTGTTAATGACTGACTTAACGTATTAGCTAATGGACTAATGGCATCAAGGGTATTATTGGCTAACTTTGTATAACGGCATATTAACACAGAGATGTTCGTCATGACATAGACTGTAGAATCAGATATCCGCAAGAAAACATAACATACTCCGATCACATGGAGCCTATGGCGACCGTTTGGTATAAATTATGTATTCTCTGTTTGCTAATGAATGAACGGACGTTTATATCAGTATAAAAGGATTAAGCTGCGTTTGTAGTTATGCTTAAAATGAACGAAACGAGACCAGGGATTCTATCTTGGCCGTTGTTGCCTTATATTAATATGCATTTCGTTTCCAATATGCTATTGTGACTAGTTTAATTCTCATAAAATGTGCATCTGATCAAACCGAAAACATAGAGATACAAATTGAATTGTATACACATTTTCCTGACGGAATGTTGACGGACGGCAAGATCATAAATTTAAACCGCGTCTAGCATACTTTATTTGAAAAAAGGGTTATTATAACGAACATCGGACAAATATCTCTCATCCTCTACACTTTATATAGATACAAATTGAATTGTATACACATTTTCCTGACGGAATGCTGACCGACGGAAAGATCATAAATTTAATCCGCGTCTAGCATACTTATTTTTTATATGGTCTGTTAACCTGGTGTGTTGATAATAGTAAAATACATGCAATCTCAACCGATTACAATATCTAGACACTCTACATGTATGCTTCCATGAATTTGATTATAACTATACGAACAACCTCTACAATTCCAACAGATTGTCTGGAAAGTCTTTTTGAGGTGTAGATGTGCATGGCATAATTCGTTTTCGTAGCTAACAACTCATACAGGAGTTATCTGCCCCTGGACATATGCCAAATGTATTGTTAGCCGATAAGGTTGCTGAGTGAACTTTTTCTGCAGTTTTCAATATACATGTAATTCATTGAAAGTTGATAGAAGTGTAGATGTGCATAATTTCAGTATCTAACATAAATGAGTTATCAGCGCTTGGATTTGTGATCAAGGCTGCCGTGTGGGGGTATTCATCACTTTTAGTGATAGTTCCATTTTTGGATAGTCACTTAAGACAGGTTTTACTGTATCGGGTTTAATTGCACATTCTCAGCAACTATCAATGGATAATGTTTCATTTATTTATCTAATAAATAACGACATCAAACGTAATTAGGTTATTCGATAATACTGTATATAAAGCTAATGAACAATTGGTATTACACGTAGTCATCGGATATAATTTTCAAACGTTACACAGCTTTTTTATGACACACCGTGCCACAACAAGAAGCGCTATGGCATATAGATATGACCGTCGACCTGTAACCAATACAGCACCAATCATAAGTTCTGAAGGGAGGTGATCCCCCGGGAGCAAAAATTGCAACACAAAAAGAGAAAATTGCAGACTCGGTAAGTTACATCATCGTGTCAGACATGAAGTATATCTCTAATAATCCTGAATTAATGGCCATTTGTGTTAAGGTTATAAAGATTTGACATTTGATCTTGATCTTGACATGATAACACTCAACGTTGCATCTAAAATATCGGTTGATCATATGTGCAAAGTATGGGTTCTCTTTCTGTAAAAGTTTAAACCGTATGGCTAAGTAAAATGATTCTGACAGACAACATTTAATATACAAACAGACAGACACCAATCACAATGTGCCCATATAATGATATTGCTCTACATAAAAATCCTTTTAGTTAAAGTTTTCGACGTATTAAATGTTACTTTTAATTGCCAGTCAGATAAACATTTCGGTATGTAACTGGTCTGTTTGGTTTGTTTACGAGACCGTATTGCCAGCTGGGGACAGGAATACAATACCATGTCTCGTCATGTTATGCGATCGGTCTTGATTTGTCTAGTAATTCAGAACAAGACGTATGTTATTCTAAACTAATTTATATGAAATATACGACAATGTCCAGAAAACACAATAATCCCGTGTGACTGTTTTTCCTTTTCTTTTTTTCCCTATATAAACTTCAATCAATTACATTGATATGTTATTCAAATTGTTTAGAGTTTCAAATTACCAGCGTAAACAATATTCCCGAAAAAAGTCGGCTTAAAGAATGTCCCCTTATGCCAGTTAAAAGGTCATCCAATTGTCATAATGTCGCCGACACTACCACTGTGGTAAATTTTCGCGACATATGACGAGATACAAGTTAGTTCATAACAACGCAGTGCAACTGAAAACGTTGAAGATTACTATGCAAATTTTCACTGGTTGGATTAATTGGTAGCAAAGTCGCGACAACCATATGGCTGTTCTAACTTGATATTGTCGTGTGGTAGTCGTACAGTGTCTCCCGGTACACGTGATCTATGTTGTTATCATGCTCTAGCAGATTATGCGAGTGACATGACTCATACATGTACTTTTATTATCACAATAATATTGCGTGTGCCATGTGGTGCCTTGTGCCATGTGGTGGCGGTACAAAAGTCTCCCCGTACACGTAATTTATGTTGTTATAATTCTCTTGCAGGTTATGCAAGTGACATCCTGCATGACTCATACATATACGTTTGTGTATATGCTCTAGCACAGACGGAAATATGGGTTAATATGGCCTAAATATCATATAAGTGTGAGGTTAGTCAGTCCGTAAACCGGTGTATACCCCCAGTGGTGATTTTGCTACTGACCGTGCCAAGGCAGTTCTCTCTTTGTCACCCTTACTTTTGTTTGTCTTGTGTCTTTGTGCTTATGTTTTGTTCATGTTTGTCTCTGGTGCTCGTGTATTTGATGGTGTTTACTGTGTTTTTCTCGTGTGTTTGCGTGTTTGGTTGTGTGTGTGTGACATGCTGTCTATTGTTGTGTCTTGTATATGACCTTCTACTGTATGTGTGTGTGTATGAGTATAAATTGCTATGCTTTCTGTAGGTGTTTTGGTGATGGTAGTGTTCTGTGTGTGGCTTTTCCTGCTTGACTTTACTACTTTTTCATTCAAAGTTATAAAGTTTCTGAGTCTGAGATAAGTTTCAAGTATCTGATTGGTCAGATACGAAGCACGCTCAGATTCAGACCGACCAAATGATGGAGAATGATCTCAGACCCAAGTAAAGAGTTTTATAACATCAGGACATAGACATTTATACTAATAATACAGTGATCTATAATTCAAATTCGCATTTCCATGCAAACAGTAACCAGATAACATTAAATGACAATTAAAGTCTCACCTAATCAGACGATATGACGACCTTCATCAAAATACTTTACATCCAACCTTTATTCTAGTAAATAATTAATACTGGCACCTCGTTTTGTGAATATTAATTCAACAATGGGTTTTATCGAAATTTGTCATTGAATAAACTGATTTGTATGACAGTGTAGCTCCTGATATAAGGGCTTCCTCGAGAAGTCTTTGGTTTAGGTCAACACTGCTTGCAAATGTATTTTCTACTAGGTTCACCCATATTACATGTTAACAAAATATAATTAACGCTTTTGATAAATAGAAACGAACGTGCCGACATATGGAGACAGTGTAATTCCTAGTGGTATATTTGCAAATCACTGTTATTGATCGCATCGTAGAAGCAACATCTGTTTGCACATCCTGTCACTCGTCGGTCTCTTCTACAACCGATTAATACAAACCAGACCACGGTCAGACATTGCTTGAGTAGAAACCATCATTTCTGGGTACACACTGTATGCAGAAATTATGCCTGTGTCAGTTTCCAATAACACTGGCCATGTTATATATCCGGGAAATCTTATATGGAATCAACAGCTATGATGGTGCTTTGGAGCGAACACATTTTTTTTTAATTTGCATCCTGGTCGTGCCTGTTCATAATATTTTCATTTGCCAAAACTAGAGTCACCACTATATGCAATTCATTTACCCGCCATACATATTTTACGGCAGACAAACCCGCCATTTGGTTATAAAGTTGCTTAGCCAAAGGTCAATTCGAGAACAATGACTCAGATTACGTTTCTTGGGCAATGCTGATGTAACGTGACTAGAATCATTGCGTTTTACAAATGTCTGCCGAAATCTAATTTATAGAAATGTCTACAAATAAATGTGGTTAAAAGACATCGGGTGTCTTCTTAACATCTGTAATCAAGGTTTTTGAAACACCATTGGCAGAGTATCAAACAGCTTGAGTCATGATGATATGCCAAATTACTTGACATCTGATCTGGGTCCGATTTGTTTGCAGATAACTGGCAGGTCGCAATAATTAAGAAAGCATGATGAGCGGCAAAAATAGTCTTTGTAATATAACTAAGCGAAAAAAGGAACTCATAGAAAGGTACATGTTTTCATTATTTTTCTTCTCAGAATAGTTACATTTGTACAGATGATGACGCGAAACCCTACCTTTTATGGTAGCCATTACTAGACGGTGGCAGTGTTTTACGATGTACTGGAAACATTGTATGTAATAGATGAATTATTGATTTATATCTATAGATACCATATTGTTAGGTATATGTGTAACATTTGGATAGCTTAACCCCTTCATCCCGGGACAGGAATTGCAATATTATTTGCAAACATTGTAGACCAAGGTCTGAGGGTTCCCAGAGGAATCCTCTGACCGGGGTATGTACTGTTTGCCATTGTAAACTATCTAGTAAGTTTACGCTATTTATACTGAATAGGCTCTGCAGCTGAAAGTCTATGGACCTCGATCTTATTAAACTATAACTATACACTTTGAATAGGAACAGTCTTCTACCACAACACAAGTAAATGATTTTTCACGTACTTATTGTTGACGGTTTCGACCACTTCCTTATGTAGTCATCCGCAGAACTGTCTAACTGCGGTAAGGTCATGGTCGACGATCCCGATTATTTCCGCCAGTCTTCGTGACTTTGGCGAAAATTTGGCCTGCTCTTTGCTAGGAAAATGTTAACGGTCGTAATTTAGTTATAACTGATAAACTTCTTAAGCAAGGTTACATATATCAGAAACTTCGGAAAACGTTTTCTAAATTTTATTATCGAAATTTACCACTCATTAGGAAATATAATTGCTATCGTCGGACGTTACTGCAACAAGGCATTTCTCAACTTAGGAAAATTCGGGGTCATATCCATTTTCATGATTTGTTTATAAAACGCATTAAAACCTTTAAAAAGAAAGGTTATGATCCCATTATATTGCACTGCATGTTTGGTTATTGACAGTCGGTAGCTACGCTTCCCTCGTTGCTTGCGAGATGGCAGGCCGAGGGTAGTACTCTATGATGGTATACTCTTAAACTCAGATACGGGATAAGCTTACCAGACTCATGTACATGTATTACCTTTCCCTGTCGTGTCCTTAACGACTTCCTTGCAGGTGCTTTGACTTCGGCAAAGTCATTGAGTACATATTTGACAGATTTTCACAGTTGTTATGCTATGTCATGTGTTTACCGTCTTCTATGTTGTGGATATTTACACTATTTGTAAAGCTAGGGTGACTTTGAGATAAGTGTGAAATTAGGTCGTCCGTAAACCGGTTTAAATCCCCAGTGGTGATTTTGCTACTGACCGTGCGATACTCTCTTTGTCACCCTTACTTTTGCTCGTCTTGTGTCTTTGTATTTGTGCTTAAGTTCATGTATGGAATTTTTATCTCTAGAACTGTGTGTTGTTAATGTATTTTGTGTTCATCTCGTGTATGTGCGTGTGTTTGGGTGTGCAGTTATGTGTGTTTGTGTGTGTCATGCTATCTATCGATGTTTTGGTGGTGGTTGCGTCTTCTATGTGGCCTTGTCTGCTTGACTTTACTACTCTTTCATTCCTAAGTTCGGAAGAATTGGTGGCACCCCTCGTCTCCGTTCATGACCTGCTTGTTGATTCGTATTTGGATCGTCCTGGTCTTATAATCTCCCATTCCAATACTGATGTCCCCTTCTCAGTATATCTTATGACGTGTTGTTAACATGGTCTGTTATAGCACTTTTGTTTATTTCAGTTTCAGACAGATCTCCTTGTTGTGCTGTTCTACGTCTTTGGTGTGTTCTTTAAGCCTGGTGCCAACTTTTCTGCCGGTTCCATCTAAGTATACATTCCCGCAGTTCTTACATGGTACTTTATATATTATTTCTGTTTTTCCATTTTATCTTGTTAATCTGCTGGATGTATTAACCCAATTCTGATGGTTATTTGATGTTTCCTAATTACCATGCTTACACTCTCAGTTCGTCCTTTGACATACGGTAATATGACTAATCCCTTTGATCTTTCTTGGCCCTTGTTCTTATTTTCCCTACTGTGTTTTTCTCTTTCTTTTCTTTCATTTGTTTCGTAACTTTCTGAAATGTCCATTTCGGGTGTCCGCATTTACTCAGTGACTCCACTATATGTTTTCTTCCTTCTTTCTATCACCTTTCTCCGTGACTATATCATTGCACCTGTCAAGTAAGGTTCTGATGGCCCCCAATATGTGTTGCCGGGGATGGTAGGAAGTGAACAGAAGGTATTGATCTGTATGGGTTTTCTTCATATACACTAGCCACTTTACTGAACCATCTGACTTTCTGACAATTAACATGTCTAGGAAGGAGATGGTCCCGTTACTTTCCTCCTCATGGGTGAATTTAGTAGCAACTATTGTGTCCAGATGGTCTGGGTTTCGCCCTTATTATTTTGCTCAAATAAATCATCAACGTAGCGCTTTCAGAGTTTTGGCTTACATGTGATGAGAAATGTCGCAATAGCCTCATTCGCTAACAACTCCATATATAAGTTTGATACTATAGGGGAGACAGAGCTTCAAATGCCTGTGCCGAATTTCTGTTGGTAAATGGGTCCCCTAAATAGAACAAAGGTTGTAGTCATTTGAAGTGGGTCTACCTTTTGAAGTATTGTCTGCTTCAAGCCTGTCCCGGTTTATCTCTAATGCTTTGTCCGCAGAAAATCAACGTCATGGGAGGCAAATATTTCATTATCGTTTCAATCATTTTATCTGCTAGCTCTTTTGAGTTCTTGTCATAGTGGTCTGATTTACAAACCAAAGGTCCAAGTCTGCCAAAGCCCGTAAGCTGTTGAAGACAATAGATCCGGTGTAGTCGACTATTGGGCGTAACGGGTTGCCTTCGTTATGGATTTTATGGATTTTAGGCGTACAGTACATCAGGGGTTCATTTTCTGATGTCGGATAGAGATTCTATACTGTCCGTCTGTTATATTTCCATCTTGTTTAAACTTTGTCAACACCACTAATGAATTTTGGAGTCGGATCTTTTTTTAATTTGTCATTTGTTCTGTCGTCACTTAGCTTGATGACCGTTTCATCATATGAGGAGGAGTTCATTATCACTGTTGCTGTCCCTTTATCAGTTGGAAGAATAGTGATACTTTTGTCTTTCCTCAGCTTATTGGACGTGGGGGTTTAGCTTTATTTAAAAGTCCTGTTACTTCAGCCCTTAACTGATCTTTCTCACCGTAGTCATTCACTAATAAACATGCATTCTCTGTTGCAACTTCGAAATCCTGAACAAGAATTCCGTAGGGGATATTGCAAAAGTCAATCATTTTGCGAGGACCGTATTTTGACCAGAGCTCAGAAGCTTATCAGAAATGTTTCGCACCGAGTTTACGACCCAATTGTCGCCAAAATCACGAAGACTGGCGGAGATCATCGGGATCGTCGACCGTGACCTTACTGCAGTTAAGCAGTTCTGAGGATGACACTAAAGAAAGTGGTCGAAACCGTCAACAATAAACACGTGAAAAAATATGTATTTGTGTTGTGGTAGAAAAAAATGTTTCTATTCAAATTGGATTAGCAACACGATGAACTCATTTAAACAAAACTGTACGCTTAACACATGGTATGCTGATATTTCATAAAGGAAGGGTTCATCATTTTTCAACGATATAATGTCCATTTAGGACCAAAAGAGATAGTGTTGCCACTTTAAAACTGACATTGAAATGAAATTCTTAATCTTGACATACTTAAAATGAATGGTCCCTGTATTATGAAAAGTAATATAGACGAACAATTGTGCGTTAATGCTAGTTAAAACGTGTTTGAATATTAACAGTGGAAACAAATCAGTCAAACAGGGAGAGCCAGACACGGAAGAGCATGTCGCATGTCGCCAAACAAGAAACTGCACAATTACAAGACAAAATGTGACAGAACGCACACCAAGTAAAAAAACACTAAGTATTACCTCTATAAATTACAAATAAGACCACAGGGTAAAGGTAGGAGTACGGCATTGGAACGGTCAGTATCAAAAAGTGTATACTGGGGGCTTAAACCAGGTACCCAACCTTATACTTATCCCATCTTCAAGTAAAAATTCCTTCTTCAGACAACTCAACAACATGAGTAAAGATGCCAAGATTAAAACATTAAAATGAACTGAACCACTAAACAAGTGACGTGATAATTTAAATGACGGGAAAATCACACCAAACATTTATACACCGAGATTCTAATAAAAAACAGAAGAAACTAGAGGTTTTTGTCACAAAAGCAGATGTCTCCACCCAACCCCTCGCACCGAACCATACACTCTGCGACACATAAAAGGGCCATAACGGATTTATCGTGGGGACGGAAAGTGTGGGAAAATGTACACGTGGCAATAACTCCAATATTTTTGGAGCCAGAGTTATGGACCTTGTGCATGACACTTCCTCTGTTTATACTTTTTCCAAAATAAAATATCCAATTGTACCAGTAGAACAGGAGTTATAGATCTGACAACAAAATGTAACAAAGGGAAATAACTGCAAAAGTATTGTAGCCAGAGTCATTGACCTTGTGCATGACACTTTCTCCCATCCTGCTCGTTCCATGTATACAGTTTCAATCCAACGGCATTAACCATATAGGAGTTATCGTTCGGAAAAGAACGTGTGAAAACATGTACAATGGGCAATAACTCCAATAGGAAGTTTCAACCAACTGGCATCAGGCAAAACATAACAAATGTAGTGTCTAAACATTTACTCGATGACCATTCTAAAGTCAGAGCAAATTAGAAGAACTTATTTGGGGTACGACATAAGTGGAACAATACAAATATCCAGCTTACTCCCTCCGTAAAAGAGTTTAAGAGAATGCCATCATAGAGTGTTAAGTACTTCCCGTCATCGCACAAGCAAAGAGGGAAGCATGGTGCCCAACTGTAAAAGGGTCAACCACCAATCATGTTTACCCGACATTTGATAATAGACATGTATATGTAACGGTTTTGATTACTGATTAACCAAAACTATTTTCAGAGTGCATATGGGTTTGTTTCAGCAAACCATTTAAGATGACGCCAACGTTTCAGTAGTGCTGGTTAATGGATGACACTGAGACCCACTACTAAATGATCCCTAGAATGACTAATGTGCTGTATGCGTAAAATGACCGCACATCGCATTTAAGTGTGTTTGCAACTTACATTTGACGAACAGTGGTTGCAGACTGGCTGTATAAACAGCTTTCGTCAGTTGTCTTCTATGTTCTAAGCTAGGGTGACATTGAGAGAAGTGTGAGGTTAGGACGTCCATAGACCGGTTTAAACCCCAAGTGGAGTGACCGTGCCAAGGCGGTACCCTCTTTGTCAACCTTACTTTGGTTTATCTCTAGTACTAGTGTGCTGTTAATGTTTCCTGTGTTCATCTCGTGCAAGTGGGTGTGCGTGTGTATTTGTGTATGACATGCTATCTATCGATGTTTCCGTGGTGGTTTCGTCTTGCATGTGGCTCGAATATATATGTACATCACAAAAGCAGGTGTTAAGTGCTTGTGTTGGGGCCGTAAAAAGTCGCCCCGTACTTCATTCTCAGTTATATTTTCTGGTCCTTCGGGATCAGTAGTTTTGATGTTGTTAGTTTTGGGAAATTGAATACTGCTTAAGCCGGTGCTAGGTGGCGTGAGTAGTGTTGCACTTTTAATTACTACTCATGAATAGACTCAATAAAACTGAGTCTGCAATTTTCTCTTTTTGCATTTCTACTTTTGCTTTCGAAAGATCACCTATTTTCAGAATATATTTACTTCACAACAGCAGGTGTTAAGTGCTTGTGTGGCGGCCGTAAAAAGTCGCCCCGTACTTCATTCTCAGTGTTGTTTAATCTTCTGGTCCTTCGGGGTCATAAGTTTTGATGTTATTTGTTTTGAAAATTGAATACTGCTTAAGCCGGTGCTAGGGGGTGTTAGTAGTGTTGCACTATTAATTACTACTCATGAATAGACTCAATAAAACCGAGTCTGCAATTTTCTCTGTTTGCATTTCTACTTTTGCTTTCGAAGGATCACCCATTTCCAGAATATTTGCCTGCTTGACTTTACTACTTTTTAATTTATTACTTTGAGCTTCGATGAAGTTGGAAGATCCCTTTAGTTATACATACAGTCGCAGCTTTCTGTGAGAGATGTTACATACTTTGTAGCCCCTTGTGTTAACATTTAGTTCATTTCGTCTCTTATAAATCACTGCAAACTATGTCGAATCGTTTAAGTTTGATGTGCTTCATTTTCATCGTATTTGTTTAAAACACGGGATCATACCATCAATCAGTTTAGATCCTGATAATATATTTAGCTATTTGAGATCTTATGTGGATCCACATTTTGCATCAGCAATCACATATTCGCCATGGGTTGTGAAAGAGTTAATAAATATCTGAATCTTTAGATTTTGTAAATACGCTCGTATGCACATTATTGGAATATGAGTAATTCTCGAATTGTACAGCGCATGTTAGGAATTTTGCCTTGCGGTATATTTAGATTCGCACAGTTACATTACGCTCTGCGATTAGCATGTCAATCATGCTTTGTTCTGTCGTTATAATTACCTTAATATTTATGCTTAATTGTTGTTTTTATCAACGTTTGTTTAGCCAGAAAACATTTTGATGCAGGTACAATATGGTTGAGAATCTACATGGGCATTTAAATTGAGAATTCCGTCTTATCCAACTATTCCAAAAACATGCACAGATTAATCTAGAATCACGGTGTGCGCCTTAGAAATTCAAATACTATACGCCATTACTATAATTTCGAAAACGCACAGAACAATTATAGAATGATCCATAACACGACGAATATATACACTTGAATAAATGACTTTGGAATCTTTAACTTAAAGACGATTTCTACAGTTTGTTTCCTTCCAAGAATGTTTTAATTGTTTTTATATCTTGTTGTTTAAAGTATGCTGATTTCAAATAATAAAAGAAAGGATGGGGTTACAGACTTTTTTTTGAGTAATTACCATGAAATAAACACAATCGTGCTTCCTTCCTTTTACATATAGGACAGTACAAGAATCATGACATTGGTGATAGTTTCGTTAATTTCTAAGAAACTTATCCAATATTTTTTTTCAAATTTTCACATTTTGTGCTGTATAGTATGCTTAACATGAAATCAAAAACAAATATGTGGGTTACAGGTTTCGTTTTTAAGTAATAACTCAATTTATCACCTAGTGGTGGTGCTCTTCCATGAAATTTACGCCAAAATGGGCGACGTCTTTTGACGTCAGTGATGTCACATTGCTATGACGTGGTACCAATTTGTTTATTATACTCCCGTACCGGATTTTCCTGTTTGATTTTAAGTTTTTACACCATCAGCTAATTATCTGTTAGCAATTTTCTCGATTACGATACATTTAAGGTTTGTAAATGTTGGTCGAAATAAGTCGTTCGAAAAGGTTGTTTCCTTTGTAGATAGTATTCAGCACAAGAAGCTGCGCAGAACTTAATACCGAAATCGTCTTTAAGGAAGATTGTAGCTTAATGAAGGGTGAAGTGTTCAAAATGAGCTTTTTGATTGTCTTTCACCCTGCAGTAAGCAGCCACCTACCCAAACTTATGCATGTTCTTCTATATTACGATTCCGATTTAGAGTAGATTTACTGTACACCGTTTAACTGTATGTTTGCTAAATGGTCAATCGTTACAGTCAAAGATACATCAAACTCCTTTGTAACGACCAATCGAAATACTGTAGCGTGCTGTCATTCCTACGGTGTTATACGAACTACCTTAGTTCGTAGCGTTTTTGTTATTCACAGTCCACTCATGCAGTTTCACTATCACTATTCCTATTAAATATTTTATCTTTGAATCATTTAAACACCAAAACTGCCCTGTGAACGAGTTTTGTAAATATAGATACGAGAAACTGACATGTATGTATCTAAATTAAACCGAATCGAAATCAATTAGTGTAGTCCTGACCGGAGGACAAGTTTGATCTGCGTCTACACTATTAGGCCAAGTTTGTGAATCTGAATACTATCAGTTACTGTTACCCAGTACATATCAGCCCGTTCCCTCATATAAATGCTTTTCACAACTTTGCAAACAAACTAGATCCTGTTGGATCCCTCTGACCAGGTTTGCTGTGTTTGTTTATGACATTATGATACAGTGAACCCTCATTACAACGGAGGTGTTTGGTTACAGACATTGTGCTGGTATAACGAGATTGCCGTTATAACGAGTTTAAATATGAAAGGAACCATTTGGCCAGTTTTAAACTAGTACCAACAGGTGATTGCTTAATGCAGAACACAAGAAGTAGTTATTCTCCTTAGTTACTTTTCAGAAGACTTTATTCCAGAGCATAACTTCTCTCGTATTGTAGGCACAACTGTTTAACAATACATATAGATAGAACGCGAGAGGAGGATGTGTAGTCAAAAATGGTTGTAACTCTAAATTCATTTTTGAGGGATTTATTCCCCTAAGTTGCTTTCCAGAAGCATTTTTTTGTTCGTTGCATAACTTCTCAAGTATTGTAGGCAGAACTGTGAAATTTAATATATCTATAGAGGGTGATTAGATGATTTGCAATCAATAAGGCACAAGGGTTGTAACTGTAAATTCATTTTAAGGGAGTTCACTTTTCAGAAACACTTATTGTTTTGTCTGGAGCATAACTTCTCAAGTATTGTAGGCACAAATGTGAAACTATATATGGAAAGAGCGTGATGAGATGATGTGCAGTGAACAAGGTTTGTAACTCTAATTCATTTTTGAGGGAGTTATTCCCCTTAGTTATTTTTCGGAAGCATTTTGTTTGTCCGGAGCATAACTTTTCAAGTATTGTAGGCACAACTGTATATATGGATAAAGGGTGATGAGAGGATGTGCAGTCAACTAGGGCTGTAACTCTAAATTCATTTTGGAGGGATTTATTTCCTTTTGTTACTTTTCATAAGCAATTTAAGTGTGGATGAAAGGAATATGGAGCAATTGCATGTCTCATTAACGTTATTTGTTTCATTAATGTTAGTCTCCGATATTTACGCCTAGACAGACTTGAAAGACGAAAGTGTGTTTTAATGCAAAGAAGAACGATGACGTAGCAACTCTCTGTTGCTACGTCACACAGGTTGTTAACCTTATAAACATTGTACTGATTATAGATTGCCATTAGACAAAACTTCACATTTAAAGTCTTGATCTTTTTTATATACCTCTGTATCATTTATAATCACATACAGTACACGGTGTTATATGTTTGTACGACGAACGATCGGTTTAAGCAAAACATGAGATGTCCTTTAGAGACTTGAATGGTTGTTTGAAAATTCGGGTGGTGTCTTTGTACTGGTACATTTGTTCGTGTCAATCTCCTATGTATGTGTGTATGTGAGTGCGCGCGCGTGTGTGTGTGTATAAATTTTGAAGGGAGGTGATCCCCCGAGAGCAAAAATTGCAACACAAAAAGAGAAAATTGCAGACTCGGTTTTATTGAGTCTGTTCATGAACAGTAATTGAAAGTGCAACACTGCTCATGTCCCCTAGCACCGGCTTAAGCGGTATTCAATTTTCAAAACAAGAAGTACAGAAATTCATGATCTCGAAGGATCAGAAGGTATAAAAACACTTAAATTGCTTTCTATCGATGTTTTGGTGATGTGGCGTTTTGTGTGTGGCTTTTCCTGCTTGACCTTACTACTTGTCAATTATTAAATACAAGCAAAAATAAAACAGACGTCAATCAGGAGATGTCACACGAAAGCACATAGCAAGCTCAAGCAACACACGGAAGCTTATCCCTTTCAATGCGGGAACAAAGTCACTAATGCGAATACTCGAGGAGCCCTCTCACAATATGCCATGTTATACTTTTCTTAACAACAATCGCTAAATAATACGCTTGATGTTTTGAATAGTCCACAGGTCCGTGTTTAAAGTGTTAATCAACATACATAACTTGGCAGTTTCAAAGACATGATTAATTAAAGAATATTTATATGTATTTTATCTTCAATATTCAGTACATACTACTATTTGGTATATGTGTTCGATTGTATACACTTGTATTGCTACCCTTTAATTCAATAACAACACATCTATGAAACAAATATAGCCTTCATACTGACATTTACGACGGCAGTAGAACCTTTTACGATATATTAAATATTAATACAGCAGAGCCTTCTATCAAAGATAAACTTAGGATCACACCTAGAATGGACTTCAATTTAAAACTTACCCTTTAATGTCACGAGAAATAGTAAATTTATAATAGCTACAAGAATATTACATCGATTATAACCTTTAAACAAATACCTCGCGACATTATAATTACAAGACAACGACCTGTGTGCTTTTTGTTTCAAACAACTTCCCTCCTATTGTACTACTGTGAAAAGAACAAAAGTTTTAAGCAACCTAAAGACATTATATATAAGGCAAAAGTAAATATTGACTTGAGCGAAGTTTCTATTGTATATGGAGAATGCTGTAATACAACAATTCTGCTAATTTATACATTAAACGATATATATATATATACGTAACAAAAAAATGTAAACGTGATATGAACATAAATGCTCTAAGCCGGTATTGAGAACAATACATACAATCAAATGAATAAAAATGTAGTAAAGTCAAGCACATACACAAAACGCACCCACCACCA
The DNA here is from genome assembly GCA_963576725.1 of Azorinus chamasolen. NCBI lineage: Eukaryota > Metazoa > Mollusca > Bivalvia > Cardiida > Solecurtidae > Azorinus > Azorinus chamasolen. The sequence continues at coordinate 23,503,160 of OY755251.1, read as the reverse complement.
AAACGCCGATAGTTAACACATACACAACCTCGCACGCACACAGAAACACACACCTACGCACATAAACACACGAGATGAAAATTTCAAACGTGAACAAACGCACAAGTACAAAGACACAAAGACACCAAGCAAACAAAATCAAGGGTGACAAAGAGACGCATTGGAACGGTCAGTGGCAAAACCACCACTGGGGGTTTAAACCGGTTCACGGACGTCCTAACCTCACACTTATCTCAAAGGCACCCTAGCTTAACAAACAGTGTAAGTAAAGTAAAGGTATACACGCCAGACTTCAAACTAATTGTATTACAAAGTACGATGTTTTTGATTAATTCAACAATAAGTGGTAATACATTAAAACAATTTGCACTTCCACATATGGGCCTTTATAATAAAACAACTATTCCAGTGAAATACAAGTTACTATGAGGCATGTCTTCTTTTTGTCTTTTTATATCTTTTCTTTTGTTGATTAATTCCGATACAAGGTTCAAAATGTTCTATGCGTTCAATATTTTGTAATGTTGTTGAACTCATTGTAAGTTCCTGTGTGGGATGGCTCTCCGACCCGCCACCATATGATACAGGGACAATTAAAATATTGAACAAAAGCAAACGACGACAAAATTTGATAGCGAAAGAGATAATGCGAAGGTTGTGTAACCATATGCATCGATGTTTTACATCAGCGTAAAGAATACAATATAGCAACGTTCACTTCTATTGCATTTGTTAATTAATTCCTTTTAATTTCTGTTTCATAGATATTGTATGCATTTCTAAAACGTGTACAAGATCTCAATCGCATCATACATCACATCAGGGTAAGTATAAAAAAGATTCATTGATGACATATTCAGAATGGATTGAAATGATGTCTGCATAAATTCCGATCTGTGACAAATTTCACATACCTCATATTCGTTCAAGCTTTTGAAAAGCTATTGGCCGAGTGCCAACGACCTTGTTGCTCGGTGTTGCATCTCGATCCAATGTGTTTGCATACGCGAGGCATGTCGCGTTTTGCAGATCAAGGTTAAACGGGACGAAATGTGCAGTATATCCCCAGGGCATATTTGCTGACATTTTAGTCATACGAGCTAGCGAGTCATTTCGTACAATTTGTATTGCCTGTTGATTGCCAATTTATAATACATTAAATCTAGAGAACAGCTATTTAAAAGCAGTTTGCAAGTAGCAGAGTAATGCATTACTAAATAATTTAAATAACACACGTTTAGCTCCATTATGAATGTCCATTGAGGCATATCACGTAGATCGCTTTGGGACATTTGAGCGTGTCAACTCTAAAATACTAGTGGAACAGTTGAGCTGTGTTAAACCATATATTTTACACAGACGAATTTATCACAGATGTTAGACAGAATTACGGAATTACAAAAGAGGGAATGTCAACCGATGTTGATCAAACCATAGAGAGTTGTTAGTTGTAATTATAGCAAACACGTTCGTATGCATTCCTTTCGTGACAGAATAATAGTCGATTCATTTGCATAAATATGTATTTTATAAAAGTTTTGCTATCAGACTACGGGTACATTGGCATCCTGCATGGCATAACGACTTTGTAATACAGTGAAACCCCGCTAATGCGACCACTTAATGAATAAACATGGGTGTCTTTATAAGCAGGTGGTTGCTTAATGCAGGACAAAAGTAATACAGAAAGCTCCTCTAGGAGCTTTCTGTATTACTTTTGTCCTGCATTAAGCTACCACCTGCATCTAGCACCCAGAATTATACCTCTTTTAGCTGGTCGCATTAGCGGGGTTTTACTGTATTTAGAAAACGCCAATGTTTCTTTTGTGGCAACAATGATCAAAACGAAAAGATAAAAATAACAATATGTTATTAAAACTTACCTTTCCATTCTAACATTAGTTTACAATTAAATATAGGTTAAACGATGTTAATTGTTTCTTTCAGGTGTAACATGTGTTCATCTCATCACTCACCAGAATGGTTAAAGGTATTTAAAGGTCAGAAGAAATTGAACTTTGAAAAATAGCTGAGCCAGATAAGCCGAAAACTGAAATAAGATGTGTTATGAAACAGCATGGCATTGCAGATATAGCAGAAAGGAAAACCAGATTCACTGTAAATACAGCCTAATATTAGTTATTTCATAGACGGAGATATCGTTTAAAGTGATGATGCAAAACCTTGCATAAACGCGACAATGCGTCGCATATAAGATCAACTACCTAGTCTCAGTATCAAATCTACATTAGAATTATGTTTGGGTTGTACATTATTCACACTACAGTCTAATTACAATAACTCGGATGCTTGCCGGACCACATATAAAATCCGAATTATCGGATGTTCCAAGTTATTGTAGTTTCACTTGTCTGTCGTAATTTTCGATGTATCATAAAAAATACTCAATGTACAGTGTTAAGGGTACAACTGCATGAAGTAGTACTAGTCAAACCTTACCTGCACTTATCTTGGAACAAAATACGACATTAAACTCCTTTTTCATTTCGGTTTCTTAAAACTTACGATGCTGACATACACAAAAATCATCTGCTCATATATTTTGAAATATTGTCCAAATTTCCCACAACCCTGGTGAATGATTGTTAAAAACCATGTGCATATTGAATAACAGTCGCCCTTGGATGATAAGGGTTAAAATAAAAGGAGTGATTTCTGATGGTTGTTGACACCCTCACTGACCTCGAGTAACATCCTGTAAACCCTTTGCCTGTTATGAAAATTTGCACATGTGAAGAATTCCGTCTGCTTCTAATGCCTTTATTAAAACTTCACAAAATCGCTTTTATTTAATGTAAAAATGTTGACTGAGTGTCAAATATCTTGGATCTGGATCAGACACCGAGTTATTCGGTCTCTCGTCCGGATTTAATATGTTTGTATACATGCCATGACGCTTGTGGACCACAGATTAAGGGTTAAAAGTGTCATTTAGCCATGGTGAAATAAACACAACACAAATGAAACAAAATCAAACATAGGACAGGCTACACGTTTAGAATTGTGTATGTGATGCTGGAAGTGAATTACACGCACGCTCACGTATGTCCACGGAATTGAGGAATATGCAACACAAAAAGTCAGTAGAATATTGGTGCAGTTCATTCTTTTTTCTTTCTTTCTTAATTTAGTAAAAAAGTCTCCTCTTACTTTTGTCGTAATTCAGATCGGTCAAATATTTCTTACACTTAGTTTCACATTCGGGAAACTCGTAAGGATGAGTGAATTAAATTTGAACAGTGCACACACTTTGCTGGTTTTCTCGGCAAAATTTCGAACCTGAAAACGAACAGCTTATTGCTGACTATCTGTGTCACATTGTGTAACCACCGATAAAGGTGAGAAATTAACAATAGAGCAGGAACGCTGTAGCATAAAGTTGTGAAAAATACGACGTGCGACAATCTTTAGCACTGCCAATCTCACCGATCCAAGTTAATCCGACATAAACAATGGGATTAATGAAGGTAGGGGCCTGTCTACACATCCGAATTTTCGAATTTTCCGAGTTTTACATTTCCTTATAAATGCATCATTTTTATATAGAAAACATTAGGCAGTGTACTGGGACTTTGCAATACTTACGAGTTATCCCATCATTACGAGATAACGAGATCCGAATTAATGCAATTAGATTATATAAATGACAAATATAACGAAATATTAATAATGCAGTTTACTAACAAAAATATAGCACATATATATATATATATGATTTTACTAAAATGTCATCTATTCACATGACACAATAATAATACACATATACGTAAATGGCATGATGCAATTATTCCATACATAGACGTTCAAGGAGTAAATGGGTAAATCATATAGAATGTTCACATATGACATTATTATCCCATGTTATATAAAAACTCTGAAGCAAAACTATGACAAATGTCATACAAGTCAGTAAGCATACGTTAAGTATTACAGACAAATACTAAGCTCCTAAAGTCGATATCATCGAGTCATATTCAAAACGAGGTTTCACAATATTTAGAAAACTAAAGAAAAGTGATGTTCATACTAAGGGGGGGGGGGGGCAATGATTCTTGTAGACGGAAATTAACAATAACTAAACACAAGGTATGCAAGGGGCAGCAACATATTGCAACTTAAATGTGAATGAACAAGTATGGCTAGCTAACTTAGTTTGAACGTACGCACATGCTTGTCGTAAATGTAGATCAAAGGTGTAGTTTAACCGAGTCTGCAAATTTCTCTTTTTGCATTTCTACCTTTGCTTTCGAAGGATAACCCTTTTTCAGAGTATATGTACAGCAGGTGTTAAGTGCTTGTGTGACGGCCGTAGAAAGTCGCCCGTACTTTATTCTCAGTGTTGTTATATTTCCTGGTCCTTCGGGATCATTAGTTGTGATGTATTAGTTTTGAAAATTGAATACTGCTAAAGCCGGTGCTAGGGGGCGTGAGCAGTGTTGCACTTTTAATTACTACTCACGAACACACTCCAATAAACCGAGTCTGCAATTTTCTCTTTTTGCATTTCTACCTTTGCTTTCGAAGGATCACCCATTTTCAGAATATTCGTGGCATCTTGAACAAAATGCAAGTGTACCGGTTTGCATTATTTACGACACCCATTTATATTGCATGTAGGTCAATGCCCGCATACATATTTCTGTGCCTAGATTCAAACATTTCAAATAATAATGAATGTTCCTTTTGAATCATTTTACCCATCTCATTTTATCCACGAAAAGAAGTCACGGGGGAAAATGTTAGTGGTCATAAAGGTGTAACACTTTATACAGTAGGCATTGCATATCTCATGAGAATTTGTGCGATAGTATATATTATACGTATGCGTTTTCAGGTGTGCATTGATGACTTTCTTTCTCTGAGAATATGTTTTAGTGTTGATCATGTGACAGAAACATTAATGGGAGTATAGTATAGTGAATAATGCAATCGATAGTAAAATTTGCTCATAACCCATATATAACAATATATGTTGTGATACTATAGCGGAAACGATGACGAACAAAACATTGCATTTGATTGTAATTTTGTTTCACCTCAGTGCATGTTATTGTCAATTTGAGTTCATGATCGACGTTGATCTCACAAACAAGACATGTCCGAAAGAGAGGAGGATATTCGAAAAGAATGTTCGAAGTATCGTTTTGTGTGTCCTAATGTGTATGAATGATGCCAATTGTTTGGGAATAAATTACCAAAGAGGTGGCAACATATGCATTGGATGTCAAGCCTACAAATGCTCATCTAATACCAACGACTTTGAAATGCTGATGGATAGTGCGTTCTACATAGTGAAAACAGTACGTTTTCGACTGCCATCAATATTGTCTTTATTCCTATTAAAAATTGTATTCATTGCATATAGGTTGTCATCAAATTTTCAAATAAGGTTGCATAAATTATAAAAAGTTGGGTTGGCTGCCAGTTCGCAAAAACAAGCTAAATCTTAACATTTCGGCATTCGTCAGGGGAATGACAAAATATTCAAATGAAAAGCCTTTTATGCAGAGCTATACTGTTCACGGCCCTGTAAATGGAAAAGTAGTACAGTCAAGTCTAAGTCTAAGTCTAAGTGATTGTCTATGTATTATTTACAATTTTGCAGTTTATAACTGGCAAAACTAAATTATCGGTTCGTCATTCGAAATGTTCAAAACAAGTCGAATAACAGACAGGAAATTGATTAGACAACGATGTATACAACAAACTAAATTATATCGGCGATTTGAGCCAGTTTTATTGTTATATCTCATCACATATTTCACACGGGATTTCGTGAAAACACTCTTAAACATCGACATTTGTATTTGTCTGTTAGAATTTCAATGGTTTCGATTAGCTGATACATGATCAATTTCATCCTAGAACATATGATATATGTCTTGTTACGCTTGAGTTAATTGTATGCAGTATCCTTACCTACAAAATGTTCTTTTTACAGTAGTAAGTATATACTCGTAAATATCCATTCACAATATATAAAAAGTTAATGCCATTCTGAACAGTATTCATAAACATACAATCAGGGATTTAGCGATACTGAGAGGAAGTTATGAATACTATTTAAAACTGCCGTTACCTGTCTCTATATTTTCAACATCTGTAAATTATCTGTTTAAGCAATAAACGCTCAATTACAGGCTTATATTTGCTTACCAGACTCACGTATTGCTTTATCTCTGTCGTGCCCTTAGCGGCTTCCCTGAGTACATATTTGACAGAATTTCACAGATGTTAGGCTATGTTTTGCAGTTTGTTCTGTGATTACTGTCGTCTATGTGTTGGGGAAGTCAGGCTGGGATGCCTTCATTTACAAGTTTTGTTTAGCTAGGGTGACTTTGAGATAAGTGTGAGGTTAGGACGTCCTAAACGGTTTAAACTCTCAGTGGTGGTTTGCCACATACCGTTCCAAGGCGGCACCCTCTTTGTCACCCTTGCTTTTGTTTGTTTTATTGGTGTCTTCGTACTTGTGTGTTTGTTTGGGTTTGTGGTTTTCGTCTCGTGCGTGTGCGCGTTATTGTGTGTTCGCCCTTGCGTTTGTGTTGGTCTGGTGTCTTTGTACTTGTGCGTTTGATGGTATTTCAATCTCCTCTGTATATGTGTGTGTGTATGAATTGCTTTCTATTGATGTGTTGGTGATGGTGGCGTTTTGTTTGTGGGTTTTCTAGCTTGACTTTACTACTTTTAAATTGTAGATCAATGACAAATGATATTTTACAGATGACAATTATTATCTCTTGTTGTTTCAGCCTATGGTCTACTTTGTTATTTCTATATGGTAAATATTTATTTGTCTGTGCGTTTTGTCACGTTTTCTCCAATAATTGTGCTGTTTTGTATTTGATGATGTTTGGTGCCGTGTCTTTTTGTGTGTGGCGATCCCTGTTTGACTAATTTTTTCCACTGTTGTTTTAGTTGTATTGTATCTTGATTTCGCATGTATTATCGCAAAATGCATTTAAAGTGTATGTCAACACAAACACTGCGTTATCCCCCGCAGAAGTCGGTGGGATATAATGTTGACACTGTCCGTTCTTTCCGTCTTGTCTACGCTCGACATTAAAGGTGTAGTTCTAGGACTGGTCGGCCCAGTGTCAGGATAATGTGACTGGGTGGGGTACCCTCGCCATGTACCACCTGCGACAGGGGTTTTCCAGTAAGGCAGCACTATAAATTGTCTCATGCGTGTGCCGTCTGAAAAAAACTGAAATGCTGTTGGTCGGACGTAAAACACGACTCACTCACTCACTCACTCCTTCCGTCCGTCTGTGCATTCATGCATCGATGTGTTTGTCCACGTGTGCGTCACAGTGTCATATATCAGAAACTGTACTGAGCTTTCCTACAATATATATCTTTAGCAGCATAACAAATGCGACCATGCAGGTCTCACTCAAATTTTATTTGAAACACCAGAACTGTGGCCCCTATTTGCCAACTTTTTCCGCCCGTCTGTGTATGCATGCATCGATTTGTTTGTTCACGCGTGCGTCACAGTGTCATATATCAGAAACCTTAAAATTGATAATGGAATGATTTCTGAAAATTGAATACCGCTTACGCCGGTGCTAGGGGGCGTGAGCAGTGTTGCACTTTCAATTACTGCTCATGTACAGACTCAATAAAACCGAGTCTGCAATTTTCTCTTTTTGTGTTGCAATTTTTGCTTTCGGGGGATCACCACCCTTCGGAATTTATAATCTTCACAACAGCAGGTGTTAAGTGCTTGCTTGTGTGGCGGCCGTAAAACGTCGCCCCGTACTTCAATCTCAGTGTTGTTATACCTTCTGATCCTTCGAGATCATGAATTTCAGTACTTCTTGTTCTGAAAATTGAATACCGCTCATGAACAGACTCAATAAAACCGATTGCAATTTTCTCTTTGTGTGTTGCAATGTTTGCTTTCGGGGGATCACCACCCTTCAGAATTTAATTTATTCTAAAATATATGACAAAAGAGATGATTTTGATTTTAAGATTGTAAATTTTCCTCATCTTGACGGGGATGTTCCCCGCGCTCCATCTTACGGGGTTTATATATCTCAACTTATTCGTTTGGCTAGAGCTTGTTCATCTGTTGACGATTTTAACAGTCGAAATCTCATTTTCACTGAAAAACTGCTTAAGCAAGGATATAGATACCATAAACTAAGAAAAACTTTCTCTAAATTTACTATCGAAATCTCTCGCTTATTGGCAAGTACCAATGTAATCTCAAGGCGCTCCTGAATTTTATGGAGATGTGATTTACAGACTTCGTAAAATTATTGCCCTTTATTACTTTTCTACAGTTATTCTGTTTGCAGCTCAATCATTGAGTACACTAGCGATAGGTGGATACAGTTTGTTCACTTAAATGTTTTAATTATACTTGCAATTTACCACTGTATTTGCCATCGCGGTTGTTGTAGATTGGTCGGAGAGGGGATACGTTTAGTTACACTCTTTGTCTTTTAGGGTGGGGATGGAATAAGTGTGAGGTTGGGCGCCCATAAACCGGTTTATTTTGTCACTGACCGTTCCAAGGCGGTACTTCCATCTTCCCCCTATTGTATGTTTGTGTTGTCTTTGTGCGTCTCTTGATGTTTTTATAGTTATGTACAATTGCTGTTTCCTAGTGTTGCTGTTCGGGCGACTGTTTGTTTTGTATGTGGTGTTTCCTGCGTGACTCATTTTTGTACTTTTATTGTCCGGTCGGAGTCATATATCCGAAAACATCTGAGAAACGTTTGGAATTGATCAAAGACACTTTGTGTAAATATTGAATACTACAAGTAGAGGCAAGCACAGGTATGGCACGCATTGAACTGGTAAACGTAACCTTTGTGTCTGGTCTAGGTCAACGTTACACCGACCTACCAAGATATATTCAAACTCCACATTTAGCATTCCTACCTCAGTAATATATACGACACGCTTCGGACATGATGTACAAAATGTTTCTCTATAGCTAAGGTCAATGGTCAAGGTCTCAGTGAAAATTATACGCAACATTCCACAATCCAAAGATTTACTCACATATCATATTTGTCATGCCTACCTAAGCAGTATAGGAGATACGCTCAAGAAAAGTATTTTCTAAACTTGAAATCAGCGAGTTGAGGTTAAGGTAAACAAGACCAGAACTAACACATATGTGATATATTCAAATAACCAAATTGGACATTCCTATCTCATGTGATATAGGAGATATGCTCCGAACACATACAGAAACACATATACACGCATTTTGGGCATAAAAAGTGATACACGAGAACGAAGCAGAGTATAACCCCGATGCCTCAAACTTTGCTCTTGAGATTTGATCTTTAAAATCGCGATGGTGATGCCATGCCAAGCAGACGGCATTAGGTGGTGCACTTTCAGTTGCTTAGCCTAAGTTGTACTCAGGCTGACCATCCGTCACACTATAATTTCTAGTTCATCAAATGGCCTGTCTGATTGCAATTATAGCATATAAGTTTACAGGACCTTTACCTTTCACAACGGACATCAGCGGAAATAATCGATTCCCTAACTGCACTACAATCTCTAGCTGTGTTTTTTGTTTTAAACAGTTATACAACTTTTTTTGCCTCTCATATGCCCTGTCGATTCAACAAAGTTATGCTCAAAATAACTGTCTGGACTATCTTGTCCCGTACATACGTGGAAAAAGTTTAATTATATGTTGTTGTAGCTGCTGTAATTACTGTTGCATGTATTGAAGATTTCTTGCATAATTCTGAATTGCTTTGAATCTGAATATAACCTATCAGTGACTGTCTGCGCCTATCCCACCAATGTAGCATTCTCTAACCTTATTACCATTTAGCATGCGGAGTAAATTTATTGTAAGTAGAAAATGTCAGCGCTTCAGATTTCAAAATTGATTTATCCTGCATTTCCTTTCGAAAACACTATTAGAGTGACACATAGTTTGGATCCTGATGTGACGACGAGTTACTCGGCGGCTTATCCGGATCGAAGCTGTTTGCAAAAGTGATAACGGATCCGCCCACAGCAGGCTAAATGTTAAGCGCTTGTACAGTTTTATTCGTTTTGTTTTACTTTCTTTAATAATAATACGGCATGCTGTGGATGCACTACTTCTGCAACTCTATAGTCAAATCAATCTTTAATTGATACCATGAATTATTTGGGTAAATTGGTTATTGTGTTGTTTAAAGTCTGATATATGCTAATGGCTAATTGGTTGCAACAGAGAGAGAGAGAGGGGGTGGATAGAGTGAACCCGGACATGATGCCCAGCTCTTAAACAAAAGTTTGCCATACATGTACTTTTATAGTAAACATTTAACCGCATGTTTAGGATTTATCTCGTAAATGACCTTCCATAATACAAACGTGTTTTATTATGTTTTTAGAATACCTTGTATCTGGTGTGCGACCCGTCCCGGATAGTTATCTAAGCGCATCGTCGAGTTTGGACTATTTCGGTCAAACTCTCCCAAATTCATCACAGATCTGCTCATTCTCTTCCCAGACAAGTCAAGGTGCATGGCTTGCTGATGTTACAGAGAAAGGTGAATGGATACAAGTATATGATATATCAATTCTACAAAACAGTAGATAATATTATGTCAGTGTAGTTCACATTTCTACTATCGAACAAGAACTAGGATGATGAATCTGAATTATGGATACGTCACAGATTTTACATGTACGAGCACATGTCAAATAATTCCGGGTGTAGACAAATCAACACTTACACCGCCGTAAAAATAATACTGTTCGCTCAAATCTAGTTTTGACAACTTGAACCGACAGAGGTTATGATAATATTTTGACAAGGTGTCCAACAATTTAGATTCTAACGGAACGGGCAAGTACCAATGTAATCTCAAGGCGCTTCTGCGACACGGTATTTCACATCCTGAATTTTATGGTGATGTGATTTACAAACTTCGGAAAATTATTGGACATACCCATTTTCTCACTTTGTTCATCAAATATGTTAAAACATTCATTAAAAAGGGATATGATCCTGTAGTACTACAACATACTGCATGTTTGGAGGTCAACCCTTTTACAGTTGGCAATCACGCTGGCCTCTTTGCATGTACGCCGACAAGAAAGGTTTAGTACTCTATGAAGGCGACCTCTTAAATCCAGAAACGGAAGGAGAACGTCAGATATCTGTACTATTTCGTTTTTGTCGTACCCTTTATTACTTTTCTACAGTTACTCTGTTTGCAGCTCAATCATTGTGTACACTAGTGATAGTTGGATACAGTTTGTTCACTTAAATGTTTTTGTTACACATTGAATAAGTGTGAGGTTGGGCGCCCATAAACCTGTTTAACCCCCCAGTGACTTTTGTCACTGACCGTTCCAAGGCGGTACTTCCATCTTCCCCCTATTGTATGTTTGTTTTGTCTTTGTATGTCCCTTGATGTTTTTATAGTTATGTTCATTTGCTGTTTCCTTGTGTTGCTGTTTGTTCTGTATGTGGTGTTTCCTGCATGTCTCATTTTTGTACTTAATCAGCGTCTCATTTGAACCCAAGCTGTTCACAAATAACACGTGTATAATGGTGAATCGTAT